>CM061134.1:40962979-41309852 GCA_030789695.1 Scilla litardierei
ATGCATTTGGGGAGAGAGATATATCTATGGTGAGAGAGAGATATCTATGGAGAGATATGTGAAATTATATAAACCATTCATGTGTGCATGTTTTATTCTTATTAAAATTGGTTTATGTAATCCATGTCTATTATATGTCACAATGGTTTCTCATTATTTCATTTGGTATAATGAGTATTTACAATTGTGTATCTCATTTTACAATTGGTGCATATAAGTAGGGGTAGCTCATTAGCATTGTACTTTATTTCTTTATATTTTACATAATGTGTGTCATCATCAAAAAGGGGGAGATTGTTGAGTATTGGTGTTTCATACCGATGTTATTTTGATGATGATCACAACATTATGTTGTTGCTAATGAATCTCTTGTTTTAGTCTCAAAGTTAACATTTCAAGAATATCATTTTTGGAGACTAAACTCTTGGTGCAAGGATGGACATCAAGAGGAGAAGGGCCAAATCTTGGACTCAAGGGGTGCCAAAGCTTTGAGATGATGGGGAGCTCCAAGGCATCTAAACTGAAGCCATAGACTCTAAGGAAAGCATTGTAATCCATGTATTATTTCATTTATTGCTTTTTCTCTTTTTGAGTCTAGGTTTAATGTAATGACTTGATAGATGGTCTACTCATTTATGCATATGCATTTAACCATCTTAGTGAGCCTTAGGATTATTATTGAATCCAACCCAATAGGCTCATCTTGCCGAAAGACTCATTGGAGTCTCTGGCTCTCTAACAGTTGCCTGATGAAGGTTTTACAGTCGACTGGATGATTTCCAGTCGCCTGTCGAGCCTTCTACAGTCGACTGTGGTGCACTGCTCAAGTCAACCTTTCATTGACTCATACTTGAGCTTTTGGAACAGTCGACTGATGGTCAATTTACAGTCGCCTGTCTTCCAACAGTCGCATGTGAATTGTTCTACAGTCGATTGTGCGCAACTCGCATTGTCTGGGCTTCATCCCATTTTGCAAGTCAGTCGACCGGTTCAGTATTTACAGTCGCCTGTCCATTTGAAAGCCGCATGTATACTGGCCATCAGTCGACTGTCTGCATACAGTGCGAAAGAGTGCATCTCTCTATTTTATTCCATCCACTGCAGCAGTCGCCTGCTGAAGGATTTACAGCACCTGTCCTGTTTATAATCGACTGTATTGTCTTCATCAGTCGGCTGTTGAGGCGCAGATTATAGCCGTTAGGAATTATTTAGCCGTTGGCCAGTCGATTGTCATTTGTTCATCAGTCGATTGTCGGTGACATTTTTGCCCAAAATCTAGCTGTTGCAGCCTTTGTTTTTGGCTGTTTTCTTGGCTCTTGAGTGTTTCTATAGGGTTCATGTATATATGAGAGGGCTGAGTTCATTGGAACTTCTTAATGCTATTGAAAATCTTTAGAGATTAATTAAGCCACTCTCAAACTCTCTCATTTTCCTCTTAGAGCTCTAAATCTCCTTCATGCATTGAAGTCAAGCTCAAGGGAAATCATCCAAGTGCTTTCAAGCAAATCTCATCACTTGGAGATCCTCTTCCATGCCTTGCATTCATTAATGAGTAAGTTCATCTCAAGGCATAGATAAGAGTATTTGTTTTACGTTGTGTTTCTTTGAAACCCTAATTCTCTTTGTGGGAATTAGACACTCTCTTTGTGGGAGTAATTCTCTTAGTGTGAACTAGATATTCTCTTAATGGGAATAACTCTCTTTGTGGGAGTAACTCTCTTTGTGGGAGTTTGGTGTTCTAGTGTAGGGCTAACCCTAATTCTCTGAGTGGGAGTTAGTAATTCTCTGTGTTGAAGTTTGACCCTTGTGTAGGGTTGGTTTGGTTCTTGTGTAGGACAAAATCCTCTAGGTGAGGTATCTCTTTGTGGGATTTTTATTCACTTCTCTTTGTGGAAAATATAGTGAATATTGGTGTGGTTGGACGTACCCAAGTTTTGGGAACCATGGTAAAATCTCGTGTTTGCATTTGATTTGATTGTGGTGATTAATTCCTCTTGCATTTATTATTCCGCATTTGCAAGTTTAATTTTAATTGCACAATTTATTTCCATTACACTTTTCACCCCCTAGTGTGTTGTTGTTAGTATTGCAAGGGTAAGGTGATCCTTACACATGTGAACTTGATTAAGGGCGATCAGTTCGCCCAGTTTTTCTGGCCCGAATGTATTGCGATCTTAGCGACCTTCTCCCTATACGCTCACCCTGATCTTTCTTCTCTTAGCATGTGCAGACATGATCCTTTTATGGGAGGGATAGGGAGCCGGCGACCTCGGAGCGAACGGCCAAGAAGCCTTTTGCACAGGAGAAAGGAAACAGAGAGTCGACTGAGAACTTAGTGAGGAAGCCGTGGCAGAAAAGGAGCTCTGGGATCATCATTGGGGCCGAAAGGGGTGAGCGCAACAAGAGAGCGAGGGAGACGCTTGCGGCGACCGTTCATACCCCTAGGGTCAGTGAGGCGTCGCAAGGCGGCTCCGTCGACCTTGGCGCTGGTGAGAAGGAGGTGACGCCCGAGAGCTCATCGACTCAGGGTGCCCATGCGATACAGACCCATAGGGTTCCGATCGAGCGTTGGCATTATGGATGTCCCCCTTGGGAGCCGGGGGAGCCGGGGCATCTGAGCTGTGAGCCCATGCTTGTCCGCTTTAAGGCGACAAAGGCCAAGGTTCATGCCATCCCGAAGGGAGGACTCTGCACGACGAGCTACCCGGTGGGCAACATGGAGTCGGTGTTCGATGAGGCCGGCGTCGCAGCTCGTCTGGTGGAGCACAGTCTGTTGTCAAGGGATCACGAGTCCCTGTCTAATGTTGGTTCAGAGTGCCTCTGTGATATGTCAATCTGGCACAGTATGCAAGTCTACCGCTCTCTCTACTTCACACCGTCGGTCTTCTTTCTTCCATGTGTACTTATATTTTCTGTTTCTCCTTAGGCGGTCGCAGCAATGGTGGCTTTGCAGCATTATACTACCGTGATTGGGCTCAAGGCGAGCCATTGGAAGACTAAGGCTGATCTCCAGGCAGCCACTGATAAGCTGCGAGCGATAGAGGCCAAATTCGAGGAGGTCACCGAGAGGCTGCAGGATAGGGAGGATCGGCTGGAGCAGCTCTGGGGGTGGTACGCGACCCAGGAGGAGGACATCATAAAGCTGGAGAAGATCGTGGCAGGGTTGGATTGGCAACTTCGGGAAGAGGAGCATCAAAGGGTTGCTGCCATGAACGCCCATGCCACAGAAATGGAGGACAATGGGGTGGAGATTGCCGAGCTCAAAAGGCAGGTGGCAGCGCTGAAGAAGATAGATCTGGAGGCCGATAAGGCCAGGGCCATCTGTAAGTATCAGGAGGAGGAGTACCTCCCCATGATGAGGTCGATGAGGGCGGAAGGCGTAGAAGAGGGGTTACAGGTCGTCTTCAAGAGAGTGGAGGCGAGGTTGGCAAAGCTATACCCTGCCTTGGAGGTCGACTTCTCCAAGTTGACTATGGCCGCCGATGATGAATAGGATGAGGCGGATACTTAGGGGGGAGGCGACGTCGGTTCGGGTGAAGGTGACCATGGCACCGCATAATCTTTGGGGGGTGGAGTGTTAAGGGCCGGTCTTGGGGCCTTGCTTAGGACCTTTTCTTTTTTATTCTTTCTCGTATTTTGGAGTAGGGCTTTTTGTAGTGTCGGCCGATGTGGTATTTTTTGTAAGGCTGGCACTTTAAAGCATATGTAAATATTTTCAACATCTTTATCAATGAAAGTTTGTTTCTGTAGGCCGTTGTCCGGACTTGTTTTGTAGAGTGTATAAAAACTTGGCGCTTCTTCCTCCTTAGCCTTGCCCTTATGTGTGCCCCCCGACATACGGGGCAGACGAGAGTTGGGGTGAGAGCGAACCGGATGTCGAGAGTATATTTCGACCCCAGCCCGTCGGAGCGAGCTTGAGGAGTCTACGCAATCCCGTGAAGCAAATCTCTGCCAGTGAGTTGTATATCTCAAACTGCAACATCGATTTAAGAAACACAGTTAATTGGCAAAAGCCTATTACAGTTACTGTTGAGAAGTCTATCGAGGGCGAAGCTCGTAAGCTTGCCCTGGAGTTGAGGGAGGGGAGGGTGCGAGCCGTAGCTCGGTCCTTAACCACCGACGCCTATCGAGGGCGAAGCTCGTAATCTTGCCCCGGAGTTTGAGAAGTCTATCGTAAGCTTGCCCGGAGTTTGAGAATATTTGAGGAGATTTGAAATTTTCAAATGGAGATGACAATATTTGAGAGTATGCATAGAAAATGATAGTTATATTTACAAAGATATTGATAATATCTGAGTAAATAACTATAATGTTTATTCGTTCATCGTGCTACCTTAATCTTTATTAGGATTTTAATAAATCAATTACAACATTTTAAATGTAGTCATTTAATCAGAATTAATATTGAAACGATTAAAATAATAATCGTCTATAAAGAGGATTACCCTAATCGAGAATTAGGTTTAAATGTTGTAAGTGTTCATTAAAACATTGCATGTCGCATTTTAAAAATTCATCTTATAAATTTTTAATGAATTAAGGGCTAACCTAAAGGGGTTCATGAATAATTAAATAATTCATCATGTCCATTAACAACAACCAACTAATTTTATAGCATAAAATAAAGGATCAATTGTGTGACATTAAAATAGAACATGCAAGTTAAAACATCTATCAAATAAATAATTATCATGCTCTTATTAAAATTTAACATTTAAATTAAAAGGATATGATTTTAAAAACTTAAAACATTTATCTAATAAAATGTCGGTTTATAAAAATCATCAAATGATTTTATAATATAAAACCTATATGTTTAAAATCATTAAAACATTTTTGCATGCTTATTAAATGTCTCTTAAAAAATTTCCATGTTATAAAAACAATTTTTTTAAAACATTTAAAAGAAGGGTTCATACTTATTTTAACGTTATCAAATAAAGTTAAAATCTTTATGTCATAAAGTAAGCAATTTTAATAATTAAAATAACATCGCAGTCTAAGATCATGTAAACCTAGGCTCTGATACCACTGAAGGGTTTTGACAGACCCTTAGGGCTCAGATCTGTGCTCATCCTACGTCGGACGGACTACAGAGGGATAAAAATTGCAGCGGAAAAAACACAAAGCTAAACATTTTAGCTAAGACCCTAAGGCGAGCCAGAACCTCGCCAAGATCTATGCCGACTTGGGATGGATCTGACCACTCCGAAGAGGGATCTAGCCAACTGCAACATTATTAAACATTATTTTAAAAAGCTACTAACTAATATACCCGGAATCGTGGCCTTGGGTCAGGCAAGATGTACCGCACCACCTTCTTTCGCTCCTCGTAGCCGAGTTGCCTTGCGCCCTCGAACTGATATACCCGAGCTACCTCCAAGCTGATCAATTGCCGAAGAAAGTTTCACTTGAGCAGACCCGCGTCAAAGATGACTAGATCCGATCCAAACATCCTCGTAGTTTTGCTAGGACCAGACGAGACGATAGGAAGAGAAGAGGATGAATATTTAAGTCCTCGATCGAGCAGGCTCAAAAATCAGGAGCTTCTCCAATCGGAGACTTGGTACAAAATTTCCAAGGGGTGTGCACCCCCTTTTATATAGGGAGCTAGACCCCATGCTCGTCGCACGAGCAATGTGGGACTAAATTAGTGAAGAGGGATTTAATTCAATTCAATTTAATTTATTTTGAGTTAGTAAGCCTTTCATAAAGGCCCAACTTCAACCAATTAAATCTCACTCATCGTTGAGCTTTAAAGATGATACACGCTATCATTTTGAAGAGCTTCAAATGGTGAACGTGTAGGAACAAACGGCGAAGAATTCCGACTTCGTTTGACCCCTCAAACAATTGTCTAAAGATGGGCAAAAAGTCATTCATCGTAGCCATCACAAGGGTTTCAAAAAACCTTAAGTCAACTTACGTTGTGGGCGCGCCCGCTAAGCTTAGCGGGCGCGCCCACCAAGGGCATTGGGCGCGCCCGGAGCGGGCAGGCGGCCCGCTACTCTCAACAAGCTGCACCCGCTGGTTCAGCGGGCCGTGCCCGTTACTCTTGCGGGTGGACCCGCTTGCCCAAGTGGGTCTAACCGACTCTTGCCTTTGACTGTTTTTGAGTTTCTGGGCTCGTTTGAGCTCTGTTTTCGACATGGGTTGAACCTGCGATTAGATCGGGACGATCCCATTATCCAGGTTATTTTCCAACGTGTTTATTCCATTAAATATTGTCCTAAAAAATTTACGAAAAATTTAATCTAGTTTGCATCACATGCAAAGTTTGTCCCCTATCAAAACTTGAACCCACAATAAACTTGTGGACTTAAATATTCCATTTCATCGAATGAATTCCTCTTAACGTTCTTCCTATTACTAAGACATGGATACTACTCGGTGTGAGACCCTACAGCCTGACCCTACTACAGATTGGGGCTCGAAACCCCTAGCCGACGGTAACCACGAGCAGTAGGCGTCGTCCCTTTTTTAGAATCATACTTAAGTGATCGACCCATTGACGAACGTGTCGTCGGGATCACTCTGACTGTGTCAGTGATGAATACTGTATTTTTAGTCCCTTCATCAAGACTGTGTCTCTGTATGGCCTAAGGTATGGTTTACCGTCAACCCAACTAGCCAGCATCGATCAGTATACATCGGTCTTTGTCGTATTCATGTTGTACATCTTACAACGTACCCCGGCCGAGGATTAACACAAAGACCGTACTGATCCAGTGACACTAACTTCCCTTTAACAGAAGAGACGAATCCCATCTTAGTCATCTACTTTCCTCGTGAGCTTCAGGTGTCACCCAACCTAAGATCTTTCAGCAGGCCAAGCCTCGAAGCTATATCATAGATCTAAGTGACACTATCCATTCACAGGTT
Organism: Scilla litardierei; assembly: GCA_030789695.1. Classification (NCBI taxonomy): domain Eukaryota; kingdom Viridiplantae; phylum Streptophyta; class Magnoliopsida; order Asparagales; family Asparagaceae; genus Scilla; species Scilla litardierei. The sequence continues at coordinate 40,969,862 of CM061134.1, forward strand.
CGTACTAATGACCTCAGGTCTTAAGGACCAGCTTGCATATCATCACTCTTGAGTTATTAAAGACACTCTAGTTAAAGCTTAACCATTTAATAACTCTAAGTCGGTCGTCCAGTGAACTCATTCTCTAATGAGCACATGTGTCTCGTCTCCGACTTCGCCAAGTCGAATAACTATGAGATCATCATTACCATAAGGTAAGACAAAGACACAATGGTCTAACCGATGTTCGATATCATATTCTCGACACATCATGACCATGAACTGTTTAAGACTTAAGTTTCTAATCGGTCACTAACTTCTCATAATCGAGATCTACATCTGGATACGTAATGACCTAACCATAAGTCTAAGGAAATTATCTTAGTATATGATTCTACGAATTCATACTTAGGATAATTAATACCATATAATTATTAGAACGAGATGATTATCTTAGGATAAATGCCTCAAGGGCATACGTCTTCCTACAGTCTTCAAGGGTAGTCCACAGCTCAAGTGGATATTCGACTGTAAGGTATTCAGCCTTTAGGGTCTTGTCCACATGGCGGCGAATATAGATAATGGCTTGCGCCGTTTCTATATTGCTTACATTTTCATTCTTGGTCATAGCAGAAATAAGGGACTTAGCCTGCAGATGTAACTTCACATCAAGCTGCCAGCTTAGATAGTTTCTCCCTGATGCATCTAGCACTTCGAAATCGACACTTGCAATTTTAGCCATTTTATCTAGCAGAGCACAAATTTGCATGAATTAATAATTTAAACAATATAACATTTTCATGTGGAGGCAATTTTTATATGAAAAGCTAATTGCGTGGATCGACCAGTCCCACATAAATAAAAAGTACAAAGTCCATTACAGTCCATATTACACAAATGAAAGCTTTTTAAAAAGAAATTATAACTTTGGAAACCCCATGGGTCCCATATAAGATCATCAGCTTCAATTGTGGCCTCCGTCTCCATGGAAAGAGGTCTTCGGTCTTGGACATTTACATAAATTTCTCACTACAATTTCTCTCAAAAGTAAAAGAAAATTGCAGGAAAATAAAATATGGGACATAAATAGCCGATCCAAAATTGCAATTAGCCATCCATGCAAAAATTTGTGCTTATCAAACATTTTCAACAGACATTTTCATCACAGGCATCACATGCATTTATATTCGCAGAGAAAAATAAACAATTTAATTACTTAATAATTATTGGACCACTAGGCAACGTCATACACCGTTAAGTTAGTTGATAAACGGCAGAGCGGTCACATGATCTTCCTTATTATTAAGTTTTTAAAAAACTATGCACAACCAAAGATAGTTTATCTATAGAATAAGCCAAAATGATGCAAAGCATATATTAATGATCCTACAAAGGAAATCATATAATGCAAAGATTGTGCTAGTTGGGTTTATTCAAAAATATTGAAAAAGAGCCCAATAGTTGACATGTTCTTCATAAAAGGAAGACATTTTCCTTTTTTAAATCATCCCCGATTTATCTCCAAAAGTCCCCAAAAGTCCACTTATAGCCCCTTAATTTACCATGATTTTTCATGGATTTTTAGGTCTCCAAACGCTATTTTCAATTAATTTTTAGCCCAAAAAACCTTTTAAAGCTTATATCTTAGCCTCCCTGTTTTTTTCGAAACAAGACTGGCCTGCGGGCTTCAGGCCCATAGTCATTAACTTTTTTTTTAATATTAGGCTTGCGGGCCTGAGGCCTGCAAGGCTTGTAATTCAAATTTTTTTTGAATCTGGACTTCAGGCCTATTAAGCAAATAGGGTTAGCCGCCGCCGTCCCTCACTGTACTGCCGTCGTGCGACGGCAAGGGGCAGGTGCCCCCCCCCCCCCTCGTCGGAGCGGGGGGGGGGTGGTTATGGGCGGCCCCCTACAGGGGGCGATATGTGCGGAGGCCCCACCCCCCTTTGGGGGGGACTAACGGCGAGGCGCCGCCGCCCCTTTCCAGGGGGTTCAACTACGGCGATAGAAACGTCGGCCCCCCTTCGGGGGGTGGCAATCGGTGGCGTCCCCCTTCGGGGGGTCTGCGGCATAGATGGTAACCCCCCTACTTTTGGGGGGATACGCGCAAGGGGACGGGCGGGGGAGAGGCCGTCGGCAAGGGCGCCGGCGGGGGTAGGATAGGGGTAAAACCATATTATCCAATTATTTTCAGAATTTAAAACATGTTAAAAACATGATTTTTGGACGATTAGCCCAAATTCCACTTTGATCTTGCGAGATCTATGGAGAATACCATCATACGTATGATAAAAATGACATTTTAGTGAGTTTTACCACTATATCCGTCCTCCGGATATAGCGACGGTTGAACGCAACCCACACGAATGACGACACTCGTTTGATGAAGCTTGACGTCGCACGCGTGGATCTCCCGCCTTTCTTCTCATTCTCAACGATCGATTTTTTGTGGAAAATTTGTTTACAGGCTCGTGCTGATAACGTGTTATAAATCAACATTTGGAGAGAAACCCCCAGCTCTTTATTTATAGCCTGTAGAGGAGCGTATACAGATAAGATACATTAGATATGGTCTTTTCTATAAGATAATCGGTGATCCCAACCGACTAACCAACTAGGTATTATCCCTTCACAAAAAGTTCAAATATTTTTATTTAAAACATAATTAAAGAATTAATACTTCTCAAATAATCCTAAGTTAAAATTAGATGGATTTAGGCTGGAACGACAATCTGCGCAAAAGTGCGAATTGAGTCTGTTAGGACGTTCATGTATGGCTTGTTGTCTTAGTGGCACAATGAGTTTATATGTTGGATCCCAGCTTGTGTCTTGGAGGATGGTGAATAAAGTGTTGAACTTTATGTCGGACATAATGTTCAACATCCTGCATCTGGTATTTCAGTTATTGTAGAAAGGAGGATCTTCTGGTAGCCGCTTACTTCCTTCAACGTTTATGTGATTTACGTCAACCGATGAATCGTTGAAGATTCTGTTCATTTTCTAGTATCTCTCATTTCTATTTTGTCGGTTGAAGATAGAGAGTGACTTTCGCCTATATATGGTTATTGCTGTTTTTAGAATATCTTGGCGGAACTATTTCCTAGCCTGGTTCTGTAATTGTGGACGGCAAATCTTCTCGGATTTGTTTTTGCTAACTTCTTTTAACGGTTCTGCGGTTGAGGGGGAGAGGTGGTTTAAAAGACGTGTATAGATCGGCGGCTAGGGTTTTAACCATGAAAGGGACGGCTTTTACGAAAGCTGGAACGTGCTCCGGGAGGAGGCTGACGGCTACCGAGGTAGGGGATCAAGGGAGTTGATCTTTGTCGGTTAAGCAATGGGATCTTGCACGCAAGGGGAGCTTGCGCAAATTACTCCACGGGGTTGATTGAGGTCACCCGAATGGTTTGTATTGAGGGGGAGGTTGTTTCCCCTAACATTTTAGTAGAGTTATTTGATTTTCTGGGCGAGGCCCCGCAGATATAGGTATGCGCACCAAACTACGTTACCAAGTTCATTGTGTCACCTTGGTTTCCTTGTTATTATCTCTGTGTTTTATTGGTTGTGCTTGTGTACTGAATCTCAATTGGTAACAAAGCAGGTCATCCGCGGTGCTTTGTGTTGTCAAAGTGGGTGTGATCCTGTGTTTTAGTACGCAAACCATGAATACGAAAGAAGGTGCATCCGTGGCACGTCCTCCATTGCTCACCGGTACAAACTACACCTACTGGAAGTTCGGATGCGTGCTTTCATTAAGTCGCTTGATGAGAAAGCTTGGGTGGCCACGATAGAAGGATGGACACCTCCTATGCAAATTGATAAAGAAGGAAAGAACCCACTATACCTGCTAAAGATTGGAGTCCCGAAGAAGATCGTGCAGCCTTGGGAAATTCAAAGGCAGTGAATGCGATATTTACTGCTGTTGATAAAGAGTAATTCAAGTTAATCTCTACGTGCGAGTATGCAAAGGAAGCGTGAGATATTCTACAGAATATTCATGAAGGCACTAGTACGGTAAGAGCATCTAAACTTCAAATGATTGCATCTCAATTTGAAAACCTCAGGATGAATGATGATGAGACTGTAGCTGAGTTCAATGGGAGACTGCGAGATATAATGAATCAGGCATTTCAATTGGGAAAGGAGTACTCTCAAAAGAAGTTGGTTGAAAAAACCTTGAGATCCCTACCTGATAAGTTCTCTGCGAAGATTGCGGCCATTGAAAAAGTGAGGAACACATCTACTATGAGACTGGATGAACTCATGGGATCTCTTCCGACCTATGGAATGAATCTGAAGCAGAACAACAGGGATAAAGAGGTGGCTCTAAAGACGGAAGTCAGTGAAACATCTAAACCTGAAAATGACTCAGATATTGATGATGACATTGCTCTGCTGACTAAGAATTTCAACAGAATGATGAGGAAGATCAGTAACAAGGGACAGAATTACAGATCTACCAACAAGGAATCAAGACCGAATCTTCCTACTGCTGGAAAGGCCATTAGTCGTCCCGCACAGAAGTATGAGCCAAAGAGTAAGGGTAAAGGAATACAGTGCAGGGAGTGTGAAGGTTTTGGTCACATACAAGCTGAATGTGCTAATACTCTCAAGAGCAGAAAGGAAAATCATTAGCTAGTACCTGGTGTGATGAATATTCAGAAGGAAGTGCTGAAAATGAGGACATCACCAGCAACTATGTGGCCTTTACGGCTATTCTTGATGATCAATCCTATGTGACACCCCTAGCTGTGTTGGACTTAATATTGCAACATCTAGTACAACATTAGAGAACAAAATTGCTAATGTCAGAAAGAATGTTGCAACATTTAGTACAACATGTAACAGCGATGATGACTCTGAGGTAGGTAGTTATGTGGAGGTTGGTGAAGAAGACATTCGGTCAGCTTATCAGACGATGTTCAATAAATGGATGAAGATTTGTGAGATCAACAAAACCTTAAAGGAAGAAAATGTCAAACTAAAAGGTGAAAAAGATGAGGTTAGGTCTAAACTGTTGAAGATCGAACTCAATCTAAGAAATCTTGAGAGCCAACTCAGAAAAACTCACCTCAGGGCTGAGAAGGCTGAAGACGTCCTCAACAAGTGGAACTCAGGGAAGACAAAGCTCGATGATATTCTAAACATGGGAAAAACCTAAGGAGATCGCACTGGTGTAGGGTATAACATAGGAGGGTATCATCATGTTCCTAAGGAAAGACAGGTTTTTGTTACTAAAGAACGAGGAAAAATGAGACAATTCAAGCAAGGTGAACAGAAGTTGAAGCAGAAGAAGAAGAGTACTATATCTGGGCGGCCTGTGTGTGACTATTGTCAGTTCGTGGGGGCACACGAACATGAACTGTTTCAGCCACTTGAAGCACTGCTTGAAGGAAGGAACAACAGACATGCCGACAAAATATGGATAAAAATGGGTAAGGAAATCTAAACTATATAGTATGGTTGCTTACACTTCCATGATTGCATTTTTAGAAAACACGTGGTATTTGGGTGTTCTCGTCACATGACGGGCAATCAGAGTCTTCTTACTGAATACGTTACTGGAAACAAAGGCCATGTAACTTTTGGTGATGGCCAAAGGAGCAAGGTCATTGGAAAGGGAGACCTAAAATTGACAGGATCCATTAATCTAAAAGATGTCATGCATGTGGAAGACTTGAAGGCTAACCTCATCAGTATAAGCCAACTGTGTGATCAAGGTCTTTTTGTTCAGTTCACCAAAAATGAGTGTTTAGTATTGAATGAAGACGGAGCTTGCATGTTGACCGGGAAAAGATTTGCTGACAACTGTTACTTATTTCAAGAGACAAACAAGTGTCTCAATTTGCCTGTTAATGTCTCTGAGCAGTGGCACCAAAAGCTAGGGCATCTCAACTGCAAGACCTTGATGAAGATATCCAAGGTGGGAGCCGTTCGTGGGATACCAACTTTAAACAAGAAGAGAGAGGGGTTGGGTGGTCCATGTCAACTAGGAAAACAAAAGAAGACTAACCACATGCCACTCCAGACGATCACTACGACCAGGAACTTGGAGCTGTTACACATGAATCTGATCGGATCTACAAATGAAGTCAGCCTGGGAGGTAAGAAATACATCTATGTGTGTGTTGACGATTTTTCAAGGTTCACATGGGTAGATTTTCTTAAGGAGAAGTCAGACACTTTTGAAGCTTTCAAGAAGCTATGCACCAGTCTTCAGATTGAGAAATGACATATCATTGGGAAGATTGTCAGGATTTGAAGTGATCACGCCAAGGAGTTTGAAAATCATTCTTTTTCTGACTTTTATGAAACTCAAGGAATTGCTCATGAATTCTCAGCTCCTACGACTCAACAACAGAATGGAGTGGTTGAAAAGAAAAACCGTACCTTATAAGAAATGGCGCGTGTGATGCTGAATGCCAGGGAGGTTAGTACGAGATGGTGGGCTGAAGCTGTCAACACTGCATGCTATACGATAAATAGAGTCTACCTTTTTTCCAGAATAGAGAAAACTCCTTATGAGATCTGGAAAGAAAGAAAACCAGATGTATCATATTTTCATATCTTTGGAAGCAGATGTTATATTTTGCAAGATCGTACTCCGAGGGGAAAGTTTAGTGCTAAGAGCGGCAAAGGGATATTTCTTAGATACTCCACAACAAGCCGTGCCTTCAGGGTGCTAAACCAGCGTACCAATGTGATGATGGAGTCTATCAATGTGATTGTAGATGACTTTGATCAGGGGGAATCTACCACCTCTCAGGAAGAAGGGGCTGATGAGGAAAACTGTGTTGAACAAAATGTTGTAACATGTGATCCAACACAAGGTAATGTTGAACAAAATGTTGTAACACAGAGTTCAACATCTGTCGAGGAACCTCTATCTGAGTCCAGAGATACTCACGCTCTTAGAGAAATTACTAGAGTCATACGAAATCATCCTCATGAGCTGGTTATTGGAGATGTCCAAGACGGACTTCGTACAAGGGGTACAAGCCAGGTAAATTACCGAGATCTTGTCAGGTATGTTTGTTTTCTCTCAGTTGTTGAACCTAAAAATGTGAAGGAAGCACTTCTTGATGAGTTCTGGGTATTAGCTATGCAAGAAGAGATGAATCAATTTCAGCGCAATGATGTGTGGTGTCTAGTTGAGAGACCGAAAGGGTTCAACGTCATTGGAACAAAGTGGATATTTAAGAATAAAACCGATGAGAAGGGCAATGTCACTCGTAACAAGGCTTGTCTGGTGGCTCAAGGCTACACTCAGATTGAGGGCATTGATTTTGATGAGACGTTTGCGCCTGTAGCTCGGCTGGAATCTATCAGACTTCTTTTGGCAGTGGCCTGCAGTTTCAATTTCAAGCTTCATCAGATGGATGTGAAGAGCGTGTTTCTGAATGTGATATTGAATGAAGAGGTGTATGTCGAACAGCCGAAGGGGTTTGAAGATCCATTTCTTCCAAACCATGTCTACCGATTGAAGAAGGCTCTTTATGGTCTGAAACAAGCGCCAAGTGCCTGGTACGAGAGGTTGACCAAATATCTTCTCAAAAAGTCTATGAAGGAGGGGGAGCTGACAAGACGTTATTTGTTCAAAGAACCAGGTCAGCTGTTATTGTTGCTCAAATCTATGTGGATGATATAGTATTCAGCTCCACTTCACAACAGCTTGTGCATGAATTCATTGTCCTCATGCAGAAAGAGTTCGAGATGAGCATGGTTGGTGAATTAAAAATGTTTCTTGGACTTCAGATAAAGCAATCTAGTGACGAGTTGTTCATCTCTCAAAGTAAGTATGCTAAAAATCTTGTTAAGAGGTTTGGCCTGGAAAATGCTCGGCAAGTTCGCACACCTATGTCCACAAGTGAAAAGCTTTCTAAGGATGATGGTGGGAAATCAGTGGAGGTCACATTATACAGAAGTATGATAGGGAGTTTACTGTATCTGACAGCTTGCAGGCCAGATATCAGCTTCAGTGTTGGGGTATGTGCACGCTATCAAGGTTGTCCTAAAGAATCTCATATTACTGCAGTGAAACGTATAATTAGATATGTCAGCGGGACAACCGATTATGGTATTTGGTATACTAAGGACACTAATACATTACTCTCAGGCTACAGTGATGCTGATTGGGCAGGAAATGCAGATGACAGAAAAAGTACCACATGAGGATGCTTCTACATGGGAAATAATCTTGTTTCTTGGTACAGCAAGAAGAAGAACTCCATCTCCATATCCACTGCCGAGGCCGAATATATTGCTGTAGGAAGTTGTTGTACACACCTCCTATGGACGAAACAGATGATGGCAGATTATGGTGTGGAGCAACATGTCTTGACTATTTTTTGTGACAACCAGAGCGCCATCAATATATCCAAGAATCCCGTCCAACATTCCAGGACCAAGCATCTAGACATTCGACATCATTTCATCAGAGAACTGGTTGAGAAGAAGGTTCTAGCCATGGAGTATGTTGCAACTACCAGTCAATTAGCTGACATTTTTACTAAACCCCTGGACTCCAGCAGATTTGAAGAATTGCGACAAGCTCTTGGGCTATGTCGTATTTAATGTTGCACATTATGTTGTACATAATGTTGCACGTTATGTTGCAACATAAAGGGTGTGCTGAGTAGGTTCTTTTGGTAGGTACTATTTATTTACTTGCCCAGCCTTTATTTGTGTTGGGGTTTTCCTCTCTCGGCGCTCATCACTTCTCAAGTTTTTTTTCAAAAGTTCCAAAGTGGTCTTAGGGTTCTTGATTTCTTTCCGATGGAGAAATCCTCTGTCTCTTATCATCAAATGGGTCGCGATCAGAGTTAGAAATCCCATCAAAACCCTCATCGTTCTTCTCGTCAGGCTGCATCATCTCAGAGACCTACTTCTTCGTCCTCGTCATCTCGGGTTAAACGAAAGGGGAAGGTTCCTCGCGTTTCTAGGGTCTTTCCGTTTGGTAATTCTCCTCTCACTTCATCCCCAATGTCTCGTGATTACATGCATTCTGGCTCCTCATCGAATTCGGCAATAGTAGTTTTTCCCCCAATTCTTGATATCCCTCTTCCATCGGTTAAAACCTCCTCATCGTAGTTTGAAGAAGATGAACGTTGGAATTTTCTGAAGTCCGTGTTGACCCGCTTCTTACAAAAATAATTCGTGGCAAGTTGATTAGTGTGGAAGTGCCTGAGGATGACAAAATCATTCTTAAAACCTGGAATCCAAGAAGATCTTCTGTGAAAATTTCTGAAATAGTAGTAGTGGAGATCTCTGATTCTGAGTCCTCCGTCTCTACAGAAAAGCCCCGTCCGAATGTTGATGATGGTGTTAATTCTAGTTTTGTGGAGGGTGTTACTGAAGATCTTAATTGTCACGACAGTGGTGTCTGTCTTGACAAGGATCAACCTCAAGTGTCTGCAGCAATGAATGTTGATCCTATTATCCCTGTTGTGGCTGAGGAATCTGATATGGTAGATTTGCCTGCTGAAACATGAGAGAACGTCATGACTGATGTGGTTGTAGAAGCTGAGGTACCTGATGATATGATAGAAGGTACTCGGTTGGAGGAAACCCAATGATGGCAGAATCAGGTTGTCCATCAGTATCTCATGTGTCTCCTGCTAATGAAGAAGCTGCCCTAGTTGATGTCCCAAATACGATCCAAGGAGATGGCACTATAGCTATGGCTGATGTGGAATCCGTATCAAATGTTGGACCCAATGTCAACGTTGGATCCAGTGTCAATGTTGGACCTAGTGTCAATGTTGCGTCAAATGTTGGATCTTCTGTTGCTGAAGAGATGACTGCTGGTCCAGTAGAAGGAGACTCAGTAGCTGCCTCTCCTGCTGTGGATCTGATACCCCCTAACGCACGCAAATCAAGACTGGCTCTTGTAAGCGTGCTGCTCCATCCAGATTGAATACTCATCTCCATCTATGAAGTCCAAGGTGGATGGCTCTTCAGGTTCTCCTTACCCGTCTCCAATTACTGCATCCGATGCTTTGTCAAAACTGTTTTTTGACACATCTTTGCCAGAAGAGATGGCCCTCTTACTCTGAGAGAGCCATTCTTAGTGAAAAATCACTATCTCTTTCCTCTTTTGAACAGACCCAGTTTGTTTCTTTCCTAAAGGAAATAAATCTCCTTCATGCTGCTAGTTTCTCCAAGACATTCTACCCTGTCTTGGTGAGGGAATTCTACTGCAAACTGTCCAAATCTTCTGGCGAGTCTTTGTCTAGATGGGCTTTCAGAGCCTTTATTCGGGAAAAAGTTGTCTCGTTCTCTCCATCTATGCTGAACAAATTTTTGAAGTGGCCCTGCTCTCAAGTTCTACCCGCATTTGGCAATTCAGTTGGTGATGTTCATGATCTATTTATAAGGACTGTCACAGGTGGAAAGATCAACAGTTGGCCCACGACGTTCTCTTTTCACTCATCAGCCCTGACGACAAAGTTCTTTCTACTCTACAGGATCGCAACCAGGAACTAAATTCCTACCTCTAATATGTCGGTTGTCACTAAGTCCATGTGCAAACTGATCTATGCTGCTGGGACCAAGACACCCTTCAATCTTGGGCGTATCATCTTCAACACCATTTTGGGTCTTTCAGAGTCATCAGCGCCCTCATCCTCCCTGCCTCATGCTTCCCTTATCTCCATGGTGTTGATCTCCCAGAGGATTGTTCCTTCTCCTTCTGATCTTGCCTCGGCTTATGAGGGTATTACTTTTACTGCCAAGTCCGTGTCCGGGAAGCTTGATGATATATCTATTGTCCCTTCCCCCTCTAAGAATGTTGTTTCTACCTCTCTAGTATCCCCTCCATCTGCCTCTAATCCAGCTGACAGGGAGCTTGCAACTGCATCGTACTCGGTGGACAGTTAGACTCTTATCTTAGATGACATTCATATGCTTGAAAAGGCGGTGCAGAATGTGGATGATCAGCTACTTCTTCTTCACAGTCAGAAGGTTCTACTTGAAGCTAACAAGCTTTTGATTCAGGATAGACTTTCTCAGTTAAAGTCCATGTTTCCTGCTGGTGCTTCAGGAAGTGATCCCAAATGCGGTACGTTTCTTTGCTCTTTCAGTGGCTCAAAGGGACAATATTATCAGTCTCTGTTATGGGGGTTGTGGAACTGATATGGTGTTGTAGACTTGAACAATATGTGGGTGGTGCTGCTCTTGCCGAGAAGGATGCTTGTTGCTATCTCCATCTATGGTGTTGTTTCCTGTATGTTCTTCGTCTTGCTCTTGACTCTGTCTAATGAGATTGTGCCACTATAAGCCAAAGGGGGAGATTGTTAGGACGTTCATGTATGGCTTGTTGTCTTAGTGGCACAATGAGTTTATATGTTGGATCCCAGCTCGTGTCTTGGAGGATGTTGTATAAAGTGTTGAACTTTATGTCGGACATAATGTTCAACATCCTGCATCGGGTATTTCAGTTATTGTAGAAGGGAGGATCTTCTGGTCGCCGCTTAATTCCTTCAACGTTTATGTGATTTATGTCAACTGATGAATCGTAGAAGATTCTGTTCATTTTCTAGTATCTCTCGTTTCTATTGTGTCGGTTGAAGATAGAGAGAGACTTTCACCTATATATGGTTATTGCTGTTTTTAGAAGATCTTGGCAGAACTATTTCCTAGCCTGGTTCTTGTAATTGTGGACGGCAAATCTTCTCGGATTTGTTTTTGCTATCTTCTTTTAACGGCTCCGCAATTGAAGGGGAGAGGTGGTTTAAAAGAAGTGTATAGATTGGCGTCTATGGTTTTAACCACGAAAAGGATGGCTTTTGCGAAAGCTGGAACGTGCTCCGGGAGGAGTCTGACGGCTACGAGGTATGGGATCTAGGGAGTTGATCTTTGTCAGTTAAGCAATGGGATCTTGCACGCAAGGGGAGCTTGCGCAAATTACTCCACGGGGTTGATTGAGGTCACCCCTAACAGTTTGTATTGAGGGGGAGGTTGTTCCCCATAACATCGTGGTATTAGTTATTGTAATCATTTATATTTAGTGGAGTTATTTGATTTTCTGGGCGAGGCCCCGCATATGTAGGTGTGCGCACCGAACTGCGTTACCAAGTTCATTGTGTCACCTTGGTTTCCTTGTTATTATCTCTATGTTTTAGTGGTTGTGTTTGTGTACTGAATATCAGAGTCCAGTGCCACGACATACAAATACCAAACAAAGATTAAAACATATTTGTTTACATCCTTTTGGAACCTTACAAAAATTCTGTCATGACCCATAAAATAGTTTAAACCTGGATTTTTAAACCACTTTCTACACTCTATCTCACCAACACATGGGCACAAAATTAACTGTTTTCTTTTCTTGTAAAATAAACAGATGTTTTTTGAAAATGCATTTTCCATCACGTGGTTTCTTAATTTTCAAAAACCAACAACAGAAAGTTATTTTTTCAGAAATGCTAAAAAACATTTCGTCAGAGCCAAATAGCACCTGAATTACCCAAAATAACATAAACGATAAAGAAAAACAAATAAAGGAAGGGGAGTTACTTTGCGCGGTCACCATTTTGCTCTATGCATACCACTTACGTACAAGTTTGCCATTAAAATTCCTCAATTCACATACCAGTTTACCCAATTTCTGAAAATGCTCCTAGGTCTTTTGCCGATGCCTGCCACCCTTGGCGTTCCGCCGTGCCCCGTGCCCCCCCGATCCTCCCCGTCCCCGGCCCCAACTTCACCTTCATCAACGCTTTGCAACCTCTTCTCCAAGAACCCTAGCCTTAAAAACCCCAAGCTTTCCACCTCACACTAGGAAGAATCACCGTCTCCTCCGTCAAAATACTCAGAGAAGCTCGACCAATTCTTTGGGAGTGTGAGAACCGCTCGACTTCTGCCACACGACGGAGGTCGTCCGAATCCTCATCGAAGATCCCCTCGTCGAAAACAACCCAACCCCGCCCCCGAAGAAATCGAAGAGAACAAGCAGCGGTGGGATGAATTCAACTCGTTTTCGGTCGTTCAATTTCTTAGGTGAGTCGAGGACATCTCCGATAAGATCAACGAGATGACAAATCCATGTGGAGGCTAGATCTATAATATTCTACGAAAACTATCGCTTAAACAATCTAGTACTATCATGTTAGATCTACACGAAATTAAACTTGAACTGACAGCTGAAGCGTACCTGAATCCTACATAACGCCTTGATTTGTAGATGCGCGTGGTTAGCTTTCCAGATCTACACGAATCCTAGAGAGAAATCCTTTAGCTTTTCTCTGGCTCTAATTTGTTGATGGGATGCAGAAAAGACGGCTCTTCGTTCGTGCGATCTGGGGACCATGATCACCTATATATAGGCAAAATTCCTAATGCCTATTGGGTTTCTGATTTAGCCCATCATTAAAATAGAAAGCACATAAGTCTCTACACATTTAATGCCCACACCCTAACAGATACATTAAAGCTCATTTAACTGAATAACTTATTAGATCACGTTATTGGGCTCAACTTAATATGACAGCTCACATTATATAATCACTTTACATATAAGCCCAATGTCGGAATAACGATCCAACAATCCAAACTTGTTAACATCGCGATTCGTGAGGCTCGGGGATCTCAGTTTCTTTCCGGTGTTTTGGCGCGGGCTCTCAATTTCTTTCCGGTGTTTTTTGGGGGTTAAAAGGAGAAAATGTTGGGAAAATTTCAATGACACACCAGCATATTTTTAATGGCAAATTTGTAAATAGGGATATGTGCCCGGAGCAAAACGGTGAGTGCGCAAATAACACCCTTAGGGTGTGTTTGGATTGAGAGAAAATGTATGAAAGAAAAGTGAAATGAAAATGAAAAATAAAGAAAAAGAAAAAGAAAATGAAATGAGATTCTTTCGCATGTTTGGTTATCAAAGAAAATTTTGAAGAAAGTTGAAAGGAAAATAAGGTAATTTCTTCCATTCCATTATGTTATTAATTCAAAACGAAAAAAAATTAAGGTGTTTTGTTAAATAATTTAAGAGGTCTATTTGATAACTTTATGAATAATTTTCTTTAAAAATTTAAGAGGTATTTTAGTCTCATAATACAGCAAAATTTTTTTAGTTGTTCTGAATAAGTCAGAAAGTTAGCAAATAATTTACTAATTGTAACGAATAATTCTCTAACCCTAGAAATATCATGATTCACAAATAATTTGATATTAAATAGTACATAAATAATTTACAAATTATATGAAAACGTTGGTAATAATTTGCAAGCTATTAGAAAAATTCGTGCATAATGCGCGAATTTTTCAAGCAAAACGTGAAAATTACACGAATTTTTCGAAAATTCACGAATTATTCGCTGATTTTTCGAACAAATTCATGAATAAAAGTATGTTAAATATTCATGATTTTCAAAAAAATTCCGAATTATTAACATACTATTTTGAAAAATTCGAGAAAAATTTCGCAAATTTTGAATAATTTGCGAATTTTAAATAATTCATGTGTAAAATTTTGATAATGATTCTTGGTTTTTTGAAAAATTAATTCATAATTTTTTGAAAAAAATCATGAATTATCCATGACTTCATTTAAAATAGCTACTAATTATATTTGTTAAAAACACAAATGCATGTATGTGCGAATAATTATTTTTGCTTTCTTTTCCCTCATTTTCCTTGGGTCAAGAGGAGGAAAACTTGGAAGAAAAGTTTTACTATTTATTTTCCACTCTTTTCCTTCATTTTCTTTTTCATTTCACTTTTCTTTTAAGCCAAACAATGGAAAATCATTTTCCTTCTTAATTTCTTTCATTTTCTTTCCTTTTCCCACTAACCAAACACACCGAGGAACAGGGAGTGGCCTCTTTTGGAAATGACAAGGGCAGGGGAAAATGGGCTAACTACCATCGGTCAACCAAGAGTTTTAATTTCTACCACCCATTTTAAAAAGTTTGCTAGAATAACACCCCCCTTAAAAAAGAGACTAAAATACCCTCTTCGTTCCCAAACACTAAAACCCAACAAAATCAAATCCCCTTGCGAAAACAAGTGCAGAGGACGACGTTCTCCCTCCGGCGAGCGAAGCCCAGCACTTCGCACCGCCTCGAACTCCCCTTGACAGCCTCGACACCGCTCATTACAGCCAGCCCACAACCCAACGCCGACAACACCCCGCATATACGTCTATGTCGACGCCGAACTCCGACCACCCCGCTTCGACGTACTCCGACCACCCCGAATCTACGGCAAGGCCTCGCCGTACTCAGACAAAGCCATATGAGCCAATTTGCGCCAATATGCGCCAATATACGTCACGTATCGTGGCGTATATTGGCGCAAATTGGCGCAAATTGGCGCAAATTGGCGCAAATTGGCTCATAGGGCTTTGTCGGAGTACGACGAGGCCTTGCCGTAGATTCGGGGTGGTCGGAGTACGTCGAAGCGGGGTGGTCGGAGTTCGGCGTCGACGTAGACGTATTGTCGGCGTTGGGTTCCGACCACCCCGCTTCGACGTACTCCGACCACCCCGAATCTATGGCAACGCCTCGCCGTACTCCGACAAAGCCCTATGAGCCAATTTGCGCCAATATGCGCCAATATACGCCAATATACGTCACGATACGTGACGTATATTGGCGTATATTGGCGCAAATTGGCGCAAATTGGCGCAAATTGGCTCATAGGGCTTTGTCGGAGTACGGCGAGGCCTTGCCGTAGATTCGGGGTGGTCGGAGTACAGCGAAGCGGGGTGGTCGGAGTTCGGCGTCGACGTAGACGTATATGCGGGGTGTTGTCGGCGTTGGGTTGTGGGCTGGCGGTGATGAGCGGTGTCGAGGCTGTCGAGGGGAGTTCGAGGCGGGTGCGAGGTGCTGGGCTGCGCTCGCCGGAGAGAGAACGTCGTCCTCTGCACTTGTTTTCGCAAGGGGATTTGATTTTGTTGGGTTTTAGTGTTTGGGAACGAAGATGGTATTTTAGTCTCTTTTTTAAGGGGGTGTTATTCTAGCAAACTTTTTAAAATGGATGGTAGAAATTAAAACTCTTAGTTGACCGATGGTAGTTAGCCCATTTTCTCCCAGGGCAGAGTGGTAAAGTTAACTCAGATGGTTACGACCGAATGAATTTGCCTTTTTTCTGCAAGTACTTAATTTAATGGACGATGATACGAAACACAAAAGGAGAGAGACGAAATAGGGGAGGCCAACGACAGACAGGAGAAAGCAGCAGCAGAAGCTGATCCTCTCCCCCCCACCCAAACCCCTCTCTCTCTAACCGTTGGATTCTCTCTCTATCTCTCTATAAGATTTTCCCTCTCTAAGATTTTTTCTCTCTTCACTGTCCCATCCTTTTCCTTTTCGAAGCAGGAGCTTACGAGAGAGAGCGAGAGGATGCCCATACTCATGGGGCCTAATAATTCGATCCACTTTTTTCATTTTTTTCACCCTTGAGATTCTCTTCAACGCTTCCCTTTTTGTCTGCTACTTTCATCCTCATCAGATGGGTATCACTTCGTTTGATCGCCGATGCCTAAAAGGGTCCGTTTTCGATCCGAAAGTAGGCTAAATTTCGGTTTTTTTCCTGACCCATGTGATAGAATACGTCAAGATTGGGTTTTGATTTGGATTGTTTGGATTTTTGGGGAGGTTTTGCGAGCTTGCATGCGCAGTTGAAGATGATGCTAAGGACCGGCGATCTGAATCTGAACCAGTTCGGCGATTCGATGAAGGAGACTGTGAAGCGAACGATGCTTCAGCATGAGACCGTGTTTAAGAACCAGGTCAGTAATTTATCAAAATTGTGATGTTTTTAATATAAATTATAAATTTTGATCCTTTGTTGTATAATTTTTGTTGGGTATGATTTTTATTCAGGTCCACGAGCTCCATCGGCTGTACTGGACACAGAAGAATCTGACTCGAGAGCTTTACCGACCTGAGACAGAGGCAACGCCTCAGTCTCGGATGGTAAGAAAAATTGCCCCATTAATTAGATTGTGACTTAAAATTTTTAATGGGTATGTGTTGAAATTTTGTTATTGATAGTCGGAGAATCATCTTGCAGGCGAGTTGCCCAGAGGAAGGCAATGTGGTTAGTTTGGAAGAGGTTAATGGGAGTTTTGTTGATTTGAGTGACAGTAGGCATTTAAGTTTTAACATTGAGCTTCCTGCTGCTGTTTATACTGTGGATTCTGTGAAAAATTCCATTGCTGATAAGCTTCTTATCGACTCGGAGATGTTTAGACCCGGCTGTAGTGCTAACGAGGCCGTCATCCAGAAGGGAGACGGCATGAAAAATTCTGTTGCGGATAAGCTTCTTGTCAGTTCGGAGGTGTTTAGACCCAGATGTAGGGCTAAAGAGGCCGTCAGCAAGGAGGGAGGAGGCTTGATATCTTTACTGGATAAAGGGAAGAACTTGTATTGTTATGAGGTTATCGATTTGGATGATCGTGTGGAGATGGAGTCTTATGTGGAAGCTCGTGGCGTTTCCTTCAACAGCTTTAAAGTTCATACAGAAAATTGTGGAGCAACTGGTAGTTGGCGATTGGACATAGCGTCAGATGTGGTTTCATCTAGCAGAGTTCAGAATGAGTTTGTGCCTGATTTGAATCATTCGGATACGGATTGCAGTGAAAGATGGCGAGAGCACAAGGCTGATCAGTCTGGTGCTGGTGAGTTTTCTTCTTAAATCAGTTCAATAATTTTTTTGCAAATTCTTTTGGTGTATATCTAGGCGCCGAAAATTGTTTTCATTGCATGTTTGCATTCGCTCTTGAAGCTGAGCTCTGGTTGTTTGTTGCATGGTAATTTGGCTCTTACAAGCATGTCAGATATGATCGAATAAAGAGCATTTGGTGTGATTGTTTGAATTTATTTTTCTATTAACAGACCGTTATTTTGATTCTTTGCTTTCGTGTTTGATCCCCCTTGACATGGTCTATGCATGTCAACTGTCATGGTAGTGTTTTTCTTTCCTTTCGTGATATAGAAACTTTCAAGTCATACAGTGTTAATGTTCCCCATTCTTCAGGATTACTTTGCAACTTTGCATAATATCTATATATCTTCATTGATCATCCTAATCTTGAAGGATGGATTTCCAAAACCCAGTGAGGTAAAAGTCCTTGACGGTTTTCCTTTTTTTTAATGGAAAATTAAATACTTTCAGGCTATATACAAGAAATTTATGGTCAATTAAATTAACGATGTGCTTGCGTTACTATTAAGATAATCAATATGCCAAGATTATAGTCTCCAGTACTATAAATGACTAAAATACATTGTACCTGATGGCTATGCCATTACCATGTACCAAACATATTTTCCTTGTTCAAGTTAGACACCTCTAGGTTAGGGTATTAATAAGTGCATTTTGTTCTGACGAGTGCAAACCTATGTAGTATTTTCTTTTCCTGATAGAAACTTCCATCTCAAACATGTGCACCAGATAACTGTGACAATAAGCGCTCAATTGGGGGGAAAAATTCTATCTGCATTTTGTACCATTTATAAATAGTCTTTTCCTAATTGTATCCTTTCTGGTACCATTATTGTTATTGTTGTTACCGTTGTTTGGCACTCTCTAGGGTAGCCATGTGCTTGTTCGATAGGTTGGTTACTAGTGTTTTTCTTTTTTGGGGTTTTCTGGTATTGGTCTCTTAAATTATGTGTATTTTGATATTAGTCCCTTAAGTCTTTGTATTTTGAATTTAGTCCCTTAGATTTCATGTACCTAACCTCAATAGTCCTTCGAGTTCGCAACAGTCAAAATTTGAACGGTAACTGCTAACTCTGTTAAAATTTAATAGGGGCCGATCGTTTTACCCATGTCAGCCCACAACGTTTAAAAATCTAACGACTACCTCCATTATCTTCTCCCCTATAAATCAAAGGTCACTAAATCAAAACAAGCCGCCAGGTCCATTACCCAACCCCAACGACTGAGGCTCTTCTCTTGAAGAAACCTAATCAAAACAAGTCCTTCCTCCTCTTCTCATCCTTTCCCTTGTCTATCAAATTCCACACCGACACTGTGGCAAGGGTCTTATCATTCAGATCTCACCAACGTAACCCAAAATCCAGACTCCAATGACGACAGACTACCAAGATGATTATGCAGAGGGGTCTGTTTTCAGTGGCACATGCTCAAGGAAGTGTTACTATGGACGGGCATGCAAGGTATGGAAATGCAAGAAGGGAGATAATGTAGGGTTGGATTTTTTCGGATGCCCCAAATACTGGGGTCCTACATGCAAAGACTGCGAGTATTTTGAGTGGGTTGAAGATCCAAGGAGCAATGTTAGAATGCTGCTAAGGAAAGAGGTAGGAGTATTAATGGAGAATATTGATTCAACTCTCCTATATTTGAAATGTGCTGTGATTTTTGGTTTGGTAATTTTTCTTTTCTTAATTAGGAAGTTAATGTTCTGAGGATGATTGTAGTACGTAAATGTAATATCTCTAATGTTGGGGAGAGTAGGCTAGTTGTACTGATTGAAATCCACAATGTAATGTGGTGTGAACTCAAGGTGTTTGTTAAAATGCTCCAATGAATGGATGTTCATATGTGTTTGGTTCCTTTTGTTTGTATTTCATATTCTTATGTGATGCCTTGTAAATAGTAAAGTTTCTAGGTTTGATATGCAATAAAGGTGAGTGTAATGAGTTATATGTGATGAAGTATGCAATTGTGCTGCTAGTTGGTGTTGATGTGAACCAAGTAATCAGCAAGACATCAAACCAAACAAGTGATGCTTGCTAGTTGGTGTTGGCGTTGGTGTTGATGTGAACCAATTAAACATGCCTCAATGACCTGCGTGAAGGGTAGTGTATTTGTGTTTGATTTACAATGGGATTAACATTGCCTTAAAAAGATTCATGGTTGTGTTGAAGCTGCACTGCAGGTGGGGGTGTGTTTGAGTTGCATTGAAGTGCACTGTAGTTGTGTGTGTTGGTCTGTATAAGCATGATATTGAAGCTGCATTCATGGTTGTGTTGATGCTGCACTGCAGGTTGGGTTGTGTTTGATTTGCAATGAAGTGCACTGCACTTGTGTGTGTTGGTCTGTATGAGCATGATATTGAAGCTGCAGTTGGGGTTGTGTTGAAGATGCACTGTAGGTGGGGTTGTGTTGAAGATGCACTACAGGTTGGGTTGGACGTGATGCATTGCAGAGTACTGATCTCAACAGCAAACACATAGAACCAATTAGTGATAGTACTAGCAAAAAAACTGGGTTGGCATAGTGTAGAATCCAAATGTCATGCAAATAACATTGACCTGAAAATATCTACTGCAAATCCATATCAGATTATTTATATCAGATTATTTATTCAGTCTACACTAGCAACAAATGGCTCCATACACACAAATGACTCCATACTCAGAGTACATACAGCATTATGCAAAAACTAAAGTTTTCATTAGCAGTTTGGACAGAATGCGTTACATATTTTTATTGGCAAAGTGCATAATGATACATTCAAAAATCTGAGTTCATAAACCACAACTGATTGACATTTATAAACCCTACCTCCAGAAATATGAGTTCATATACTCACCGACATTCATAATCTGATTACAACAGACAGCCATTACCATTTACATACAAAAACCCTAACCATAGTATCACCATATACTTGATATATCACCCTCCACCATCACCATGTATATACAAAATATTAGTGTATCACCGGACATACAAAATAGAGTTGTTTCCATCACTGATCATAGCCATACATACAAAAACTGAGTTATGCCAACCTACTCCATAATCATAGTCTTCCCCATCACTGATCCATATATTATTACCTACCTCCAGATGACTTTTCCAATAGGAAAACCAGTATAAGACTGCTCAGATTCTTGAGATCCCATCACACCAAAAGGATTGGTGCCTAGAGTTGCTGCAGAATTCCCTTGCCCCGCTGTTGCTGAAATGTTGCCTTGAGAGCTAGGATTGTTGAATTGAGTTGGATTGTTGCTTTCAGCTCGAATGTTGAATTGACTTGATGCATGCCCCCTTGCTATTCCCTTACTCTTTCTTCTCTTTTCAGTACCTGACATTTAGCACCTCTAGGAGTACCAAAAATGACACAAGTCCTAAGTCTTGGTATATGGGTCTCTTTTCTTCCTCTTGATGATACCATTTTTGTTTTTACAGTTGAGGGTGTAGACCTATACTAGGTATATAAGCAAGTGTAAATATATGAGACATTAATTGGTAGGGGTGCTGCAAATATATGAGACAACAATATGAATAGTATTCTTGCAGATATATGAGACAACAATATGAAAAGTATTCTTGCAGACAAGAATATGAATAACATTATTAAGCAATTAACATTATTAAGCAATTTCCTCCTATTACTATTAGGTTATCTCAATTGTAAATAGATGAGACAACAATATGCATAGCATTCTTGCATTCTTGAAATTTATAATGTTCCTTGATTCCTGAGTTTGTAGCGATGCTCCAACTGAATCCACTATGTACTGCTGCATTCCTCTGCTAGCATGTTAAAAAAGTAGAGTTTACACTGTGTATTGATGCAATCTCAACTAATGAAAATGAGAATGTACCTTGATTTCTGAGATTGTAGGGGTGCTCCAAATGAAGTCATAGGATATTGATGCATTCCTCTTCTACCATGTTAAAAAGTAGAGTTTAATAATATATTCATAAATACATATTAGATTGACATGTTAAAAAGTAGATTCATAACTACAAATTAGATTGACATGTTACATATTACCCATCAAAATCAGTAGAAGCTTGCTGAGTTGGTTGACTGTGTTCTGGCCCAATATGAGCAGTAGATGCATCAATTATTGATGGAAATGATATGGGATTGATGTGCATCTTACAAGCATTCTTGTGATGCCCATGGCCTTTGCATCTACTATATTTTTGCACCCTCTTTGACACCTTCACATCAATCTCATCCTTTCCCATCATCATTTTCTTCTTTGGTCTCCCTCTAGGCCTCTTTGCATGAGGTGGGCCTATCTTGTAATCCTTCACAAATTCCTCCCATTGGTCTTTAGAAGGCATATGGCCACTTGACAAATTGTATGCCTTCTTGTACCTGCATATTCAAAGTGTACCCAATAATTATATTTATCCACGATCTAATATAGTAAATTAATTTGATTTCTACTAATAACTACCTCTCAACAGTAAAGTACTCATCACAATACATGCTCCACTCCGCATGCCTCACTGAGGCTATGTAAGATGCTGCATGGATACATGGAAGACCAGTCAACTGCCACCTTCTACAACTGCATGTTTTTCTAGCAAATTGATGATCATTCTCCCTGTTTCATTCTCCACTTCCACCATGAACTCATTTAAATGTCTAATAACATACCCTCCAACCTTCTTACTGATATACTGACAGTGCCTTGCGGCGTACCTTGCGGCATATGGCACTAATACTCCCGTCCACTTCACTGCACACTTTCTCCTTTGATAACATTTCTCTTGAATCTTAATTCTAATCATGTCTACAAGATCAACAACATGATGATATCTCGCATCAATGATCCATGCATTGTAGGACTCCGACAAGTTATTTGTTATGTAGTGATTCTTTAACACTACAGAAAATTGACTCCTAGACCACACATACTTGTCTCTCCCTATCAAATCAGTGTATGCAGTCTCAGAAACTGACCTCAACACATTCAAATGATGGTTGAAAGCAGATTTAGAAAAGGATCTTGCTGCATCCCAAATTGTTTGCTCAAAGAAATCACCAGGGTAATCTTTCTTTAATGATTTCCAAAAATGCCTCATGCATACTCTATGTTTTGCATTAGGCACCAACACACTAGCAGCATCAAACAATCCCTTCACCTGATCAGAAATTATTGTCAAGTTCCCCACTTCTCCATCAAATGCATGCAATAGATGTTGTAAGAACCAATACCATGTTTCACTACTCTCCCCCTCTACCACTGCAAATGTAATAGGAAATAATCCATTGTTTCCATCAAGTGCTGTTGCAGACAGTAATGTCCCCAGATACTTTGACCTCAGATGATATCCATCAAGTCCTACAAATGGCCTGCAACCCTCTTTAAAACCTATCATTGATGCTTTAAAGGATACAAACATCCTTTGAAATGCCTTGTTTTCTTCCAACTTAACTGCTATGTGACTGCCTGGATTTTCCTCAATAATTCGATGTAGAGTTTCCACCAAGTCATAAATATCTTCAACATTGCCATACATGTTTTCCTTTGCTCTCTCCATACCCCTCCATGCCATATTATAGTTGATGGTGACTCCAAATTTGTTTTGCATCATCAACTATTCTCCTTTGGAGTGATGCTAGGCCTCTGCTTCACCTCTGCCTCAATGTTTCTGGCCAACCAAGCTGCTGTTGCCTGGTAGTTCTTGCAAGTGTTCACTCCCATGCATGAATGCTCCTTAACAGCTTTGTGTATCTCCATTGTCTGTCCATCCACCAACCTCTTAGCTCTAAGATACCAATTGCAACCCTTGCTAGAACATCTTGCCGCAACTCTTATTGCATCATTCTTAACATAATTGTAATTGAAATTATGCTTTATGCTGAATTGTTGCAAGCATAATCTCAACTCCTTCATATTTTTAAACTTCTGACCCACATCCATCAATGGATCATCCGAATTGACCTTGAACACCTCTTCATGCAAACGCTCACCAAATTCATCATCATCTGACATGTCCTCATCTTCAGAGCTGTTCCAAGAATGGTATCCATCTTCAGAGTAGCAGTCATCTGCATCATCATTAGCAACTTCTTCATTGTCAGCATGTAATTGATATCCTTCAACCACCATGTTATCTGCAACATCATCTTGGTCACAGTTCACATTTTTCCCATCAATATCTGCCTCATCTTTAGGAGAGTAACTTTCATCCTCACTAGAACTAGAGCTGTCTTCATTGTGGATTTCACATGTTGAAGTAGACATCCGTGTACCTTCTCTTGGAGGATTTCTCCTCATATAAGATGTAGAACTCATGCCTCTAGCATCAGTTCTCTGCTCAAGCACTAAAAACATCTCCAATCTCTTCTTCATTACATCATGTGTTCTCAACACATTCATTAAACCATCATTTGATTTAATCCTCTTAAACTTCCTAGGATTTGACCCAAGTACTGTATACGACAACTTCTGCATATACTTCTTCGCAGGAGGCAAAAACTCACCAATATAAATTGAAAAAGATTTCAAACTAAACTTTCTCACTTCCACTCTCATTCTCTTTCTATTCCCACACTCATACTTCTTTCTCATTGTCCTTGGTATGTTTCTCCAGTAGCCATTATATCTTAGGCTATCTCCACAACACCATTCTCCATCCTGTATTATCCTGTTAAGCAACAATTTATTCAAAAGTTGTCCTGCATGTCAGTCATATACATATCTATGTCAAACAGTCATGCATCAGCCAAACTCACATATCCATATATTTGCAGTCAGCCAAACTCACAAAAACAAGTCCTTCTACATATACATGCAGCCAGCCTAACTTAATAAAAGATGCGGCTCATTCATATACATATACATAATCATGCAGTCAGCCCTAACTATGCCACAACATATACTTATTCATGCATGTCAGCCATATATATGTACTCAGTGAACCATGTCAACTATGCATGCAACACATATACAGTCAACCTACTATCATGTTATAACCACATAAAAATTTTACCTTTACGCAATATAACCCCCAAATCACATTTAACAGCAACTTCCAAGAACCCTAATCACTTATAACAACAACTAACATCAAAAATTCCAAATCGAAATCAACTAGCATTAAAATTGATGTCTAAAGATTACCTTTTTACCTCAACCCTTTCGTATCCAACCTGCTAGAACTCGATCGTCCAGAAAATCTCGCTAAAGATGGCTCGCTGTTAGTGAAGATACAGGTGCATGCAATGTGTATACAGAGCACAACATGTCAACAATTTCTCCATGACAGAAGTATAAACTGCTTGCAATCTATTCCTTATATCATCTCCAAAGATTCTAATGTTGCTTCATCACATCATTGTCGATACTAAATTTCTTATCAGTGCAATGTTTTTGCAATTGCCCTTATCATCCACTAATATTTCCTACCTTTTTCACCTTACACAGGTCCATAGCTCGTTTTACCGAGAACTCCGTTCTGTTGCATGTGACTTTACCCTTTAATTGGATTTCTCTGTTCTCTATCCTGACAATGTAATCTAACATTTCTTAGTTCATCCGTTATTCTTGATGCGATTAGCTCAGGAATTGGTCCTCTTGCAAGGTGTAAGTTCTTGAATGTGGGTATGCCATGAATTTATCCTCTTTTTGAGATATCATCTTCCTCATAATGAAACATGCATTAGCTTCACCTTATTCGAGGTTTCCTACAAGATATGATTGTAGAGTAGCTCTTGTAAACCTCGAAATGATTACAGTAGCTTCCTTGTATGATGTTCTAGTGAAGCCTTCAACCGTGACTGGCCCGCTTTAGTGGAATCTTAACCCTGTACTGGCCACAAACTCGCCTGCACTTGGATTTATTTGCTTCAGCCTACCAAAAAGCTGATAATGACTCGCTAAACTAATAAGTCTGACCTTTATGTGGGGCTTTCTGTAGACATCTCAACCAATTTAACCCTGATCTGGGACATCATTCTGGGACCTTACACTGGTTGCTTGACGTCACTCGTGACCCATATAAAATCACTGAGACAAGATTGGCTCCCAATTCTGACCCTGCTTGTTGAACGGAAGACACCTCCTAGGATTCATGCCTCCAGGTTTTGTGCTGAGTTGGCAGATTTAATTTTGAACTTATTATTTTGTGTGAACCTCTCATTAATCCCAGCATCATGTATTATTTTCTAAAATACTGCTACTTTATTGATCAGCCAACCGATATAAACTTGAACAATGATGGCCAATACAACACTAGAAACAATTGTCTCTATCATATCAAAATTGTTGTTGCATGGATTTTCACTGGGTCAGATCGGGCCACCGGGTGCCTGGGCTGGTCTGCGGGGACGAGGAATCCAGCAACAGGTTGGGCATGTACATTTCGATTTTGCTAGGCTGGCCTCATTCTCCATTACTTGAAATGAAGAAACAAAGGTATCAGAGGTCCCGGGTCGCAACCCCCCGAGTTGGGGGTCGGACACAGTCTCCACTCCATTGCCTAAGTCGGACGAGATTATAGGAGGCAAGGAGATGATGGGTGTAAGATAGCCTCTGTGTGGTGGTGCATAGGTTGAGCGTGGGTGTGTCGATAGCCGTTTGGGGTTGTAGAGATGGAGATGCTTGCTAGGGTTATTTGAGCTCAAAGAGAGCATAGCTTCTGGAGGGTGTTTTCTCTTGCTTATATAGAGAGGCGAGATGATAGGAGGAAAGGAGGTGATGGGCAAATGAATGTTTGCCATGTCTAAAGTTGCGGGTTTATGTGCATAGACAACTTCGTACGCAAGAGGCAGCCGACAGAGTCTGCGGATAAGACATGAAATTAAATGCGATTGTACTTAGAGAGAGAATGTTGGTCGGTTGCAGGGGATCGTGTCACGCGGACGACGTGAGCTAGGCTGAGTTGTTGAGGGTTGACCTTGAGCAGGGAAGTCATCCTAAGGACACGGAGGAGTAAGCCGTAGACCTTGAGGTCGGGCGTCCCAATGTGGCTATGCTGAGGTCTGGTCTGCTGACCCCTTGAGCAGATCGGGAGGTCCTAGCTGGTTGGTCCTATTTGACGTGTCAGAAGATCCCCGCTAATGGGTCTTATCCAATGTCTTGGGCCGGACTCTTCTGCTAATGGGCCGGGGCCTAGCTGCTGATATATGTATCTACAAATATAATAGCCTAAGATATAACCTGAATGTGGACAAATCAATGAACATAAGAATTGACCGGATACATTAGATGGTTGTCTATTCTAATGTTCTGGTTTGTTGTATGTAAACGTTATAAAATGTCTATTGTTCGCTTGGTAAAAATTATTTGTAGATTTTGGTTTCTAGAAGAGTAGTAGTAGGAATTTGACGTGTTTGGGAGACCGTCAACGCATTGTGCTTGTACACCTTTTTGTTGTTTAGGCATTTGTTACCCATAGAAGTTTTTAGAAGCTTCTATGTTTACACATACACGAATGTCGAAACAGAGATGACACGACACTGTGACAGTTGAGCAAATTCTAAAAAGTATGTCCACAATAGAATTGTCGTGTCCAATACTTGTGTCTGATATACATATCCGATGTGACATTGCTCTGTGCTATCCGTGTTATCTAGAAAAGCATCAATGAAATTTTGGGATGGCTGGAATACACCAACCTACACCATTTGAACTTGTAAGGTTGTTATACCACAACTTGACACTGTAAAGATACATATGAATTATGAAGATAGAATGTTCTTCCGATCATGAGCACTGAAAGTTTGCCATGTAGGAAATTAAATAGCCAAAATCTCCCCTCATGGGGAAAACTAGTGAACAAATTGAGGGTCATTACCTATATACACAAGGCAACACACATAAATTACCTACATATACACATACATGTACACAAATATACATGTGTACATATGTATGTATAGATTGGAGCATGCGTATGAGCTTGTATACAGAATTAGATATTGACACACGCCACATGCATGTATGTACAGATGGGAGGTTGGATACAAATACCACAAGCATGACATCATACTATAGGTAGATTCATACAGACAAATACATGTGAGTACATACCTGCATGCATATATACATCCAAATATAGGTAACACACATAAAGGGACCTACCCTCATATCTGTATCGAGGGTCACTTGGTGCGCACCAACATTGTAAAAGGCTTAGGTGGGGTCATGGCACTAAGTCGGCGCCTAGCCACCTTGGTGGTGACTGGCCGGTGACTGGGCAATACTTGTAAAATAAAAAAAAATGAAAAAGGAAGAGACCCGGTGGGGGGGGGGGTGGTTTTTTTTTTTTTTTTTTTGGGGGGGGGGGGGCTGTTAAGACCTGACGAGGGGTGATTTTCTTCGTGACATGTTGCACAACCTTACGAGGGGTGATTTTCTTCGTGACATGTTGCCCTCTTCATGTGCCTCCGCCTCTCGATTGTTTTTTTCCTTCCCCCCCTGTTGCATTTGTTTGCCGAGCGCCGGGGGGGGGGGGGGGGGGGGGGGGGGGTAAGTCAAACCCTAACCACTCCCCTTTCATGTTAGGATGCTATGATGAGAAAGGTCATGGGGTTCAATGCTTGGCGGCTACATACGTAGACGCTTGTTCTTACCTGTTGTTGGCGTGGGTCTGACTAATATAGCACTACTGTTGGGTTTCTCAACTGAATTGTGGGATCTGTGACCACGCCTATTGTTCTGGCAATATGCCTTATAGGCTACGCATTAGTCGCATATGTATTATTGGCTATTGAACATTTTATGAGAGCCTTTCTTAACAGCACAAGGGCAGAAACAATCTGATCACCAAGATGTAATATTATGAACATCGAATATGATGTTTCGGTATATATCTGGGAATTGAAGTATGCAACACTGTTTGATTTTTTTGCATCATAGTATCTGTTGTCTAGGATAAAAATGATGTTCCATCATGATTCATGACAAACTGAAATGGATTTTGGTGATGTGCTTGTCACCAGCATCTTCAAAATTTCCATTCTTGATGTGAAGCCCAAACATGGTCTCCATTGCGCTTCTTAAAGCTATTGCCAAGCTGCATTTTGTAGGTCAATAATGATATTCTTTGGAAATTCTGCACTCTTCTAATCACCCTCCACCGGCTGCCCAGTTATCTAAGTCATAATCTGTTAAAGACTTTGTGAAAACAGCATGGATGGTGTTCAATGTGCCAGAATAAAAATGTCTTTTATGGATTAACACACAGTTCAAAGAGAAGATCTGTACCTGGAGTGCTTGAATGATACAAAGTAATGACAAGTGTGCGAAAAAAATGGTTGCTGTGAACAGCTACCATACCATGTCTTCGAATACTCCTATTGAATTAATCAATCCCACTTTTCTTTGGAGAAGGAAAACGAAATGTGTCATCTAGTGCATTTGACAAGAATTCCTGAATGGTACAGGACGATTTACCGGAAACAGGAGGTGAACTCTTGGGAAGAAAGAAATATTACATTACGGCAAAAGACAAAATACAGGATGACACATCAAGTAACTGGCAATCCTTTCTTTTGTCAATTCTTAGAATGTTGTCTTTGATGTTTTCTTTTATGTTGGACACAATAGATGTTAAAAAGTGTTTTCTTCTGGATGTCTCCTTATTTATGTGTCGGTGTTGGGCAAAGTCTCCTAAATTTTGTCAAGCTTTCTGACAGTTGTCGCCTGTAGCCCACAGATGATTCGTACTCTGTGCAAGTTAGTACATTGTTATGTATGCTAATTTCTTTTTTCCCTTGTTGGCTGTCTGTTCTTTTGCAGGAGGGAGTGAATCTAGTATTGCTGGACTTGACGTGTCAACTGACTCAACTCATACCCAAGAACCTAAGTCCTCCAACCCAGCGCTTATTGACCTCAACATACCTCAAGATGATAAATTTTCTCACTCCCTCAATGGTCAGATGCTAACCTTTTCATCTCCATCATCAAGCTCATCAGTCGTTCAAACTGAACTTTGGAAAGGTCAAGTCAAGAGATACCCCAGAGAAACATCTCCTGCTCTGAATTCTGATGCACTCTATTCGGTTTCCAGAGGAAAGATCATAGACTGGTTATTTTCTGACGGCCATAATTCGCAGAGGTCCAAGGGTTCAGATTTTGGTATAAAAGAGCACGAAGCGGCCAACAACGTTCAGGGATCCAACTCCACAGGCCTAACAGAATGCTGCAGGAATTCCTTGGAAATACTTTCCAGTGGTTCTAATGGAGAACCGCCCCGCGATGCAAAAGGAAAGGCCCTTTCATCAAGAGGCTTCACTATGCCGGTGGAGGAGAATGAAGACTTGTTATCGGGCAAGTTGCATGGTAGTACCTGCAGTGACGTAATGCAGACTTCAATGGCCAGGGCCGACAACGTTATGGAAGGTAAAGAAGCAAGTCATGAGAGGAGCGAAGAAGATACCGTCTCCAGCCACGCCATAGGACGGGATGAAAAACAACAAGATGGTCTCAATGAGAAGGTGCCCACTGGAAGCAGCATGGTTGATGTTCCTACTCGAAGCACTGAATGTACTTCGACTGAGAAACCCGAGGATGAGCATTCCGGGACTGCACAATCAGGAAGTCTGATTGTTGAGAATTCACTGGAGAAATCACACGGTATCGAATATAAGCATGATCAAGATTGTGCAATATTTGATGCAGCTGAGATACTCACTTGTATTTCATTAACCCAGTCATCAGCACCATGGGACACAGTGACTGAAGTGGATGAGGGAGAAGAACATATGTACTCGGCTGATTCTTTTGAGGCCATGGCACTAGACCTGCCGGAGGTCAGAAGTGACGAGCACTTGACGATGCCTCCAAGACAAATCGAGGCGGAGGATGCAGGGGAAGGCCCAAGCGGGGTTAATAAGCTGAGAAGGGGTAGAGGAAGGGGAGCACGCGATTTCCAAAAGGACATCTTGCCAGGGATGATATCCCTCTCGAGGCATGAAATCTGCGAAGACATGCACAGCATTGGCTACGAGCTTCGGAAGAACGGGTCGAGAAGAGCTGGAGGTGGGAATTGGTTCGTGCCCGTTAGGAGCATGCGGTCCAGGCGGTATCCTGTTGGCCGGAGAAACTAAGTGCTCCGGCTAATTTGCCGAGCAGTAGCTGAAGATTGTGTTTAAGATCCATAACAGAGGGAAAAA
Source organism: Scilla litardierei (assembly GCA_030789695.1). NCBI lineage: Eukaryota > Viridiplantae > Streptophyta > Magnoliopsida > Asparagales > Asparagaceae > Scilla > Scilla litardierei. The sequence continues at coordinate 41,000,628 of CM061134.1, forward strand.
CATAACAGATAGGTATATGGCTCCATGTAGTTCTCTGGATGTACATAAATATTTACTCAACTGTCATGTTTATGCTGTTACGTTCAAAGTTCTGTAGCTTTGTTGAACCTAATATTTTGGATACATTTAATCCATTGGAGGCAATTTCTCTTTACTTTCATGTCTAAATTATTCTAAGAAAACCATCGCTAATAATCTAGATCTATCATGGCAAATCAATGAGATATAAATTGAAAACTTAATGCGGAAACGTATCTGAATCCATAGCGCCTAGATCGTTGATCCGTGTGATTAGCCTTCTAGATCTACACGAATCCTCGAGAAAAATCCTTTAGCTTTTATCCGGCTCTAATATGTCGATGTGATGCAGAAAATACGGCTTTTCGTTCGTGTGATCTGGGGACCATTATTTATTGGCAAAGTGTCCTAATGTCTATTGGGTTTTTGATTTAGCTCATCATTAAAACAGAAAGCATTCTCTACACATTAAAGGGCATTATCTACACATTAAAGGCACACACCCTAAACGATAAATTAAAACCCGTTTAACCAAATAACTTATTAGATCATTTTATTGGGCTCAACTTAATATGACAGTCCGCATTACATAATTATTTTACATATAAGCCCAACGTTGGATTAAAGATCCAACAATCTCCCACTCGGGCTATATGTCAAACCTTATAATTATGTTATGCATAAATAACCGAATGAGTACTAAATGTGTTGTCATTATTGGAATGCATCTATAACCAATTCGATCCATCAATCAATTTAACATAGGATCAAAGCGGCCTTTGTCACTTTAATCAACGTGACCCATCAATGGTCACATATGCTAAAATAATTGAAAGACATGAATTATGATGTAAATGTGTAGCATGGAAATTTCATGTAACATGCCTATTTCCAACCGGTACTCCCTTAAACTTTAGTGAGATCAAACCATACCAAAATCAAAGAGTAACCAAACCAGTTAGTACACGAGTGCGAATTCAACTGGAGTGTCCGCATAGAAGAAGGAACAATTAATCGCCCTCCTAAGAGAGCATATCGACATCTTCGCCTGGACCCCGAAAGATATGCCTGGCATTGACCCCGAGGTAGCATCCCACAAGCTAGAGGTCGACCCAACCTCTAGACCCATGAAGCAAAAGAAGAGAAACATGGGAGGCGAAAAAATGAAGGCTGCGATCGAAGAAGTGGATCCACTTCTAGAAGCGGGCTTCATTCGAAAAGTCAAATACCCTGAATGGCTCTCAAACGTCGTGATGGTCAAGTAGGCAAACGACAAATGGCGAATGTGCGTTGACTTCACTGACCTCAACAAAGCGTGCCCGAAGGATAGCTACCCCATGCCACGAATCGACCATCTGGTCGATAGTGCTTCGGGCTACGAGCTCCTCAGCTTCATGGACGCATTCTTAGGATACAACCAGATCCAGATGGCACCAGAGGATGAGAAAAAAACTTCTTTCATCACTGATCGAGGTATTTTTTGTTACACCAAAATGCCATTTGGTTTGAAAAATACAGGGGCCACGTACCAATGCATGATGAACGAAGTCTTCGAGGCTCAAATAGGATGAAACCTAGAAGTCTACGTCGACAACATGTTGGTTAAGTCGAAGAAGCCAACGGATCATGTCACAGACCTCCGGGAGATATTTGCACAGATCCGACGATACAACCTTCGGCTAAATCCTGCCAAATGTACCTTCGGGGTTCGGTCGGAAAAGTTCCTCGGTTTCATGCTAACGAATTGAGAGATCGAGGCCAACCCCGACAATATCGCTGCAATCGTCACGATGAAAGAGCCCTTGACTCTCAGAGAGCTCTAAAGGCTGAACTGAAGGATAGCTGCCTTGGGACGATTCTTGTCTAAGTCAGCCAAGATGTCATTGCATTTCTTCAAGGTGTTGAGAAAAGCGATAGCCTCCGCGGCAAGTGGCAAGAGAGTCATCGAATGGGATGCAGACTGCAAAAAAGCCTTTTCCGAGTTAAAGGAGTACCTCCGCAGCCCATCGCTTCTGACGAAGCCAAATAAAGATGACCAGCTCATCATTTATCTGGCCGCTACTATGGAGGCCGTAAGTTCGGTGCTCGTCAAAGAAGATGCAGGGGTGCAACGGCCCATCTACTACGTCAGTCAGGTTCTCCGAGACGCAGAGGTCAATTACTCGAGGATCGAAAAAATGGCTTTCGCACTGGTCCAATCTGCAAGGAGGTTGCGATCGGCCTTCCAAGCGCACGCCATCCTGGTCATCACTGACACTTCCTTAGAGCAGACCCTGAAGAGTCTCGATCATTCAGGGAGAATGACGAAATGGGGGGTCGAACTAAGCTAATTCGACATCCAGTTCAAATCGAGGACCACCGTCAAAGGGCAGGCTCTCACCGACTTTATCGTCGAACTCACTTACAAAGACGGCCCGTAAGAAGAGGTATGTGGAACTAGCGCACTACCCGAGGCTACCCCCTTACCCTCAGCAAGTATCAATCCACCAAATGGAGCGAATGATGCATTGAAGACGAGGGAACCTGGATCGTACAAGTCGATGGTTCGGCCACTCATACTAGAAGCGGGGCCAGAATAATTATCCAAACATCAGCGGGCAATATATTCGAATACGCCCTTCGCTTCGATTTCCAAACCACTAACAATGGTGCTGAATATGAAGCGGCCATCAATGGACTCCGATTGGCTCGAGCCCTAGTGGCAAGAGTGGTCCAACTACTCAGTGACTCCAGCCTCGTCATCCACCAACTGAACGGGACCTTCGAGGCCTGTGAAGACTCGATGCAGAGTTACATGCAAGTCGCTAAAGCGGAGCTCGCCAAGTTCACGTGCACGAAAATCCATCATGTGCCAAGGTCGAAGAATCATCGAGCCGACGCCTTGCCGAAGCTTGCATCCTCCTTGTCACGCCTCGCTTCCCATTATACTTGGGAGCGAGGACGCGAGCAGTTCCGAATGTGCTTAAAGTAAAGAAGAAGTACTTTTTTCTCTTCTTTGACTTAAGCACAATAAGCATCTGTGTATTAAGCTTTGCAGGTTCTTGCATGCGAACTCAGGACAACACAAAATATCATTATTACAACTCAATGTCCAGATTACATTACATAAATAAGGCCTAGCATGGCCATTAGAAACAGTTTCACAAAGTGGAATTACATCTGAATAGGTTTACAATAATAATATTAAATTATAGTAGCGAAGTGAAGGCATGTTGTTCCTCAGCAAGGGATCTCAGTGTCAAAGTACTCAACCTGCTAAGTCTCAAGGTATGTTCCTCTATCTCAAACCTGACGTATATTTCACAAGATAAAGACAAGAAAATATACGTCAGCGAGGATCGCTCAGTAAGATATAAAACGTTAGAAAAACTGACTCTCGGCAAGATTTTTCAAAAGCATGGCAGTTAAAGAATTATTAATAAACGAACAATTATAGTTTCTAAGCAGAAATTACATTAGCATGGCAGTCTTATTTTAAGTGAAAGCAGTAACACCAATTATAATTTCTAAGCAGTATGAACAGAAAGTGTACTAGCATGACAGTTCTATTTAAGTGAAAACATGGCAGTTCTATTTAAGTGAAAGCAGAAACAATTTTACATGCCGTACGTTTTCGGTATAGCATTTTCAAGATGTTCAAGAGTGTATTCAATTTGGTGCACTAAGATTCACGTCGTTAGGCGGCAAGAAAGTTAATATACCTTCAAGTGCCCCAAAGGTAACTCGTTTACTTCCGACTAGTGCCCGCGAACCCCACTCCACCCACGTTTACTTTCTGGACCACGAGACAGAATCAGCCAAACAGGCCATCAAAAGTTGTAATATTGGAACATGAGCCAGACTAGCCAAACCGGCCCAAAGGGAATAGCCAAATTTTGACATGCAATATCTATGATTAGCCAAACGGGCTCGCACGTCTATGATTTTCAAGTAGTTCAAGCAATTCATATAAGTCCAGAAATGTTGCAATTCACAAGGCATATTCAATTAACTTATTAAAGTGTCCACACGCACGTACGCTGTTTTTATCATACAATACACTTCATGTAACATGTGAAGTTTGGTGTCTCATTAAATGAAACGGTATTTAAAAACATGGAGAAAATGCACACTTGCAATAGTATAAAGAAATGAGCACTGAAATGATTCCAACTGAGCAAATATGTCTAATTAATCTTGAAATATTTTTCTAAGGCTAGTAGACATCTTTCAAGATCATAAAATAATTAATGGTGTTTTTTCTTAATTTATACGACCCAAAAACTAATTAAAAACGAGAAAATGATTTTTCATTATATTTTTCAAAGATTTCTCTAGGACAAACCATACGTCTGAATTCTTCCAACAAGGGGTCAAAACGACCATATTAACTAGTACTACAACATATATTTTTCTCGTACGTCAGTGTACGTGAAAATATCATGATATAAATTTTAAAGTGAATTTAGCTTTATTAAGTTTTGCCTTTGAAAAATTATTGTGGGAGATATGCTCCCCTTTTGGAGATGAAACCAGTGCCAATGAGTCCGTTTCTTCGTTTCTGTTTTTCTGGGCCTGGTCTTGTAATTTTCTGCATCATATACTATTAATTATCAATTAAACATCATTTATCTCTATTATAATATATATATAGGTAACTACATTTATACGTATATAATACGTATTTATACCTATTAACCCCGTATTTCTCTTCCCCTCGTTCCCGCTCGAGCGCGTGCGGGGTCGAGCGATCGCTGATGGGACGCGGGGGCGGTGGCGACAACGCGAAGCGGCAGAAGGCGGTGGTGGCAGGCGGAGGACGGCAACGGGGTACTAGGAGGAAGGAGCGATGATGGCGAGCGTGAGTCAGGGTTCACCGGTAATGGGAGAAGGAGGAGAGCGGGCTCGAGGAGGAGGGGCGCTCGGTGGTGCTTCCTCGACATTCGGTGGGTCTCAGGAGGCGGCGAGGTGGCTGCATAGGCGGAGGAGGGCGCTGAGGCACTGGTGGTGGCATCAGAGAGTGGGGATGAGAGCGGGAAGATGCTGAGGATCTGTCGATGGCGAGGTGGCTTTGCTCGAATGACGATGAGCGGGGCTTTGCTTGAACGATGGCGAGGACATCGTGGCGGCATCGGCGAAGACACGACGGAGCTCCGTGGGTCGAGTGGCGGACGGGAGGACAGCAGTGACGCTGGATGCAGGGGAGGCGCATGTCGGAGAGCGAGGGGAGCTCGGGTGCGTTGCGGGCTTGGGTCGGAGGCGGCGCTAATGGCGGTGGGTGGCGTCGGAGGAGAGGGGTGATGGGAGGAGAGAGGGGTTCGGGGGAGAGAGAGGTTCAGTAGGGAGAGAGTTTAAGGGGGTCGCTGGGTGCATGGGTTCGAGGGAGTTGTTGGGGTTCGACGTGAGGAAGAGATGTTTGCCTGGGTGAGTTTATATAGGTCAGAAATATTAAGATATAGTTAATAGTAGTAGTAGTAGTAGTAGTAATAATAATAAAGAGTATAGTTGGAGTTGGCAACTTTAGGGAGGTGGGTTAAATAAGTGGGTTAGGGTATTAATTAAGTCGGGTTAGGGGGGTAAAAGTAACAGTAATTGGATAATTAGTAACAGTAAAAACGTCATTAGCGAATGTAATTAGTAAAACGACGTAATACTACGCAGTTTTCGCATATGACTCTAAAAAATTACGAAAACATAGCCACATGTTTGTATTGTCGTGAGGATCATGAATACGAGATCCATTTTGAATTCTGAGCTGTGGAGATACGAGTTTTGGGCCAACACATTTAAGTCGCGGGTTTGCGGGTTCTAGGTCGATTTGACTCCAGAAAATTACGAAATTAAATATGGGGAGCACTAAATGATCATAGAATTACATCGTAGAAGTTTGAAATAGTTTTGATAAAGTTTATATAGAAAATTAATTGATATGGCTATATCAATAATAATTAATGAGAAAATATTATATAAACTATTTAAACTTTTTTATGACGACACTTAAACTTACGAATACATATTATAACTAGTATGATGATACGAAAATATTTTTCATATAATTGATTTGAAACTATTTTTATATAAAACTCCTAACAAACCATTTCAAAATATCTTCAAAATATAAAAAAACGTAGAATACGAAAATACGTGTACTACTGGATACGGGCCGTCACATCCTACCATCCGTAAAATAATTCTACCCTCGGAATTTAGAAGACCGATTACTGCCTAAGCAATTTAAAACGATCGAAGGAAAGCCTGATGAATGATTACGATACTGGAAAATAAGTTATTAATAGCATGAAATATAATCTGATATCACAGCATCAAGAAAACAAGAGATATTAATAAATATATACTATTAACATCACCATAGTTTCCGTAATTAGTCCCGAGACTAGTATTATCATACTAATTACATTGACTTTTCAAGTAACCAAAAGTTAATATGAGCTAATGGTGTTACATGAAAATGATAGTTATAATGATAACATCTGTTCGAACTTGAAACCTGAGGTGATATGCTAGTAGCAAGCTAATCAATCACATCAAAAGAAAGATCATAAAGTTTAAAATTTCAACTCAGGCTAATGATTACAAATGTGACATAGCTAAGGAAGTCATAAGAGTACAACATACAAAGACACAATGATTAATCTATATGCGTTCGGACTGCTATACCTAACCAGCCTAGCGCAAATGACATCAACTCCCATAAGTACCAAAGACAAGTCAACGTCCAAAACAATACAAATAAACAAGTACAAGGCCAACTACTAAAGACCATACTTATGACTATACTCATCACTGCTACTCCTTGTATCAACTCCCATAATGCCTAATAAAAATCCAACACCGAAACCATTATCCAAATCCAAGCACAAGATCGACATCCAACTTCAATGCCTAAGGCCAACAACATGCCAATACCAATCGACAATGATACTCCTTGCCAACACCAATTGTCGATATCCACAGCTCTCATCATCAATCCCAAACAAGCCAACAACAAAAAACATACAATTTCGTAAACTCGAAGGAGCGGACCGGTGGAGATACCTAAGCAGGACACCAATAGGGGTAAGATCCAGGGCAATGAGCTCAAAAGAAGCCCAAGAATCGCGACTTGCCAAGATCTCAACCACGTGATGGCGTGAGGGTGGCAGAGAAGAGGATCGTCACTAAACCCAAAAATTCTAAAACAGAACGTCGGAGGGCCATCGACGGTTGTCGATCCATGTCGTGCAACTGTGGCGACTGCTTAGCAACGACGGGTGGCATGGCAGAGCTTTGGGCGAGGCCGAAGGAGTTTGAGGCAAGAGGGGTTGGGCTCACGAAGGGAGAGGCATGGTGAAGGGGTGTGTGTCGTCGCGGCGGCGAGGAAGTCACAGGAAGGGGGCACCGAAGTCGTCGATAGGGTAGGGAGGGTAGGCAGGACCGGGGCTCGAGGAGAGGATGCAGATAAAAGGTAATAAAGGGGGAGATGGTAGGCGGGAAAAGGATTCAAACCCATGGAAAATTAGGCACAAGATGAAAGTAGTGTGTAGAAGAGAAATACGAGCTCATAAAGATGAAGAAGTAACTGCATATGCTTGCATGTCGTGACTTTGGACCGTCTCTAAGTCTCTAACACCATCCTCAAATTCTTGGCAGACTTCTGAGTCTCTTTTGAAAACGTCGTCACCACGAATATGTCCAGACACTTGTAGAATACTCGGATTACGAGACTTGTAAATGCACACAGTGGGTTGACCACATCAACGTCATCATCAAGTATTCATAACTTATATACTTGGTCATGACATCCTCTTCTCAGATCCAATCTTTGCTTGATCCTCCAAGTTGATCAAATTGTAATCTGTGCGAGGAAGACTACGTTTGCTCTTCACAGTCTTCGCCAAGATCCATCCTTCCAAGACCACTCCAATGTTAAGTAATATCCATTCATTTCGCAACAAATCATCCATCCGAGACTAAAGCTTAGATGGCATTGTGCGTAAAGTGCCTTCGATATTTGGTCGGGTACTTGGCACCAGATCATTTGAAAACTCGAGGACGTGATCTAAAATAATGCTAGGAGATTATTCAGAAATACGACCATGAGTTCTCGAATCACTTCAGCTTTCCTTGGCTCATCTTCCATTGCAGTTGTCACTGCCTCCGTAAGTCTGGCCCGATCTTCACTGGTCCTTCTGATCTGCTCCCGTTGTCGGACTCGAACTTCGGATGATTGAAAAATTCGAATGCTACCCACCTGATAAAAGGATGTACCTAGAGTTCAAGTGAAAAAAATGTCGTAATGAATATTTTAAGAATAAGAAGGTCGGTTGGAAGGCAATGCCATACTAAAAGAAGGTCGATGAAGATGAAGTGAATAAATGGTCCCACTTATGGAAGATTACTCTAAGTTGATGAAGGCGGATACTAGTAGAAGGGTGTATAAAGATATACTCATAGGATGGAACAAAAGTCCAAGGGTTCAAAGAAGGGAATGAGTGTCAGAGAAGATGGGTAATAAGGATACTTCACCCGTATGTTCTCTACAGGTGAGAACTCGAGACGTCATGTACTCGAGGTCAATTTGAGTATTTCATACTGTACATCCTGATCATACTATATTATACACGAGGCAGTTAGCACGGAGGAGGAGGAGGTGCATGTTGTGCATGCGGTTGTCCTTGCCGTATCAGTTATTGTTGAATCTCAACATTCCTCTTATGACACCCATAAGTTTATGGATGTCTGGAACACTACTTCCATTGGCTCCATTTCCATACCGAGTGTGTTGTCTTCCTATCATGATGTAAGAGAAACAAGGTAAACGTTTGCGTACAAGATTTATCTAGACAATTTGGCTAATAATGACATCAATATTATTTCGAGTATTTCGTGAAATGCAGACCTGTATAGGCCACCACTAAAACCTGTCACGTCCCGCTTCCCACTATACTTGGGAGCGATGACGCGAGTGGGTCTGCATGTGCTTAAAGCAAAGAAGAAGTACTTATTTGTTTATTTTTTCTTTCTTTCTTCTTTAACTTAAGAACAATATGCTTTTGTGTATTAAGCTTTGCAGGTTCTTGCATGCGAACTCAGGACAACACAAAATATCATTATTACAACTCAATGTCCAGTTTACATGTACATAAATAAGGCCTAGCATGGCCATTAGAAATAGTTACACAAAGTGGAATTACACCTGAATGAGTTTACAATAATAATATTAAATTATAGCAGCGAAGCAAAGGCACGTTGTTTCTCAGCAAAGGATCTCAGCGTCAAAGTACTCAACCTACTAAGTCTCAAGGTATGTTCCTCTGTCTCTAACCTGACATATATTTCACAAGATAAAGACAAGGAAATATACATCAGCGAGGGTCACTAGAAAAACGTTAGAAAAACAGACCCTCATCAAGATTTTCAAACACATGGCAGTTAAAGAATTATGAATAAACGAACAATTATAGTTTCTAAGCAGAAATTACATTTGAAGGGGTTTGATGGACCATTAGGGCACTATTCTATACCCGTCCTACGTCGGACGGAATATAGAAGCAGAAAAATGCAGCAGAAAAATAAATCGTTAAACTATTTAACGATGGCCCTAAGGAAACAAGACCCTAAGCTAGGATCTCTGCTAACTTGGGGTGGATCTGTACACCCCAAGAAAGATCTAATGCTACTGCAACATAATTAAAAGAAAGCTAATTAACCACATACCCAGAAGCTTGCTTGCACTGGCAAGGTGTACCAAACCGCCTTCTGCTCCCCAAGGTTACCGCCTCTGCGCTCCTAAACAGATCCTCTCATAGCTAGTCGACACTGCGCCTCTGGGCCAACAACTGTCGTAGAAGATTTCACTTGAGCTCGATCCGACGTCTTAGACTTCAGATCAAATCCAAATCCTTCTCGTCGTTTTGCTAGAACGAACACGAAGGAAACGGAAGAAATAGGGGAGAATAATTTTTGTCTCGAACTTGAGCGTGCTTAAAACTGTTTGGAGCTTCTCAATTTTCAGAGACTTGGTGCAAGTTTTCAAGGAGAGTGTTGGCCCCTATTTATATAGGCAGCCGACCCCTCCCCTTCTCATCATATCCGATATGGGGAGTAAATTAAAATTTGAGAATTAATTAAGTTAGTTTGCCTTTCATAAAGGCTAAAGGTTGACGAATTAATTCTACCTCACCGTTGAGCTTCAGAAATGATACAACCTATCATTTCGAAGAGCTATGAACGTGAACGCGCAAACAGCGACGAATTCCGACTTCAAGTCATAATTCGGCTAATTTCCTAGACGTCGCAACCCTCCTAGGGTTTCTGGAAATTGGGCCCCGCAGGTGGGGCCCACGTGCCAACTGGGCACACCCAGCCCAATCTGGGCGCCAGCTCGTGCCTGGCACGCACGGGCTGACCTGCCCTCTACAGCGTGGACGGGTCTGGCTAGCCGGCAGAGTGGGCGGGCTCAGCCCTCGCGCTTGCCCCTGCCCAGTTGGGTGGGCTAGCCCAGTCCAACTGGGTCAGGTCAGACCGAAACTGGGCAAAAGCCCAGTTCTGGCCTTTTGAGCCATAACTTGAGTTCTACAACTCCTGTTGGGCCGATTCCAGATTCGTTGAAAAGTATGGTTCGAATGGGACCATCCCAAAGAGCCATCTATTCCTTTCTATGAGTTTATATGTTTCAAAATATCATTATAAACTATTTGTAATGCATTTTGACCCTGTTTGCATCATATGCAATAACCCATTCATTATTCTACAAATGCTGAAGTCGCAAACATTTTGCGACAATATTAAATCTCATTTAATTGTCGAAAACTTATGCGACCTTATTAAATCCTATTTAATATAGGTCAATGATCGCTCCGGGACGTAACCCTAAAGAACGGTTGTAGTTTTACCGCAAGTGCACGGTGTAGCAGCGAGCGGGATATCGAACACAGGGAGGTCGAATGACCGTGCTTGTTCCAATCAACCTGGCTATCTAAGAAGAGAGATTTGCCTTTGGCGATCCTGTCACAATCGTCAGACAAAGTGCAGAAATATCGAATCAAATAAAGAACGTCTAGGGAATGGGGAATCCCCGCTACTCACCGTATCTCATACATGTGGTTCATCGGTATCAAAATTGCTAGATTAGGATTTTGGATGAACTAGTTGCAACTGAATGTAGAACCAAGCTCACGCTCTCACGCTGTTGCCGGTCTATAGCTATCCTAGGTTTGGGTCCAATCTCTTGCAAACCCTAGCCTAGGAAAGCTAGCATTAGGATCAACATCATCGTCCAATCGCGCACCGAGCCCAATCTCTTGCAAACTCGGCTCGCGATCTAAATTGGGATAGTTCCTACCCGTCCAATCTCTTACAAACAGGTATTGGCACGGAATTGCAACCGGAAACCCTAGTATCGGTCCAATCTCTTGCAAACCGATACTACAGAAATTCGATTCCAGCCCAATTCGGATTTCTAGGGTTTCCTATCGAATCGGGATCCAATCTCTTGCAAATCCCAATCGATATGAACTCCTAGCTATCCGTAGTAAATCGATTCCAACCTAATCTCTAAATATCAAGTCTAGCAAAATTTCTACTAATTCATCACAAATATGAAGTTGGGCTTGTAGGGTTCATCCCCACGCCCCAAGACGTGAAGACTACTCACAATTCATAGCAAGATCACAAAAATAATCAATGAAATAAGCAATAGAATTCATCACAATATCGAGATATGCAATAAAACTAGAATTTTTAGAGAGGGAGAAAGACAAACCAATGGAGTTCTTCAATTAATCCAACAAAAATCAAAAATTGTATTCTCTCCAATCTCTAGAAATAAAGCTAAAAAGTAGATCTAAAAAACTGCAAAAATCTAAAGGAAAGCTCCCCAAAACTAGGGTAAAAACAGGGGTTAAATACCCCCCAAAATCGTCCAAAAACTGTGACCAAAATACCCCTGCGCAGCCTGTTTTCCGCAATTTTCGCTACAGGCAGCGCGTCGCACTCGGCCGAGTGACAAAAGTCGCTCGGCCGAGTGAGAAACCCAGTAATTTTCCAGTAAGTCGGGGCCTTCAGGGGTCTCTACTTCGGGGGCGGCTCGGCCGAGTGAGTTGTCGTCACTCGGCCGATGGCTTCATTGTACTCGGGCAGACGGGATAAGCCACTCGGCCGAGTGGGTCTTCTGAAGCTCTGGCAGCCGAAAAACAGAAACTTGGAGATTTTTGAAGGGCTTCGTCTGGGCGCCACTCGGGCGGACGTGATGTCGTCACTCGGCCGATGTGGTCTCCGTCGCTCGGCCGAGTGCACATAGAAATCGTGTCTGATCTGGTCGGCCGAGCGGTGTCTCGCTGGTCGGCCGAGTGGCTACTCCACTCGGTCGAGTGAGACACAAAAAATGCCCAGATTGCTTATTTTGGCCTCCTCGTCGCTCCTGCGACGTCCATTCTTCTTCCGCTCCTCTCCAACAGCAAAATACCCCTCGGGGAGGTCGTCGGTGACCGTCTAGAGTAAGCGTATCTCGAGATCACTCCAAATCGTGCCAAATCACCTGAAATGCGACAAAAACAACAAATCGTGAAAAGCATCGCAATATCATCGATATATCGTGAAAAACATGATTTGGGCGATCTAAATGGCATGCAAACATGCGGGAAAAAGGTGTAAAATAAGGAGTGATCAAAATCCCCCAAGCTTGCCTCTTACTCGTCCTCGAGGAAGATAAGTAAAAGGCGAACCCGGTGGAATTGGAAAACGAAAACGGTGAAAAATGAAAAATGAAAAACGGAGAAGAATGAAAAACGAAATGAAAATAAAGAAGAGAGAAAGAAGCGAAGAGGTAAGCTACTAGATCATTTTCTCAGGACGTGGGTTCCACTTACTCATATAGCATGCACTGAATGAAAAATACATGTCAAAGAATTTTATTTTGATATCATAGTATAATAGTGCAAATAGAAATAGAAAACCCACGAACAACGATATAATCATGGAAAACAGAATAATTTTAGAATTAGCATTGTCTGAAACATTTAAAGCGGTATACGAATCATAGATCACACACTTTTCAATTGAATGCTTTCTATCAGGAGTATAGGGGTATCACACAATAGAATAGAGAGAATAGAAAAGTATGGATTTCATGAAATGAACGCTAGGCTTAGATTTCTGGATTTCGTAAAGCTAGAAATAATCTCACCGAGTACAGAATATTACTTAGCCTAGGTTGTCGTGCAACGTCAAGTAGTCACTCTCTCACACATCAATGGATCCCCTCTCCCAAGCTTATCTATAAGCATGGTGGCATAAAAAATATTCACATCCCCATTTTTATATAGCTCCAAAAGTGATAAAAAGAAAGAAGAAAGAAAAAAAGTGAGATGAGATCTTTTATTGAGGATTTTTCCTCTTTTTTCTCTCTCTTTTTTTGATATAGCATATATACACAACGATCCCAACTCAAAGAGAGATAATGATATACAAGAATGTTTTCCTCTCTTTTATTTTTTTAGACAATAGGAGATTTGGAGCTAGGAATTAGTAGCGGGGGAAATGCCATAAAATAGAATCGCTAAGGGGAGATTCACCAATGATTTTAAAAGTAGAGAAATGATGTTCAAGATTTGTGGAGAAAGAAATAGATATACTCTCGGTTCACTCTATAAGACATGCACGACAACTTCAGCAGGGTAATCTAATCTACTCAGTTTCGATCACAAAAAAGCTAACTAATCCAGATTTATCATAGCTAACATCATTCAATCATCCTGAAGTGAAGTGTACAATTCATGCATAGAGAAGTGATATAGGAAAAGAAATCAGTACTCCAGATATAAGCATTCAATGCGTGAATCTTGGTGTGTTTTCTGTGATAGCATACATATGAATATTCAGACTCAGCTAATAATAAAATTTCATCCATTTTCATGTGGCAAAAGTGTGGGTTACTATCTCTAGATGCAAGGCAAGTCATAGCATATGATATCAGAAATAAAATCTAAGACACGACAAATATAGCATGCATATAGAGTAAGCTAAATCCAACGTCATCATCATCACAGAAAAGTCATCTCTAGCATGAGATGAAAAAGAAATAAAGATAAAGGGGAAAATAAAACTATTTACAATGCAGCACACAGAAAAATAAGAAAAACGTGATGCATGGTGAAATGAAAGAAAAATGAAGAAAATGAGTGCAAAAGCGAAAAATGGCGTGAAAAACTAAAAATAAAGGTGGCAAATCGAAAAAGAACGTGAGAACTCACTCCCCCAAGCTAAATGGCACAGTGTCCGCAATGTGCAAAGTGCGGCACACCGAGAGACAAGAAATGTGAGGGGCAAGTGAGGATGCATGCATGGAAAAAATGAAAATAAAAAGATAAAAATAAAGAAATGAAAAATATGATGCGGACATGATGCATGCACAGATAGGAGTGAGACAGATATATAAGTGGAACCAAAAACTCTCCCTCTTTCCCAAAAAAAATATATAAAGATATGATCAAAAAGAGAATCCCAAAATAAGTGAGGGGAGGGGGGGGGGGGACAAAAATACAACAGAACCCAGCAGAAACGGGCAGCACAACGACAAGAATAAACGATGGCATCAAGAGTGCCTAAGAAGGGGGTGCTGCACCGTCTCCGTCCTGAGGCGGAGGTGGTGGGGGTGGCTGGACAGGAAGCTGAGCGGGGGTGGGTGTGGAAGTGGTAGCAGGCTGAGTGTGTGTGGAAGTGTGGGTGGGAACCTGCTGGGTGGGTGGGGGTACGCGCGGGAGACGCTCCAGAACCTGGGTAAGACAGTAGTGGATCTGCGGGAGCAGGTCGAAGCGGCCAGCCATCGCAGAGACGGTGGAGGACAGGGTCCTAAGGTCCCCTTTGAGACCACTCACCGCCCCCTCTAGAGCACGAATGCTCTGAAGTACAGTGTCAGGGGGAGGTGGTGCAGAGGGATGCACCGGGCGGGGCTGTGCAGGTCTGGGCTGGCGCACTCTGGTCGCGTATGTGACTGGCTCAGCGGGGAAGGGTACAAAAGGTGCTGCGCCCGCAAATGTGGGCCTGGCCTCAGTGTGAGGCTGGGGCACCGGCTGGTGAGAAGCGGAGGCAGCAGCAGCGAAAGAAGAGTGCAAAAGTGGCAGCGAGGCGGCCAGAGAGGTCAGTGGCACAGAAGTGTGGACAGACGCCACGACACTCTCGGAAAATACAGCAGAGGTGGAGACAGAGGTGACTACCGCTGGGGTGGAAGTGTGTGGTCTAAAAGGTGCAACCCCAGCAGAGATCATGCTAGCCATGGTCTCTACGACCGCGGCAAACGAGGGCTCTCCACTCTCAACAAAGGTCGGCGGGCGCTCGGGGAGAGCGGAGCAAAGAGGCTCGATGGACAGAGGGCCGGTGGTGGTGGTGACAGCCGCGGGAGTGGTGGAAGTGGGTTCAGCTAAGGTACTCCCGACACCGACAGAGGTGTCAGGAGCGGCGGAAACATCGGGGATAGGCTGAGGGGCCACAGGGTCAACAGGCACGGCAGCAGGCTCGGCAGGGGCTACAGGGTCTACAGGGGCAGCGTGGGCCTGCTCGGCCTCATCGGCCTCGAGCACGTAAGCAGCAGGGATGAGAACATCCATCGCAGGGAGCCAGTCAACGTGGGTTGGTGCAATCTGAGTCCGAGCAGGGCTCGGGAGAATCATGTAATCGGCACCGTAAGGGCCGTGCAACCAGACCCAGTGACGCTCACCGTGCGGACGAAGCATCTTCATCCGGGCCATAACATCGATCGACAAAGAAGTGGGGCCCGATACTCGCCGCAGGTCGTCGGGGAAATCCTCGCCGGTCATAAGAGCAAGCAAGGTGATCAGGCCGCCACAGCATATCGGTGAGCGAGCGCCCACCGATACAATGATGCGGTCTAAAAACCATGCCGCGATATCGATCACGACGGCGGGGACAAGCTCATCGCCATCCCTAGATAGAGCTCTGGGACATGTCATCGTGTAGAGCATGTAGAGCTCTGGCGTAGACATCGTGCCCGGCTCATATCTGGCCAAAAAGGTCGTCGCCATAAGGCGCTGAGCAATACGGAGGCAGGGATGGACAATGGCCGAGGCCTTGGCCCTACTAGGGTCAAAGGCAGCGTGGAGACCCGTAATCCGGGCCCAGAAGGCACCGGCGTCGAAGGAAGGTGGGGGGATATGGGTGGGGCCGTAACCGCGATCGGCTCCGGGGACAGCGGGCCACGAGAAAAACGCTCTCATCATATCGAGAGTGACCTGGCACTCCCGGTCCATGAACCGAAACGAGCAACCCTCGTCGGTCCGGGCGATCGAACTCAGAACCTCAAGTGTCGGGCGGATAAACGTATCCGCCGACACCTGAAAGAAATCTCGCCAGCCCACGTTGTCGTACAACGTGAGCATCCCCTCTAGTACCCCCAGGCGTCCTAGGTCAGCAAGGTGTGCAAACCTGGAGGGTACGATCGAGCGCTGGGAGATACGCTCGAAGACGGCGCGGTGTGCGTCGTCTCGGAACGTAATCTCGAGCGGCCCGACCAGTGGAGCCGGTGGTGGTGGCTGTGGAGCGGCAGGGAGAGGCTGTGTGGGCTGTGCGGGCGCTGCAGGCTGTGCGGGGTGTGCGGGGCCTGCAGGCTGTGCGGGGTGGACGGGGTGTGTGGGGGAAGGAGGAGGAGAGCCTTCCACCTCGTAGGAGGGGCCGGAATCATCCGACCGCTTCCGCTTGGCGGAAGGTCTCCTCGTCCGCGGCCGTGTCTGGGGTGGCATATCGGCCCCGAGCGCGCCGAAAAACGTGCAAAGTGTGGCGTGTGCAAAATAATGGAAAGAGTGTACCCCGACACGCCACAAGTGCTAAGCAATGGAAGCGTGCGAAGTCAGCGCCTCCACGAAGCTCAAATCAGTCCCGAGAAGCTCCCCTGGGCTCCCCTAAGCTCCCAAAAACAACCTGCGCATGAAATGGAGATATCAGCGGGTAATATTCAAAACGTATGGAGCATTAGGGGTATAACAGATAGATATAGAAATTGATTTGGGTTTGGGGGTCGTTTAACACATGGATCCTCAAAAAATACTCAAAAAGAGGAGAAAAAGGCAAATCAGGCGATACCGGAGGTGGTCGGAGCGGCGGCCGCCGGCGGCGACTCGGGCGAGTCACGGCGGGGGGTCGGCCGGCGATGGCTGGCCGAGCGGCGGCGCGACGACGGCGGTCGGGCGAGTAAGGGGTGCGAGCGGGCGAGGGAAGATGAAAGGTCGGGGGGCGCGATCGGTTTTAACGTTTCGGAAAACGTGCCCCCTCGGCCCCTTATATAGCAAAAGTTACGACTCGGCCGAGTGCCTAGGTCACTCGGCCGAGTGGAATCAATGGAAATTCCTCCCCGCTTACGCATCGGCCGAGTGGCTTTGCCAGCCTCGGCCGAGTGGCTTTGCCAGCCTCGGCCGAGTGGAGTAAGTCCATTCGGCCGAGTGGCGCAAGCTACTCGGCAAGACTCGCCCTAGGAGCGTATCCGTTTTACTCGGCCGAGTGAATATATATACTCGGCCGAGTAGCAGTTATACTGAAATCAGGAAAATAAACAGAGAGTTGGGTACATCAGACTTCCCTCGTTCGTGAGCGGCTCGGCCAGACGAACTTGTGTACTCGGCCGAGTGACTAGTATACTCGGTCGAGTGAGCCTTGTGTTCTGCTGTTTGTCTTCGTTTGGGCTCTAAACTCCGTCTTTCTTCCTCCAGTCGATTCCATCTTCCTCCTAAGCGTCGAGCGCCTTCTTGGGGCGCTCCTCGTCGTCTCGTTCATCCTCCTCATGATGGATCTACCTATCTCCTCTCCTGTCAAGAAAAATAGGACCCGTTATCACAAAATTTTTGGGCGAACGACTCAAAACACTAAAAATTTCTAAAACGAAAATAAAGAAAAAGTGAAAATAAAGCAAAAACCGTCGGGTTGCCTCCCGACAAGTGCTCGTTTAAGGTCGTGAGCTCGACCCCCTATGATTTTCAATTAATGCGGGATGTTCGGTGCATATGAGATGCACCCATCAAACTTTCCGGGGAGAACGCTTGGATTTGGACGTGGCGGCGTGTTCTCCCGCGGTGGTCTCCCATCTCGAATAGTGTTGGAGGGAGGCTCCCCCAAGCTAGCATTTGCTCCGGTCAACGGCTTCGCCGGTGATGCCGATTTCCGTACCGGCGGAGGTTCCTTTAGAGACCTTAATTTCGAGAGCTTGCAGAGCTATCGAATCCTTGCGACATCAGCGTCGCCTTCATCATTTTTAGTGGAGAGGTCGGGGGAATCATCTATCTTCTCATCTTGGCCTAAATCCGGGCCTTCCTCTAAATCTTCATCGAAAAGAGCGCCAATCGAGTGGGGGATCGCCTCCTCTATCACCTCATCAAGGAGGTATGAAAGATCATCCGGCCGTCCCTTAAGTAGATATATTCTATTGATTTCTCCCGTTGGGACTCCCTCGGAGTAATGCTTGAGTCTCTGACCATTTACCTTGAACGAGGCCCCGTCTTTGCTCTCCAACTCGAAGGCCCCTCCCGGTTGTATGTTCTTGATGGTGAAAGGTCCGGACCAACGTGACCTCAACTTTCCGGGAAATAGTCGGAGCCGGGAATTATAGAGTAAGACCTTGTCTCCTACCTTGAAGTCTGTGACGGTTATGCGGGCATCGTGGAGAATCTTGGTCCTTTCTTTGTAAATTCTCGAGCTCTCGTAGGCGTCTCTCCTTATTTCATCAAGCTCGTTGATGTCCAAGAGTCGCCTCACCGCCGCACTCTTGTAGTCGTAGTTGAAAGTCTTGATGGCCCAATAAGCGCGGTGTTCCAATTCTACCGGCAAGTGGCAAGCCTTCCCATAAACAAGTCGGAACGGTGTGGTGCCGATGGGAGTGCAAAAGGCCGTGCGATATGCCCATAGAGCATCATTTAGCTTCATTGACCAATCCTTTCTAGATCGATCCACGGTCTTCTCGAGAATTTGCTTGATCTCTCTATTTGAGACTTCCACTTGGCTGCTAGTCTGGGGGTGATATGCCATGCCAACTCTATGGTTTACTCCGTATTTCTTTAGCATGGCTTCAAACTTGTTCTCTATGAAGTGGCTTCCCCCGTCGCTTATCAAGGTGCGAGGCACTCCGAAGCGTGGGAAGATATTTTGCTTGAAGAACTTGGAGACGACCCTTGCATCATTAGTAGGGGTGGCGATTGCTTCCACCCATTTGGAGACATAGTCGACGACCAATAAGATGTATTTGTTGCCATTGCTCGACGGAAATGGTCCCATGAAGTCTACTCCCCAACAATCAAAAAGCTCAATTTCTTGGATGGGCCTCATTGGCATCTCATTACGCTTGGAGATATTTCCGGTCCGTTGGCATCTATCGCACCCCTTTACAAAGTCGTGGGTGTCTTTAAACATTGTGGGCCAGAAGAATCCGCTCTGCAAAATCTTAGCGGTGGTTTTAGAGGCGGCATGATGTCCTCCGCAGGGTAGACCATGGCAATGCAAAATGATGGATGTCGCCTCCTCTTTAGAAACACACCTCCGAATGACGCTATCCTTGCATATCTTGAAGAGGTATGGATCTTCCCAGAAATAGCTACGGACCTCATGAAGGAACCTCCTCTTTTGATGCGTGGGCATCCCATGCGGTTTAATTCCACAAGCCAAGTAGTTGACGAAGTCCGCGTACCAAGGGACCTCTCCGGTTCTTATGGCATATAGCCTCTCATCCACGAATGTGTCGTCGATAGGCAAACTCTCATCCTCCTTGTCGTGAATGAGCCTAGATAAATGATCCGCCGCGACATTGTCCGTACCCTTCTTGTCTCTGATCTCTAAGTCGAATTCTTGCAACAAGAGTATCCACCTAATCAACTTAGGTTTGGCCTCCTTCTTGTTTAAAAGATACTTCAATGCCGCATGGTCGGTGTGGACAATCACCTTGGAACCAAGGAGGTAAGAGCGAAACTTCTCTATGGAATAGACGACCGCTAGAAGCTCTTTCTCGGTAGTTGTGTAGTTTTTCTGCGCGTCATCCAATGTCTTGCTCGCATAGTATATCGCATGAAGCTTCCTATCTTTTCTTTGTCCCAATACCGCCCCAATGGCGTGGTCGCTAGCATCACACATTAGCTCAAAAGGAAGGCTCCAATCCGGTGGTTGTATGATGGGCGCGGAGACTAGTGCTTACTTCAAAGCGTTGAAGGCTTGTATGCATTCACCTGAAAAAATAAAAGGAATATCTTTAGCGAGCAAAGAAGTAAGTGGTCGGGCAATCGAGGCGAAATCCTTGATGAAGCGGCGGTAAAATCCCGCGTGACCAAGGAAGCCTCTAATGCCCTTGACATTAATAGGAGGAGGGAGTTTCTCGATTACCTCAATCTTTGCTTTGTCTACCTCAATTCCTCTCGAAGAGACAAGGTGTCCGAGAACTATACCTTCCGTGACCATGAAGTGACACTTCTCCCAATTGAGAGTGAGGTTGTTTTGTTGGCACCTTTTTAGGACTTTAGTGAGATTTTCCAAGCAAGAGTCAAACTCACTTCCATAAACCGAGAAATCATCCATAAAAACTTCCATAGTATTTTCAATGTAATCGGAAAATATGGACGTCATACACCTCTGAAAGGTGGCGGGAGCATTACAAAGGCCAAACGGTATCCTACGGTAGGCATAGGTGCCATAGGGACAAGTGAAAGTTGTCTTCTCTTGGTCATCTTCATGCAAAGGGATTTGGAAGAATCCCTAATACCCATCTAGATAGCAAAAGTATTTATGTTTTGCAAGGCGTTCAAGCATTTGATCAATGAAGGGCAATGGGTAATGGTCCTTTCGGGTGGCTTTATTGAGTTTCATATAGTCAATGCACATTCGCCATCCGGTGACGGTGCGTGTAGATATGGGCTCAACTTTTTCATTTTTTATGACAGTCATCCCCCCTTTCTTGGGGACGACGTGAACGGGGCTAACCCATCTACTGTCAGAGATAGGATAGATGATACCGGCTTCTAGCAATTTTAGGATTTCCTTTTTAACCACCTCCTTCATGTTCGGGTTTAGCCGCCTTTGAGGCTCTATGGAGGTGGCGTCGGTATCCTCCAAATGGATCCTATGTGTACAAAGCCTAGGGATTATCCCTTTTAGATCAGAGATAGTGTATCCCAGGACATCTTTATGGCTCCTAAGAACGTCTAGGAGTTTTTCAAGTTGGTCTGGCGCGAGGTGGGAGTTTACTATCACCGGGAAAGTTAACTTGTTACCCAAAAAGGCGTACCTTAGATTCGGAGGTAATTGTTTAAGTTCTACCTGAAGAGGCACCTCTCCTTCTACTTCATCGGCTCGCACGAGTTTCGCTCCTTCCTTGCCATCCGGGTCTAGCTCGTGCTCAGGTGTCGCGCTCTCTTGTGAAGAGTCAGACTCACTACTTAGTGAGGATGATGCATCGAAATAAGCATTCTCCAATTCTGTGCTAGCTTCGTCAGAGCTTTCACTCGGCTCCGGTTCGTCCCTGGAATCAAGAAACACATCAGACGATTCTTAGAAGCAAGAGTAAGTGTCATGGGGTGTAACTCCCTGAACGTTGGTTTGCTCTGAAGATCCTTCCGAAGTATAGTGATCATCGGCACTTGTTCCACCGTCTTCGAAATATAATTTGTCATCGATCACGTCAACTCTGACATTGCCCCCGATAGTCCCCTCCGGGGAGATCTGGTCCATCACGAAACTAGCAAACAGTTGTTCGTCGGGGTCTTTGATGTCGATAGCAAAAGCTCCGGTAGTATGGACCTCATCGACAAGCTCCTTGAGGAGGTCTGTGAAGGAGTCATAGTCTTCCTGACTGAGTTCTATTGTTGACATTGCATTCTCCATTCTTCCTGCAAAGACCTTATGCAAAATACAGGGAGAATGTGCGAACAGAAGAAAGTAAAGAAAGAGAGAAATAAGAAGTAACCGGGTGGTCGATGACGAACACCGTCAAAACGCTCTCCCCGGCAATGGTGCCAAAAACTTGATCGCTCCGGGACGTAACCCTAAAGAACGGTTGTAGTTTTACCGCAAGTGCACGGTGTAGCAGCGAGCGGGATATCGAACACAGGGAGGACGAATGACCGTGCTTGTTTCAATCAACCTGGCTATCTAAGAAGAGAGATTTGCCTTTGGCGATCCTGTCACAATCGTCAGACAAAGTGCAGAAATATCGAATCAAATAAAGAACGTCTAGGGAATGGGGAATCCCCGCTACTCACCGTATCTCATACATGTGGTTCATCGGTATCAAAATTGCTAGATTAGGATTTTGGATGAACTAGTTGCAACTGAATGTAGAACCAAGCTCACGCTCTCGCGCTGTTGCCGGTCTATAGCTATCCTAAGTTTGGGTCCAATCTCTTGCAAACCCTAGCCTAGGAAAGCTAGCATTAGGATCAACATCATCGTCCAATCGCGCACCGAGCCCAATCTCTTGCAAACTCGGCTCGCGATCTAGATTGGGATAGTTCCTACCCGTCCAATCTCTTGCAAACGGGTATTGGCACGGAATTGCAACCGGAAACCCTAGTATCGGTCCAATCTCTTGCAAACCGATACTACGGAAATTCGATTCCAGCCCAATTCAGATTTCTAGGGTTTCCTATCGAATCGGGATCCAATCTCTTGCAAATCCCAATCGATATGAACTCCTAGCTATCCGTAGTAAATCGATTCCAACCTAATCTCTAAATATCAAGTCTAGCAAAATTTCTACTAATTCATCACAAATATGAAGTTGGGCTTGTAGGGTTCATCCCCACGCCCCAAGACGTGGAGACTACTCACAATTCATAGCAAGATCACAAAAATAATCAATGAAATAAGCAATAGAATTCATCACAATATCGAGATATGCAATAAAAATAGAATTTTTAGAGAGGAGAAAGACAAACCAATGGAGTTCTTCAATTAATCCAACAAAAATCAAAAATTGTCTTCTCTCCAATCTCTAGAAATAAAGCTAAAAAGTAGATCTAAAAAGCTGCAAAAATCTAAGGGAAAGCTCCCCAAAACTAGGGTAAAAACAGGGGTTAAATACCCCCCAAAATCGTCCAAAAACTGTGACCAAAATACCCCTGCGCAGCCTGTTTTCCGCAATTTTCGCTACAGGCAGCGCGTCGCACTCGGCCGAGTGACAAAAGTCGCTCGGCCGAGTGAGAAACCCAGTAATTTTCCAGTAAGTCGGGGCCTTCAGGGGTCTCTACTTCGGGGGCGGCTCGGCCGAGTGAGTTGTCGTCACTCGGCCGATGGCTTCATTGTACTCGGGCAGACGGGATAAGCCACTCGGCCGAGTGGGTCTTCTGAAGCTCTGGCAGCCGAAAAACAGAAACTTGGAGATTTTTGAAGGGCTTCGTCTGGGCGCCACTCGGGCGGACGTGATGTCGTCACTCGGCCGATGTGGTCTCCGTCGCTCGGCCGAGTGCACATAGAAATCATGTCTGATCTGGTCGGCCGAGCGGTGTCTCGCTGGTCGGCCGAGTGGCTACTCCACTCGGCCGAGTGAGACACAAAAAATGCCCAGATTGCTTATTTTGGCCTCCTCGTCGCTCCTGCGACGTCCATTCTTCTTCCGCTCCTCTCCAACAGCAAAATACCCCTCGGGGAGGTCGTCGGTGACCGTCTAGAGTAAGCGCATCTCGAGATCACTCCAAATCGCGCCAAATCACCTGAAATGCGACAAAAACAACAAATCGTGAAAAGCATCACAATATCATCGATATATCGTGAAAACATGATTTGGGCGATCTAAATGGCATGCAAACATGCGGGAAAAAGGTGTAAAATAAGGAGTGATCAGTCAACTTAATGTCACTAACTCTTTTAGTTCTTTTTTTATTATTCTCGTGCACCCTAGTGCACTCCACCTAAATACTTCCTATTACTAAGACACGAATCGAACTCGCTGTGAGACCCTACAGCCTTACCCTTATTACAGGTTTGAGCTCGAAACCCCTAGACGACAGTAACCACGAACATCAGGTGTCGTCCCTGTTTCAGAATCATACTTACGTGGTTGACCCATCGACAAAAGTGTCGTCGGGATCACTCTGACTATGTCAGTGATGAATACCGTATTTAGTCCCTTCGTCACTACTATGTCCCTGCATGGCCTAGGTTATGGTAAACTGTCAACCCTACTAGCCAACATCGATCAATATACATCGGTCTTTGTTATATACACGTTATACATCCTACAACGTACACCGGCCGAGGTTTAGCACAAAGAACCGTACTGAGCCCGTGACACTAACTTCCCTTTAACGGAAGAGACAAATCCCATCTAAGTCATTTACTTACCTCGTATGCTTAAGTTTTCACCCAACCTAAGACCTTTTAGCAGGCTTGGCCTCGACGCTAGATCATAGATCTTAGTGACACTATTCACACACAAGTTCGTACAAAGACTTCATGTCTTAAGGACCAACTATCCTATCATCACTATAGAGTTATAAATGACAGTTTATTTAAATTTTAACCATTTAATAACTCTTACATTGGGTCGTTCAGTGGACTCATTCTCTAATGAGCACCTGTGCCCTGTCTCCGACTTCGCCAGGCCGAATGACTATAAGATCATCATTACCCTTTAGGGTAAGACTAAGACACAATGTTCTGTCCAATGTGCCGATATCCTTTTTTCAACACATCTATGACCATGAAAATTTTAAGACTTAAGCTCCCATTGTTCATTCATTTCCCATAATTGAGATCTACATCTAGATATTTTATGATCTCGCTCAAAGTCTAGGGAAATTGTCCAAGTATTTAATTATAGAATTTATACTAGGACAATTATTACCATTTATATTTACGAACAAGATGTTATATTAGGATAAATTACCTCAAGGGCATATATCTCCCTACATCTCTCACTTGCACTTAGGCTATTTATCTCGGTATCTCATACCGCTATATCATATCAGTCACTACGGACATTCATATGTTAAGCCGAAAAGGGATCTACTAAAACGTATCTATTATGCAGTTTAATGGAGTCTTATTATTAATACATCACTTGATCACACAGGGTTGATCCGTCGAAACCGTCTTTGGATCTCATCCAATGATTTTCCTTCTTGTATAACTAACGATTAGCATACACAACAACTTGATGTAATGTTTATCATTCCTACAAGTCAGTCATATCATAGCATATTCCAATTATTCTTGTGTCAATTATGTCCAGTACATTAATGACACAATAGTTTCTATATCTTTGACATAATCAAAACTCTTTTGATTTGATGTCACATTTAGACGGTTTTATAATTTGGAATTTTTAATTAGTCACAAAACGGAACAAAGTAATATGCTCGCTCCCACTAACTTTGAGAACCGTCTGGTTAAATACTTTAAATTAAATTTCCAAATCTTATTTAGAAGAATAACTAGCCCATTTGTGCTGAATTAATTAAAGTGAAATGTACCTGTGTCAGGTTGATTTGACGAATAAGTCATATCAATATCTATCTATAGGAGTCTTGATGACAACTTACTCAATCAAAACTTCCTACACCGTTATTTCCTTTAACTACATTAATCCTCTAACTTGAAGTATTAAATACAGTCCAATAAGAACTATTCTCATTGTGCGCATAATTAAGATCACATCTAATTTATGCGCTCCTGGGACTTACTAGTTACCAATGATTAGTTAAAATATGCCGACAGCTCAAATTAATCTCATTAACACAGAAGCATACACGACAGCTCAGGAAAAAATATTCACCAACTTAGATAGCCATACATAGCAATTTAAACAGCCATTATCAACAAATCATATTATCAACCAGAGCATGTATTCCCAAGATATCAATGATTTCATCCAGAAATAAAAAACCTGTTCATCGCAGAAACATTGAGTGACAATCACTCAATCATTGTTTTAAAACAAAATTTCGATATATTTATTCAAAATAAAAATTATCGTCCGCTTCTCGATAACTTTTGAAGTCCCTGTACGGCCACAACAACAACGATTACTCTGATGCCGGCCGTGTTGAGAACTTCTTCCATCCTTTGCTTCATGCACCTGTAGAGAGTATACAGATGTCTTAGTATACATATTGGTATCTCATAACATGTATCAAATCTTTTATGGAAATTTATATGCTCTTAAATAAGATTTGTACCTGAGGTAGAGGCATCACCTGGCCCCTTCTTTTCTGTAAGGTAGACCTTACAATTCCTCTTCCAATGACCCGGCTTGTGGTAGTGGAAGCATTCAGATTTCGACGGCACACATTTATTCTTCTTCTTCCCCTTCTTCTATTTCGAAGGTTGAGTGGCCTGCCTCTTCTTTCCCTTGCCTTTAGGCTGGTAAGAAGGGGCATGGCCTACAACCAACACTGCTGTTGGCTTCTTCTCGATCTCCTCGAACTGCTGGAGCATGTTCAGGAGACCAGGAAGATCCACTTCAGTGCTGTTCATTATGAAACTCGTAATGAACGGATTGAAGTCTGGGGTCAAAGATCTAAGGATTATGTCCATGCTCATTTCGTTCTCGAGGTCAAATTCTAGTTGCGTCGCATCCTCTATGTAGCCGATCATCTTGATAACATGATCTTGCACAGGGCCCGTCGTTATCTTGGCTCCCCAAAGGTTGCAGGTGGCCTCAAACCTGGCAGCTCTAGAACACTTACCATACAATTCCTCTGCGTTCAGAAGCATGCTACGAACATCCATATGTTCGTTCTTCCTTTGCAGGTCATTGTTCATAGAGGCCAGAGTAAGGCACATGGCCTTCTCTGCATTCCTTTGGTACTGCTTGTATGCATCCCTCTCCTCGTTGGTGCATCCTCGTCGGACCTTTCCAGAGCGTCCTCCATCAGTATGTAGCCAATCTCGGCTAGCGAGAGGACCAGCTTTATGTTCCTCATCCAATCTTTGTAGTTCGTCCCATCTAGCACGTTCCTCTCGATTATGAATTTTAGACCTGACTCCATACTGCATTATTAATAGACATAGAATTAGCATATGTTTTTGTATATTTTAAGATGTTTTTATTAAACTATATTCTTCCACTAATTTTAAAGAATTTTAAGCCGTAATAATAAATAAATTTATTATAATTAAAATTTTGTGGGAGAGGGATCCAACCACCCTGAGTCTCATGATCTTGACTGTGCTCAACAAGTTGTTTGAATCTACAGTCGGTAGATGAACTCTTCATAAATCATATCACATATTACTCCCTTTTAATTTTACCCCTAGCCACTTATGATCATGAGTGTGCCCATCCAAATCATAATGGCCAGCCTAGTTGGACACTTGTTTTCGTGTCTAGCTTGACTTGCATCAGCGCTCGGTGTATTCATGCCACGACGATTTGGGTCAAGGCTTAGACTACATCATATGTAATAAGAAGTTGGTTTATATAAGGTTGCCCTGTCATAGCTTGAGTGTGCTCAACAACTGTAACATGGATCCTATAGTTGCCAAGCTCTAAAACAAGGAGGGCTATGTTTTATCTTGAAAAAGATTATTAACGTATTAGACTTAGGTATAGTTCAAGGTGTCATAATCATGATTCGTGCCATTGCGGTCCAGCGGACACGGCCATGGAATTGACTAAGCCAGGATCACTAACCCTCAATTTAGCTAGGGTGACCCAACAAACTTAGCCAAGCATATTGACCAGATCATGGTCCATCGAATGAGACTTATCATTTATATATGCGTGCCATAAACTAAAAGGCTTTTATTAGAACTAATTAATCCTATCAATTAGTGAAATCCTTAAAACTCAAAATTTATTAGGATTCGTGAATAACTTTTGTTAAGTCCTTATTAACTATAAGGTTCATCTGTGTTAACGTGCTACCCTAAAACATTATTAGGATTTTAATAAATACAGAGTACAACACTTTAAAGTGTAGAATTTTAATGAAAATTATTATTATAATGATTAAAATAATAATCGTAGTTAAAAGGACTACCCTAATCGGGAATTAGGTATGAAAAGGTTGTAATGATTTATTAAAACTTAGCATGTCATTTAAAATTCACCTTATAAATTTTAAAGAGGCATTAATGGCTAACCTAAAAGGTTTCATGAATTATCAAATAATCAAGCAATTATTTAGAATGGCCATTAATAATAAACTATCCTAACTTTATTGCATAAAATTAGGTATCCAACTATTTAACAATTAAATAGAACAACATATTAAAATTTATTTAATAAAAAATTAATATGTATTCTTAAAATTTAACACTTTAAATTAAAAGTGTTGAAGAGAATTAACCATGGCAAATAGCCATGGTACTATATTTATAAAACTCTCATGTTGAGGTGGGAGTCCAAGGGCATCCCCACTAACTTAGTGGGGAGTAATGGAGAGTGATGAGGGGAGGGAGGCCAAAGGCCTCCCTCAACTCACAACACTCCCCCTCATCTCTCCATTACCTTGGGTTAAGCATATGAATACTTCAGGATTCAGTATGCCAATGGGGTGGATACTTCTGGATCCAGAGCCACTATGGTTGCCTCGTTAAAACCTTAGCTGTGGAAAACCCAGTGGGAAAAACCAGCAGCTTAAGGGAAAAGAGTACAACTATCGAGGGACTCCCCCTGATATGTACAAGCTTCAGGCTTGCAGATCTCCTATGTATCTATACAATCATCTCCTATTCGTCTATACATCCATCATGTTCTGAAAGAAAATACAATTATCACTCATCTACACAAGTTTCACTCATCTAGCGGCTATTGGATGGCAGCGTCGCTCTGGAGTGTAATGCTCTTCGAAGTTGGTAGATGACTCCACTAAAGTATTCTTTGAATCAGTCTTCAGTGTGTCTGCAAGGTACTGCTAGACCTGGCTGAGCGTTTTCAATACTTGCTTCTTGGATGATGAGCTTCTCAGAAGATGTAGACATTGGATGATGATGTGTATATATTTAGGAGGTGGCCGGCCTATTGTGTTTCAGTCATCGCGATGATCTTTAAACCTGCATATGCAATATAAATTCCTTGACCCTTGGAAGTTGCGCAAAAGCAGCTTATCCTTGGTCTAGTGTTGCTCTCCAGGACAACACTGTATCTGGTTAACAACTTTACTGGAGACGTTCTATCAAAGATACGTGCAGTTGGCCAGATAATACACTAGAGCTAGGCTCTTCGGGACCTAGGATGTCCTCCCCCTCTTTCAGCTACTAAAAGGTGTCATAAATAAGTATCCATTTTTAGTAGGTTGCAAAAGGACATCATTCTTCATAAACTCCAGGTGTATGAAGAATATGAAAGGGTTCCACCACGAAGGTGTTTAATATGTAAGCCGAGACATCTTCGGCATGATTAATAATAGTTCATCTTCAGGATGATTAATGTCATCTTCAGGATGATAGTTCATCTTCAGGATGATTAATGTCATCTTCAGGATGATGGTTCATCTCCAGGATGATAGTTCATCTTCAGGATGATTAATGTCATCTTCAGGATGATAGTTCATCTTCAGGCTGATTATTGCCATCTTCAGGATGATTAATGTCATCGTCAGGATGATCGTTATACCTAGGTTTTTCATTTCCAAGGCACGCTTTAAAGCTATCTGAAATCTCAATGGTCTCTGCTGGAGATCCTATTAGCTTTAAGTCGACCATATGTAAGGCAAATATAACAAATCCTGTCAACGATCTTTCGAAAAAGATATAAGGGCAGAATATTGCTTAAGATCAACTAATGATCTTGGTAGCCTTTATGGAGAAGACGTTTCTACGTTTCTCTTTCATCTCTGGGGGTAGAGTATACCCTTCTGGAAGTTTTATTTAGATCTATATATCTATATTGCCGTATATATATGCAGTCACAACGTCCATGAGCTACATGTATTGGCTTTTGCAGAGAAGTGTAGGCATAATAGGAAAATGATCACATTTCCTTGATTTCAATTTCTTTATGAAATTCGAATTATATTCCACAGGTTTTTACACATTCAGGTGTATGGACTACTGGTCCAAAGATTTTGCTTTTCAAGAGTGAGTCCAGCTCTACTCTTATTGCCTCGTCCCACTTTGGCCATTCTATGCGTTTACGCTATAGAAAAGTGGGTAGACGTCATCGTCGTATTCAGCGACGTGAATGGCAATAGCGAAAGTAAAACTGTCGACGACGACTGTGCTATATCTATCCAGTACCTCTCCAGTACGTACGTAATATAATGATGTTTCTCCTGTTGTTTCCTCTGCAGGGGAAATTAGGAGGGGAGAGGTTGCTGGTCTGAGCTCAGCATCCCGTGGTTGGATCATTTTTATATATCCAGGAATCTTCCTATTATAAGAAAATTTTTATTTTGAACCTGGCCGGCGTCCTCTTTTCAAATGAGGTACATCCAATTCTGCTGCCGGTGGATTGCATCCATCTTTGGGAATGTCAATCCTAGCTGGCGTGTTGGCAGCAGGGACGTGTGAACGAACAATCTTCTGGTTGTCCGCAATTTTATCCGTCAATTGATTTACTTTAGTCTGAATGTGAAGGATCTTCTGGATCTCAACGTCACACAGAAAAAGTATGCGGATCATAACGAGATGAGAACTTATGTGTCCCATGATATGGTCTCAGAAGCTTCAGGCTTCTTTAGACTGCGTGCCTATTACAATGAGACTTTACTCATCAAATTCACATTTATCAAGACTTGGTGGTAAACCATAAGGAAGCGGCATCAGCAATAAGATATGGCCATAAGCGGGCCGTATCGTGATAAGCGATGCGGAGTGCAGCTTGTTGGTCCCTAAATATCAACAGGCAACTGGAATCTAACAATGGACGTGAAATCCATTGGAGTCTCTTTACCAGAGAATCTGATAACCCATTCTGAGTATGAACATGCTACAGGATGTTCAATTTCAATGCCAGTTGCTTGGCAGAGGTCTTGAATGATATGAGTAGTGAATTCACCCTCATTATTAGCTTTGAGAAAGCTATGTTGCGAGTGAATATGAAGGCACACAGAAGACCATCTAGTAGATGCATATATTAGTACAGTAATGAAGTACCGAAAATGGTCCATTTGCGGGGTGAATAGGCCCGCAAAAGGTCACCATGTATTCTCTCAATGAAGCCAGGAGACTCTAAACTCACTTTCAGGAGGGAAGGTCTCTCTCTAAGTTTTCCCTTATGGCAAAGGGGGACAAAGAAACTCAACCTTTTGAAGAATCTTCAGGTTCTCCAATGGATTCATTTGATGATGCGTCCATCATCGCTAATCCTAGATGACTAAGTCCATTTTGCCAGAGTTAAAAACTATGGCAATGAAAGGCACTTCTGGTGCTCAGTCAAGTTGGCTTTCTATAGGATGAATATCTGTAATTATAGGGGCCCGACGAGGGTCCAATGAAATCGTAAGTAGCTGGGCTTCTGGCCATCCTCTTTACGAGTTACATATTGATATTCAATATTTATTATCCACAGTTTTCAAGTTATGTTCGTTTAAACGAAATATCCTTGAAACTTGGAAAATTCCTATATGTTTAAGGGGAGAAGTTTGCATCTTATAGTCTCGTTGTATGTGGGAGCAATATTAATGCTACACCAGTGCAACGAGGCACTGTCCACAATATTAAATACTTCATCTATAAGCAAAACGAAATTTTATTTAAGTCAATGAAAAAGACAAAAAAGTTCGTACTTAAGCAAATTAAAGATGAAGCAACATTGAATTTTAAATGCATAGATAAAAGATGAAGCTTAATCGAGCAGGTCGTCGTTCTCGAAGTCTTTTGCAGTGAACATCGTTGGTGGCTGAACAGCCGCCAAGTTTGTTTCAGGCAGAGACTTCTGGCTCGCCTGATATAGTGCCTGGAGGTGGCGATGAGTGCGGCAGATTCTGGACCAATGGCCAGTCATGCCGCATCTATGGCATTTATCCTCCCAGTTCTTCTTAGGAAGTGACACTTGGTCAGTGTTCTTTTGCTTCCATGTGAAGTTACTCTTTCCTGTATTGTTGTTATTGGACGGGGGTGCTGCTCCTCGTCCATTCTTCATCACATCTTTTCCTTTGTTATTATTAGCATTCTTCTTATTTTTCCACTTCTGGGGAGAAACGTGGTGGGCTTCAGGGATAGGTGCAGTGCCAGCTGGACGTAAATTATGAGGGGCTAGCAGTAAATCTTGATTCTGTTCTGCCCTAAGTAGGCATGAGATCAGATCAGAGAATTTCGTGAAGTTGCGTTCACGATACTGCTGCATGAGGATTGTATCTTTCTCGTGAAACGAGGTAAATGTCTTGTCCAACATGCGTTGTTCTGTCACTTCTTCATCGCACAACTTCAGGCGTGAGGTGATATTATGAAGTGCAGAGTTATACTAAGCGACGGACTTATAGTCCTGAAGTCTGAGGTTTTCCCACTCATAACTGGCACGCAGTAATATTACATCAATTTGATGTTTATAACATGCCTCCAGCGCTGTCCACAGCTCCATTAGGTCCTCTACCGTTAGTTATTTGGCCTTTAAGGTCCGATCTATATGTCTCCTAATATAGATAATGGCTTTCGCCTTATCCACATCAGAGATGGTGGTAGGAGTTCTGCTAGATGATTGTTCTGCTTCTGGGGCCTTACTAGCAGAAGCATCGGTCGCTGCTGGGACCGATGAAGGAGCCAAAATTGAGCCAAGGAGGGTCATCGAAGGCAAGTGGAACTTCAGGTCCACTCGTCAACTCAGGTAATTATTTACTGCAGCATCAAGAACTTCAAAATCGACGCTTGCCAATTTTACCATTTATCTATGCAATTTAAAATAAGCATGAATTAATTAAAGTGTAAATTCATGCATAAACAATATAATAAGTAAAATGTGGGGATCGGCCAGATACCCAAAGACATACAATGTCCAAAGTCCGAATATACAGTCCATAAATAAAAGAAAAATACAACTTGGAAACCCAGAAGGGTCCCTATATTTTCCAATTTTCGCCTCCGTCTTCATTTATCGGTACAACGGTCTTTGGAATTACTACATTTAATCCTCACTTACAAATTCTCTCAAAAAGAAAATAAAATTGCAAGGAATTTAAAAAGGGTATCAAAATGGCCGATCCCAAAAATCACATTTTAGCTTATATTAACAACCACGCAGTTTATAATATGCTACAGGCACAAAATAAGCAACCACACAGTTTATATAACACATGCATATATAATATGGAAAAAGAGACTAAAAAATATAATAATCTCTAGGACCACGGGGAGACGTCATACACCGTTAGGTTAGTTGACTAACGGCAGAGCGGTCGCAGGATCCTTAAGATAATTATATTTTTTAAAAAATCCTAATATTCCATAAATTAATAATAATGCGAGAGTGTTATAATATTAGCAATTTGACTAATTGGGCTACATGCCCAAACAAGAATTTAAAATGAATTCTTATTTTTATTGGGGCTGCAGGCCCATAAATAATTTAATAAATAATTTAATGTTTTGGACTGCAGGCCCATTTGCAAAAGTTTAATTAACATATTCATTTTGTAATTGGATTTACTAGGCTGCTGGCCCAATTGAGAAGTCAAAATTAATTATTAATATGAATGGGGCTACTGGCCCATATACCATATTTTCATTGCTACAAATGGGCTTCAGGCCAAAAAAACAGGCTATCCAATTTATTATTAGGATTTTGTAATTACTGGGCTTCTGGCCCATAAGGAAGAGAAAAAAATGGCTAAATTAATATATTATTAATATTTGGGCTGCAGGCCCATTTGCAAAAATTTGATTAACAAATTGATATTGCAATTGGATTAACTGGGCTTCAGGCCCAAATAAGAAGATAAAATGAATTATTTATCTGATTGGGGCTTCGGGCCCATAAGAAATAGAAAACTAATTTTCATTGTTATAAGCTGGGCTTCAGGCCCAAATTGGAACACAAAATTAATTATATTCTAATATGTCCAAATGTTTCATCTTTTGTTGTAATCGGCAAAATTGGAGTTCACTTGGATTATGACATGGACTTAAACATATAACGATGAGTGTGCTGCTGTTATAAGCCGACATCATTTCCAAGGTAATACCGTTCCTAATTTCCAAGGAAAAACCTTGAGATATCCGATTATGACATGCAAAATTGGAGGTGTATTAATTTAGCATGTATATAAGCCGACATCATTTTAATCTAGCATGTATTTGTTTGGTTCATATATGTATCCATTAATCAATATTAATTGAAAGTTGGAGAATGATAATGGATCGTTATAGAACGTCCAAAGGAATTCTGTAACATTGAATTTTAAATGTTCTACGGGAATAGAATGTTACCTCTAGATCAAAGATCTAGGGAAGAATAAATAAAATCCGTAGATAAAAATCCCCGCTCCTGCAATCCGAGAAAGAAAGCAGTTGATCGTCGTCGCGAAAACTTTGCCGCAACTATAAGATTCCTTAGCAAGAGGGAAATTTTGTGGGGAAATTTTGTTGGCTCAAAAAAAAATAAATTTCTAGAGCGAACTCGTGCTGATAACGTGTTGAAGAGAATTAACCATGGCAAATAGCCATGGTACTATATTTATAAAACTCTCATGTTGAGGTGGGAGTCCAAGGGCCTCCCCACTAACTTAGTGGGGAGTAATGGAGAGTGATGAGGGGAGGGAGGCCAAAGGCCTCCCTCAACTCACAACAAAAAGCATGATTTTAAAACATAAAATTTATCTAATAAAAATAACAGTTTCATAAAAAAATTTCACATAATTTTTATTTCAAAACCTTGTTTTAAAATCATCATAAAATTTAATGATTTATTAAAACTTAGCATGTCATTTAAAATTCACCTTATAAATTTTAAATAGGCATTAATGACTAACCTAAAAGGTTTCATGAATTATCAAATAATCAAGCAATAATTTAGAATGACCATTAATCATAAACTACGCTAACTTTATCACATAAAATTAGGTATCCAACTATTTAACAATTAAATAGAACAACATATTAAAATTTATCTAATAAAAAATTAATATGTATTCTTAAAATTTAACACTTTAAATTAAAAGCATGATTTTAAAACTTAAAATTTATCTAATAAAAATAACAGTTTCATAAAAAAATTTCACATAATTTTTATTTCAAAACTTTGTTTTAAAATCTTCAAAATTTTTTTTCATGCTTTTAAAAACAATTTTATCAAAAAAAACAATTTTTAAAACATTTCAAATATAAGGGGTTTTCATTTTAACGCTATCGAATAAAGTTAAAATCTTTTATATGTATTTAAAAGGCATGCAATCAATTAATAACATCGCAGTCCTTAGATCAACATGCATACCTAAGCTTTGATACCACTGAAGGGTTTTGATGGACACTTAGGGCACTATTCTATGCCCGTCCTACGTTAGACGGACTATAGAAACAAAAAATGCAGTGGAAAAATAAATCGTTAAACTATTTAACGATAGCCCTAAGGAAACAAGACCCTAAGCCAGGATATCTGCTAACTTGCGATGGATCTGACTACACCAAGAAAGATCTAATGCTACTGCGACATAATTAAAAGAAAGATAATTAACCATATACCTAGAACCTTGCTTGCACCGACAAGGTGTATCGAACCGCCTTCTGCTCCCCAAGCTTGCCACCTCTGCGCTCCCAAACTGATCCTCTCGTAGAGAGTCGACACTGCGCCTCTAGACCAACCACTTGCCGAAGAAGATTTCACTTGAGCTCGATCCGACGTCTTAGACTTCAGATCAAATCCAAATCCTTCTCGTCGTTTTGCTAGAACGAATACGAAGGAAACAGAAGAAATGTGGGAGAATAATTTTCGTCTCGAACTTGAGCGTGCTCAAAACTTTTTGGAGCTTCTCAATTTTCAGAGACTTGGTGCAAGTTTTCAAGGAGAGTGTTGGCCCCTATTTATTTAGGCAGCCGACCCCTTCCCTTCTCATCATATCCGATGTGGGAGTAAATTAAAATTTGAGAATTAATTAAGTTAGTTTTCCTTTCATAAAGGCTAAACTTTGACGAATTAATTCTCCCTCACCGTTGAGCTTCATAAATGATACAACCTATCATTTCGAAGAGCTATGAACGGTGAACGCATAAGAACAAACGATGACGAATTCCGAATTCGTTTGACCCCTCAAACAATTGTCCAAAGTTGAGCAAAAAGTCACAATTCGGCTAATTTCCTAGCCGTCGCAACCCACCTAGGGTTTTTAGAAATTGGGCCCCGCAGGTGGGGCGCACGTGCCAGCTGGGTGCGTCCAGCCCAATCTGGGTGCCAGCCCGCGTCTGGCACGCGCGGGCTGACCCGCCCGCTACAGTGCGGGCGGGTCAAACCCGCCTACCAGCCGGGCTTGCCCACCCGCAGAGCGGGCTGTGCTCAGCTCACCCGCTGGGTGGGCTCAAGCTAGAGCCCGCCTTTCCCGCCAGGTGGGCTTGCCCACCCGCAGAGCGGGCTGGGCTCAGCTCGCCCGCTGGGCGGGTTCAAGCCAGAGCTTGCCTTTTGGCGGGCATGGGCTTGCCCCTACCCAGTTGGACGGGCTAGCCCAGTCCAACTGGCTCATGTCAGACCAAAAATGGGCAAAAGCCAAATTCTGGCCTTTTGAGTCATAACTTGAGCTCTACAACTCCTATTGGACCGATTCCAGATTCGTTGGAAAGTATGGTTCGAATGGGACCATCCCAAAGAGCCATCTGTCTCTTTCTATGCGTTTATATGTTTCAACATATCATTATAAACTATTTATAATGCATTAAACCCTATTTACATCATATGCAATAATCATATTCTGCATTCTACAAATGCTGAAGTCGCAAACATTTTGTGACAATATTAAATATGATTTAATTATCAAAAACTTATGCGACCTTATTAAATCCTATTTGATATAGGTCAACGTAATGTCACTAACTCTTTTAGTACCTTTTTGATTATTCTCATCCACCTGAGTGCACTCCTCCTAAATACTTCCTATTACTAAGACGCGAACCGAACTCGGTGTGAGACCCTATAGCCTGACCCTTACTACAGGTTTGGGATCGAAACTCCTAGAAGACAGTAACCATGAGCAACAGGTGTCGTCTATGTTTCAGAATCATACTTACGTGATTGACCCATAGATAAAAGTGTCGTCGGAATCACTCTGACTGTGTCAATGATGAATACTGCAGTTTTAGTCCATCCCCCAGCGACCCTAATTTTTCCAACCTAGGGTCCCTCTCAACTGGCTGACGAGGCGCCGACTCAGCAGGAAAGGTCCGTGTCAGCATCTCAATTGTTTCGGTCATTTTTGGCCTTAACATACACATTTTAAGAAATAATATATATATATATATAAATAATAAATTCAAAAAATGCTCATAAATTTACTAAAATCCCATAAAAATCCAGAAAATTCTGGAAAATTTCTGGAAAATCAGGGAATAAAAAATTGGAGGGAATTGACATCATATAAATGTTTTTTGGTATAAAACATTGTTTGGAGATATCGATAAAATATGTTTTCGGGTGTGTTCAGTTTTAGATTTTTTTTGAACATGATCCGATTGACCCGGTGCATACCGCAGGCTGTTTGAAGCCTCCGCTTCTGCTGCATACCTCACAAAAGTTTTCATATTGGGTTAAAATCCCACGAAATTTTCATGGGTTGGTCATATAATTCAAGGCATCTTATGAACAAAAGATTAATGCATAATTGATTTAATTCCTTGTTTGCATGCCATTATCTTCATGTTTATAAGTGGTTTGTATGCTTCAAATGAATTGCCTATTTAATGCTTTATAATCTGCATGAAATGTTTTTGTAAACAATTCATGCATTTATGCTCACATATATTATGGCACACAAATAAATAATTCTTCAAAAGTTTAAAAATCATATCTATATCTAACAATTGAACCTAAAGTACAAATTTTATATGTCAACACCCTTTTGCTTAAATAAAATAAAAATGACCAAATACGAGAGTTTATACGAAAACTTTTAATGCCATATTCTTAAAGATGCACACTTCGCTGTAAATAGATCTCACTGATATATGGTTTATTTAGACCAATATGGACACTAGAAGTTTTCCATAACACCACAAACTCTTTTAGAGTAATCTCACTTTATAAGTAAAGATTCTTGAATCTAACCTTGTGTAATTGTGGCTTAATAAATAAGTGTGAAATATATTTATGAAATTCGCACCCACGTATTTATTCCCCTTAAGCATGTTTCTCTACCCACATAAATACTGAATGGGTCAAGAAACTAATGGCCTGAAGACCATACATGAGCATTCAAATGGACTTTCAAAAGTCCCACATAAATATGACAAGTGGAAGTATAGAAACAAGCTCTTTCCCTTGTATATGTCTCCTTAAAGAGACTAATATTCATTCTGTTGAGGGAAGTATGCCCTCAGTTCATTTGTATTTGATGTAAATGTATTTTAATATTAAATAGAAATTTAATGTGTCGCAAATAGTTTGCGATATATGTTTTAGAACAAAACTTAAGGATGTGGGAATATTGCATATGATGCAAAATGTTTTGAATATGTCGTAAAGTGTTTACGAGCATATTTTATATAGAATGGGCACATGCGATGCGTACCTGGATGACGGAAACATCCTGGTCTAAACCCAGGTCCAAATGGCATCCAAAACGGACTCCAAACGAGAAAAATAGAGCCAAACACGCCAAAAGGCCCAAAATAGGGCATTGCGGGTCGGGTGCACCCGTTGCAGGTCGGGCGTGCCCGACCCGTGGGCTAGACCCGCTCCTGCATGGGTGGGCACGTAGTGCAGGCGGGCACCCCAAGCGCCCACAACCTTTTGGTCGGTGGGGCCCACCCTGTGGGCACCAGTAAATAGGGTTTCGAATCATATGTGCTGTTTTTTGCGGCTGGTCGTTTTTGTGAAAAACACTGTTTAAAGCTATCTTTGGACGATCGTTTGAGGGGAAACAAACTCGAAATGGAGCGCCATTTTTTTCTACGCGTTCACCATTCAACCCTCTTCGCAACGATATATGACATCGTTCTTGGAGCTCAACCGTGAGGAAGGGAAAATTCATTGAAGTTTGGCCTTCGCAAAGGTTAAACTTAAAGTTAATTTTCTTCTCCAAACTTTTAGTCCCACATCGGAAATTGAGAAAGGGGAGGGGTCAGCCGCCTATATAAATAGGGGCCAATCCCCCTCCTTGAAAATCACACCAAGCTCCAGATCTGAGTAGCCCCATTAAACGTGAGCAAGCTCGAAACTAAGCTTAAGAAAATATTCACTCTATCTCCCTAAATTCTTCATTGCTCCTGATCGTGCTCTAGTAAAGCTACGAAGGAGTTCGGATAAGATCCAAAGTCTTAACAGAGGATCCACTCAAGATGAAACTTTCTTTGATGCATGGTTGGCTCGGAGACAAGGGTGTTGCTCGCCTCGGGACGCGATTTGGCTCGGAACATGGTTCGGCTCGGAAGAAGCGGCACGGGACATCGCTTCAGAGATAAAGAGATGTTGCTTAAAATGACGCTTCATATTCTGCAGAAACGAAGTGAAAGTTATGTAGTTTATTAACATGCGTTTATAATTACAATAGGCTGATAGATCTATCTTTAGGGGTTGATCGGACTCAAACCTGGGATAGTAGAGATTCTGGCTAGGGTTTAATCTTTAGGGCTAGACTTAAAATAGTTTTAAGTTGGTTTTTTCCGTTGCTTTTATGTTTTTGTCGTCTTTCCGACTTAGGCCGGCCATCGATTTTATAGCCCTAAGGACCCATAAAACCCTTCACATTCTTCCTTATAATTAACAATATGGAAGACTAAAAACAGTGGAAGTCCAGGACCAACGACATCCTGATATATAAAGAAAAAGGAAAGATATGATGTACATCGACATGGAATAAACAATGGCAAACCTAGTCCAGACCCAGAAGTTCTGGAAAAGACCCATATTGATATTGCAATATGAAAGGTCATTAATTTATGACATAGATAATATATACAAAGCTAGTATAAAGAAGAAAGTAGATCTAGCTATTGTATACTTATCTATTACCAGAGAAAACATATACTTTTGAAAACAAATTTAATCTGGTGCCATAACATAATTCTTAGTGACAATTTTTCCAACATAGTTATAGACGTATGCTTTTAAAAGAATTTAATCCTAATAATAGTCCAATAGAAAACTTTTTTTGGGACGTCTGACTTGAGATTCATGCTTTGCAAAACTGAATATCCTATATGACGATGCCCAGTACTCTCTGAAAAAGAAACTTACCAAGTTTTTATGAATATTCGTCAAAATGAAATCCCTAATGAATGATTCAAAAATATAATGGCCTTGAAGACCATCATAACGCTCAATTATATTTTAAGAAGTCCTACATAAATTCGAAAAGAGGAGGTAAATGGAACACCTGAAGTGTCCAGAATCGTCCAAGTTTTAAATTTGGAACGTTATAATATTTCACCATAGATTGATGATGCAAGACATCATTAACCCATCCTATAATTATGAAGAACACGAAGTTTCTTCGGAAGGGTGCATTATCATTGTCCCATTTAATGGGGAAAATGATTACGAGCTTGTTAAGGCCAAAAACCGAAACAATTGAGTTGATGATGTGGACCCTTTCCTGCTGAGTCGGAGCCTAGTCAGCCGGTTGAGTGGGACCCTTGGTTGGTAGAACCAAGGAAGTTGGTTGCCGGTAGTTGATTTGCAGTGCTCGATCGACCCTCGAGCGTAGCGGGCATCGGTCGATCGAGGTTGAGAAGCTCGTGAGCGACCCTCGCACAGAGTCGGGACTCGACGATCTACACCACAAGGAAGCATCAGGGGGTCGGATCTGGGTCCTGACCCAAATCCCATTCTATGCTTAAGTTAGATGGGAACTTAAGGGAAGGAGAGATCTTGGAGCATCTAAGATCGACCCACAGAGGTTCGTCCCAGATCTGGCATCGCAAGCTCTTTAATGAAAGAAATGTATGGAGAAATGAGTAGAGTCTGAGTATTAGATCTCGTACCTAGGAGGTTGGAACCTCCGGTATTTATAGACCTCCTGGGTCTTTTCAGTGACGTTGGGGGATAACGATCATCAATCATGGTGCCATGATCTCCCCCTTTAATAGGAGTAAACGTAGCCCACGCTCCTGCTATTTATGAGCTCGCCTTCAATCCCACTTTTAACTAGTCGGGGGTGCAACAGGCGACTGTCAGGTGGGCCTTGACTGAGTCTGTGTCGAGCTTCTCTCGTGGGCTTTGCGGGCCTTAGTCACTCATTAGGTGAGTCATCTCAAGTGCCAGTCCAATGATTCAACAATGGCCCCCGTCACACGACCTCAGAGAGTCTGCTTGTTGGGGTCAAGAAACATTACATCGCATTAATGGAGTACGACAGTGCCAGTTGAGGAATTAATACTTAAGTTCTAGGCGCCAAAATGCCCGCTTTGCTGATTTAGATGGTTTATCGATTCGAAATCCAATATGCTTAGGACCTCGAATCTTCGACACGTGTCTCATCATACCGATGTCATCTAGTCAATATAAGACGGTTCTGTAGAGGAAATTTAAAGCTATCGACTTCATCGTTCTTGATTCAGATTTCCTCCTTTTGAAAAATGGCTTCATCATCCATCCCTGCTTCTGGAAGGGGTTTGGTCATTGTCATGCAGAAGGACAGAATGGAAGTAATGGAGCCTGGTCTGATCGCCAATCTGAGATCCAAAGTTGGAGCTGATTAGATCTCCGAATTTCAGAGGAAATACATCTGGCTAGACTATCAGATCCGGTCGACGGGGAGGGATGAAAGGATTCATCGCCCTGGTGGTAGTGAAGTTGGGGTCTACGTCAAAGCCTTCCATCGAGGGCTTCGATTGCATCCCTTCATGCGCTACTTTCTGAGCACCCTGAACCTTTCTCTTTGCCATCTAATGCCAAACACCATAGGTGCATTGATGGGCTTCATTGCTCTGTGCATGATGAAGGAAATTGAACCCTCGCTAGGATTATTCAATTACTTCTTCTTGATTCCTCCTCTCAAGACTCCGGGCTGGTATATGGTAACGGCCCGTCGAGGTAGGAATCTATTTGATGACTTCCATTCCTTGAATTTCAATTGGAAAGAGGAGTTCGTGTTCGTGGTCTTCCAAGGTGAGGCGAGCTTTTGCACCGAATGGGGTATCCCTGACTTAGGTCTCGCCGAGGATAAGCCTTTGTCTGGAGCAGAGAAGGAAGCCACTGACACATTGTCGAGCTTGCCAGAGAATGGCAGGAAGACGAAGTGGTTGTGGTTCAACTCGGTGCTGTGCTAAGCCGTATGGACCAAAGGTCGATTCAATCGTGCTCATCAACTGTTCGATCTTCGTTCTGTGCCTTAACATGTTTTTCTTCTACATGCATGGTCGGTCTGGAGTATCAGGTGGACCTTGCACTGAGGGAAGGGGACGAGGCTTCTATCAGAGAAGCTGAGAAAAGTATGTTATCTCCTCGAATGCCTTCTACGGAAGAAGGAACGGCTCGGTCTTCCAAGGAATGACCCATTGTCGCTGA
This sequence comes from Scilla litardierei, assembly GCA_030789695.1. Lineage (NCBI taxonomy): Eukaryota > Viridiplantae > Streptophyta > Magnoliopsida > Asparagales > Asparagaceae > Scilla > Scilla litardierei. The sequence continues at coordinate 41,043,127 of CM061134.1, forward strand.
TGGATCTACTCAGCTGGCTCGTCTCCAGCAGAAGAAAAAGGACAAGCCCCCCATCGAGTTTGAGGTGGTTGTCATCGAGGGAAATAAGAAGAGGCGGTGCCTTTGCCTTAGTGACTCGGAGCCATCTAGGTCGATTGAAGATGTGAAGCGGCCTGAGCCTTCGGGTGTGATTCATTTGCTTGACAAAGGCCACATTCCTGAGCAGGTGCAGGGAAATCTTCTAGAGAGAGATTTGGGCGAGACCCTGGCCCCTTCAGAGCCCCTACAGCATGAGAATTCCTGGACTTGGGGGGCCTGTTCCCTCCAGTGTCTCTGTCTGAAGACATTCCCAATGAATTCAGACCAATTTTATTGGAGAGTCGATCTCTGCAGGCTCCATTTGATTGTCCCGAGGAAGAACTCATTCAAATGGAGTATCCAATGAAGAGGGATGATTCTGCTCTTCTGGAGTGCGGGACCGCCTCTCGAATTGCCGAAAACGCGACCATTCCGCGGGATAGGGACGTTGTGGAGAGGGTAGATCATGAAAGGCTTGCGTCGATGGTCGTCCATGTAAATGTCCAGGTAATTACTGCATCAGCCTCCATTATAGATGATGCAAGCATGGATGTTGACCATCGTGCCTTGTTTGCAGGCTCTCGTGTCCACTGCTGCACTGCATCGATGCACGCTGGTGGTAGCTAATCACGAAGTTACCTTGGGGTCGTTAAGATGGCCATGGAGTAGTCTTAGGCTGAGCGGGATAGAGTGAGGCTTCAGTGCAAATTGTGACTAAATCACGTTCAACAGCTCGAACATGATTTATGCGAGTCTCGTAAGAAGGAAGCTGATCAAATCGCCTTGAGGGAGCGAGCGGAGAAAGCTCTGCTGGAGAAGAGAGTCAGCACCGAGGCCAGAGCAGAGAGGGCGGTCTAGGAATTTAAGGATTCATTGCCTGATTTTGACGAGCTGTACACGCAAGGCTATGAACACTGTTGATCGAAAGTGAAGGACCATTTCCCTGGCATCGCCTCTGAAATCGACTAGATCCCTATGTTATTCCTGGACATTAATGACGATGATTTAAGTCAGGACACAGGGAATGCCGCTCTTACTGGCGAAGTCATCATCTCGACGAGTGATGATGCGGGTAATGGTGCTTCAGGAGATCAAGAGCAAGTGACTGCGCTTAAGGGAGATCAAGGGCCTAGTGTTTCGTTGCAGAAGCTTGATGCTCTTACCACCCTACCATAATTTTCAAATGTATGGGGGGAATTGAGGTATAAACGAAGACAATTTTGTAATATAAGCACCAAAAAATTGGCTTGTATCTTTTTGTTTGTCGTTATATCTCTTTATTTTTCTTCGCTCATACCGCATGGCCGTAATGCCTGATGGCCCCTTTCGACGGGTTAGACCCTTGCCCAAGATGGTCAGGGTTAAGTTGTTGAGCCATGTTAGAAATAGACCACTTCGTTCGGTGGCGAGGGGGTGGTTCCCTCGACTTACGTCTGACGGTATGAGATGGTCGTTCAGTGGCAAAGGGGTTGTCCCTTCGACTTTTGATTGACGATACGATAGGGTCCTTCAGTGACGAAGGGGGTGGCCATTTTGACTTATGGATGACAACACGATAGGGCGTTCAGTGGCGAAGGGTGTGGCCCCTTCGATTTACGGCTGACGATACAAGAGGGTCGTTCAGTGGCGAAGGGGTGACACCTTCGACTTATGGCTGACACCACGATAGGGTCGTTCAGTGGCAAAGGGGTGGCACATTCGACTTACGACTGACAACACGATATGGTCGTTCAATGGCGAAGGAGGCGGCCCATTTGACTTATGACTGACGACGCAAGAGGGTCATTCAATGGCGAAGGGGTGGCCCCTTCGACTTATGGCTGATACCATAATAGGGTCGTTCAGTGGCGAAGGGGTCGCACCTTCAACTTACGGTTGACGACACGATAGGGTCGTTCAGTGGTGAATGAGGTGGCCCCTTCGACTTACAGCTGACAACACAAGAGGGTCATTCAGTAGCGAAGGGGTGGCCCCTTCGACTTACAGCTGACGACATGATAGGGTCGATTACTGGAAATGGGGTGGTCCCTTGGACTTACAGCTGACGATGCAAGAGGTATGTTCATTAGCGAAGGGGATGGCCCCTTCTACTTATGGCTGATGACACGATAGGGTCGCTCAGTGACGAAGGGGGTGGCCCCTTCGATTTACAGCTGACGACGCAAGATGGTCATTCAGTGGCGAAGGGGTGACCCCTTTGACTTAGAGCTAACGACACGATAGGATCGTTCAGTGGCAAAGGAGTGGCACATTTGACTTACGGCTGACGACACAATCGGGTCATTCAGTTGCAAGGAGGTGGCCTCTTCGACTTACGGCTGACAACGCATGAGGGTCTTCTGTTGCGAGAGGTGGCCACTTCGACTTATGGCTGACGACACAAGATGGTCGTTCAGTGGCAAAGGGGTGGCCCCTTCAAATTACGACTGACAACACGAGAGGGTCGTTCAGTGGCGAAGGGATGGCCCCTTCGATGTACAACTGACGACAAGAGAGGGTCGTTCAGTGGCGATGGGGTGGCCCCTTCGACTTACAGTTGACGACACGAGAGGGTCGTTCTATGGCGAGAGGGTGGCCCCTTCGACTTACGACTGACAACACGAGTGGTTCGTTAGTGGCGAAGGGGTGGCTCCTTCGAATTACGGTTGACGACACGAAAGGGTCATTCAGTAATGAAGGGGTGGCCCCTTCCACTTACGACTAACAACACGACAGGGTCTTTCAGTGGTGAAGGAGGTGACCCCTTCGTCCTATGGCTGATGACGCTAGATGGTCGTTCAGTAGAGAAGAGTTGGCCCCTTCGACTTATGGCTGACGACATGAGAAGGTCGTTCAGTGGCGAAGTGGTGGTCCTTTAGACTTACGGCTGAAGACACAATCGGGTCGTTCAGTTGCGAAGGGGTGTCCTCTTCGACTTACGGCTGACGACACATGAGGTTGTTTAGTTGTAAGGGGGTGGCCCCTTCGACTTACGACTGATGATGCATGAGGGTCGTTCAGTTTCAAGGGGTGGTCCCTTTGACTTACGACTGACGACGCATGAGGGTCGTTCAGTTGCAAGGGGGTGGCCCCTTCGACTTACGGCTGATGGCGCATGAGGGTCGTTCAGTTGCAAGGGATGGCCCGTTTGACTTATGGCTGACGACGCAATATGGTAGTTCAGTGGAGAAGGGGGTGGCCCCCTCGACTTACGGCTGACGATGCAAGAGGGTCATTCAGTGGCAAAGGGGTGTCACCTTCGACTTACGGTTGACGACGCGATATGGTCGTTCAGTTGTGAGGGGGTGGCCCCTTCGACTTACGGCTAACGACGCATAAGGGTCATTCAGTTGCGAGGGGTAGGCCCTTCGACTTACAGCTGATGATGCATGAGGGTTGTTCAGTGGTGAAGGGGTGGCCCCTTCGACTTACAACTGATGACACGATAGGGTCATTCAGTTGCGAGAGGGTGACCCCTTCGACTTACAGCCGACGACGCATGAGGATATTCTGTTGCGAGGGGTGGCCCCTTCGACTTATGGCTGACAACGTATGATGGTCGTTTAGTGGCAAAGGGGTGGCCCCTTTGACTTACGACTGACAACACGAGAGGGTCGTTCAGTGGCGAGGGGGTGGCCCCTTCGACTTATGGTGGATGACACGAGAGGGTCGTTCGGTGGTGCGGGGTGGCCACTTCAACGTATGGCTGACGACACGAGAGTGCCGTTCAGTGTAGATGGGGTGGCCCCTTCGGCCTATGGCTTACGACACGAGAGGGTCATTCAGTGGCAGTGGGTGGCCCCTTCCACTTACGACTGACGACACGAGAGGGTCGTTTTGTAGTGAGGGGCGGCCCCTCCGACTTATGGCTGACAACACGAGAGGTTTGTTCAGTGTCGAAGGGGTGGCCTCTTCGACTTACGGCCGACGAAACGAGAGGGTCATTCAGTAATGAAGGGGTGGCCCCTTTGACTTACGGCTAATGACGCGATAGGGTCTTTTAATGGCGAAGGGGGTGACCGCTTTGACCTACAGCTGATGATGCTAGATGGTCGTTCAGTGGAGAAAGGATGGCCCCATCGACTTATGGTTGACGACACGAGAGGGTCGTTCAGTGGCGAAGGGGTGGCCCTTTAGACTTACGGCTGACGACACAATATGGTCGTTCAGTTGCGAGGGGGTCTCCTCTTCGACTTACGGCTGACGACGCATGAGGTTGTTCAGTTGTAAGGGGGTGGCCCCTTCGACTTACGGCTGATGATGCATGAGGGTCGTTCAGTTGCAAGGGGATAGCCCCTTTGACTTAGGGCTGATGACGCATGAGGGTCGTTCAGTTGTGAGGGGTGGCCCGTTCGACTTATGTATGACGACGTAATATGGTAGTTCAGTGGTGAAGGGGGTGGCCCCCTCGACTTATAGCTGACGATGCAAGAGGGTCGTTCAGTGGCAAAGGGGTGGCACCTTTGACTTACGGCTAACGACACGATATGGTCATTCAGTGGCGAAGTGGCGGCTCCTTTGACTTACAGCTGGCGACACAATAGGGTCGTTCAGTTGCAAGGGGGTGGCCCCTTCGACTTACGGCTGACGACGCATAAGGGTCGTTTAGTTGCGAGGGGATGGTCCCTTCGACTTACGGCTGATGACACATGAGGATCGTTCAGTGGTGAAGGGGTGGCCCCTTCGACTTACGGCTGACGACACGATAGGGTCATTCAGTTGTGAGGGGATGGCCCCTTTGACTTACGGCTGACGACGCATGATGGTCGTTTAGTTGCAATGGGATGGCCCCTTCGGCTTACGGCTAACGATGCATGATGGTCATTTAGTTGCGAGGAGGTGACCCCTTCAACTTATGGCTGACGACACGATAGGGTCGTTCAGTGGCAAATGGGTGGCCCATTCGACTTACGGCTGATGACGCAGGAGGGTTGTTCAGTTGCGATGGGGGTGGCTCCTTCGACTTACACCTGACGATGCATGAGGGTGCACATGGGTTTCATCAATATGAATTCGGCTCATCTAGACTTCCCCAAGGATTGGATCCTTTGAGTGGGGAGTTTGATGGAATAGTTTTCATAGAATTCATAAATGCTCACTCGAAGAAATTTTCTTTGAAAGGAAAGCAGAATTTATTTGATTAAAGACATGTTGAAGAAATTTAAATGCATACAGGTATTTCCGAATGTTTTCGGGGGCTGCTTTCGTTCCACGCTTTTTATTTGACCTCGAGCTTAGAAGCTCGCTAATCGACCACCTTAGTGACAGGTGACTTATCATCTTGCCTTTTTGCTTTAAGGGCCCCTCCTTGGTGGGTTGATCGATGACTGTATTCCTGGGATGCCTGTGTTTGACCAGTACGTTGATCTCCTTCTTGAGTGTCCAACATTCGTTGGTATCAGGCACATAGTCATTGTGGTACTTGCAAAACTTGAGGTCGTCCCTTTTCTCATATTTGCCGTTCTTGGCAGATTTTTGGACCAGTTCCTCTCGTTAGGCATAAGCAAGGACCTCCGTCTTGGGTGCTTTTTGCCTCATATAAGTGGGGCGCTCCTTACTCCGAGGACTCCTCTCTCTCGGTCTCTTGTCCCGAGATTCCTGGCGAGGGGTTCCCTGAGCTGGCTTTTCCTGCCTGGTGTCTCCCCGGCGAGTAAGGGTGCCTTTCCCAGTAGCTTCAGTTGGTTCATCTGCTTCTTCAGAGATGGTGAACCGATCTGTTATGTTGAACAACTCTGTAAGGCTGTTAGGTGGGAACTGGTGGAGCGTCCTCCGCAAGTGTTTGTCCTGCACCGCCTGAGCGAAGGCCGCGATGACAGTCACTGCCGATGTGTCCTCCACTTCAAGCCTTTCGTCGTTGAATCGCTGGACAAATGCTCAGATTGGTTCCTTATCCTTTTGCTTGAATGTAAAGTGGTGGAAGGACTTCCTCTTGGGACGACGACCTGCAACGAATTGTTTGCAAAACAAATCGGCCATTCGTCGAATGACTCGATACACCCGTAGGGTAATCCGTTGTACCAGCCCTCTGCCCTCTTGAATAGGGTAAAGTGGAAAGCTGATAGAGGTATGGCTCATCGACCCCATGAAGTAGCAGCACATTTAAATATTTGCGGATGTGCAACTATGGGTCGCCTCTGCCATCATATGCCGGCAAGGCAGAGAGTTTGAACTTTGAAAGAAAAGGAGCAGACGTGATGTTCTCCTTCAATGGGGTCTGCCGAGTGCGGACTGAATAATTAGGGATTGCCCATCCCCGTCTTGCACGTACGTAGCTCCTGAGGATCGGTTTGGGATTTCCACTCTCCTTCCATATCAACCTGCAAATTTGAGTGGGTTGTAACCTGGGGAGACTATATATATATATTACCTTATCTAGGATGTTGTGAGTTCCCTTTTTATAGTTGGAGGGATTGGGTCCTCCTTGAAAACCGAAGGTACGGTTATCATTCTCCCCTTCACCATATTGGAGAGATGTGGGCGTCGTATTGTGTGGAGTGACATATTGTCGATCCACTCTCGGATCTCTCAGATCCTTAAGCACTGTTGTGCCTCTCGTCGGTGTCATGATTGGATTTGGAGTCAGTAGTGGCTCATTTGTGAGAGGTGGATCTCACATGCTTTGACGTACTAGAGACGCCAAAACACTAAGACTCTTATCGACCCACTTCGCAAATTCTTCGAATTACTATTGGGACACCTTTGGCACTTTGGTGGCCCTCCTGGGTCGCTTGGACGACGATGTAGAATCCCTATATATGAGCTCGCTTTTAATCCCACGTTTAACTGGTGGGGAGTGCAACAGGCGAATGGCAGGTGTGCCTTGACTGAGTCTGTGGCGAGCTTCGGGCCTTAGTCACTCATCGGGTGAGTCATCTCGAGTGCCGGCCTAATGATTCAACAGAGCTCCTCTCCACTATGCATGGACATTGACTCTCAAAACTTCCTCTAATAGAATTTAAGTTGATATATTGATTCCGAATGAAAAGTGTCATTTTCACCTCCTATTTCCTTGGGTTTTAGCGTATATATTTCACATATATGCTCTATCTTGCTAGTAATTGTGCAAAGTTCGTATATTAGATCTTATCACTTTTTATGCTTAAACCGCACTTCTTGTCACTAATTATGGCATTTCCTATTTTCAGGATTTTTCTGGAATTTATGGAGATTTATCGGAAGCAAGAAGAAGAGAAGAAAAATTCTGCAATGCCTTCTCTTGTGCAGAAATCTACTGATATTCCAATGCAAATTCCGGTCTCATGATATTTTTCAGTTGAAGTTGGTGAAGTCCCGATTCCAATGCATATTTTTCCAAAATTTTTGGAGGTCGGAACAATTTACTGCATTTTTTGGAAGACAGGTGAAGGTGCTGAAAACTTCGGGTCTGGAAATTCAGTTTTTTCACTCTTTTACAGAATTCTGCTATCATTCCAATGTATATTCCAGCCTGGTGATATTTTTTTGTCGTACTACACTTTGTTATAGTTCCGTCACTGCCTGGAACGCGTCATTCTGAGGTCGGATGATATTTCTAGAATTTTCGCAAGACAGGGTGACGGTGCTGAAATTTCTGCAGATTTGGGCATTAGTTGCGGGTTTTGGGCACGGATCCGACCCGTTAGTGCTATTTCCAGACCCAAATTTCTGAGCCTATTTCTAGGGCTTATCCCCCTCTATTCCCATCGTTGCATTCCTTCCATCTTCATCATCATTTATGGTTAGAGTTTGGGGAGCACAAAGAAGCAAGGAGGAGCACTTGGTTGGGGCTTTTGTTTTCCTTAGAGAAATCTTGGTGAACTCTTTCCCCTTCTTTGTGTATTTGGATTTGGATATTTGTAACATATTGGATAATGTTTTTAGAAGTAAATTTTTTTCTTTTATTGTTATGAGTAGCTAGATCTATCTCTTGTGTGGTGTGTGGTGATATTTGCTTGTTGGGCTTTGGTATTTCAATCTTGCATGTTTTAATGATTATGTGTTAGATTGTTAAGATATACTTTGAATTAGGAACCCTAGTGGGTATCCCTATAGTGGAGTTTGCCTAGTGGTACCACTCATGTATGCTTAGTTGTTTATTATCTCAATTTTCAATACCATACTTTCATTGCACACCAAGTGTTTGATAAAATGCCACATCCACCGATTGCTTATTCCTTAGCCGGAAAGACAATTGAGTTATCCCCGGATTGAACCCATATGCTTAACAACCACACTCCTACACATCACACAAGCTTTCTCGCTTATTTGTCTCCACGATTCCTCTATCCGAGGGTGTTGATTTGGTAGTTGGTCTCAAACACCCACATTTTCACACACATTTCCACCGTTAGCTTAGTTGGTTGTAGCTTCGCCTTTATCTCTCCTTTATTAACTGAACTTGCGATTGCAAAACGACTTGTCCCAGTGGTCCGACCCGGTCTCACCGGATATAAATTTATTACTTGACGTCCTCCTACACTTGGGAGTAGCGCTCAAGCATCACATACTTGTGACGCGTTCAAGCAATTGGTGCCGTTGTCGGGGACAACGGTTTTTGCATTTACATTTTTGATTGGTTAAGGAAATTTTAGCGTGATACATCCTAATATTTAGTGTGAGTATTTTTTATTCTATATCTTCCATTTATTAACTTTCATCTTTATTTATTTTGCACTTTTTGAGTCCTTTGTTATCTTTATTTTCATTTTCTTTTATAAAAATTCAAAAAAGCTATGGACTTTGACGGCATAAATTCTTTGTATAATGCACTTTCATTTTCTTTGCACATGACCACTTCTTTGAAGCTCAAAATTGTCGGTTTTGCTTAAATTGACGGTGAATCCTTCTATCAAGCTTGGAGGAGGTTCGTGGATTTATTAAGCAGTTGTCCACATCATGGATTCATGATGGCCCATCTTTTCCAGTTTTTCTACGAGGGTCTGCGGGAGGAGATACAGGACTACAGGGCGATGATGGACGAAGGAGATTTATTTGACATGTCACCTGAGAATGCTTGGGAGTACCTGGAGTCCATGGAGGATATGGACCGACCATTGGATGAGACTTCAAGGAGTGAACCATTAGCGCTTCATTGTGATGCCGTTGGAGCGTGCCTTGACCAAGGAGAACCAAGCATGGACGTACCTTTGCAACCCTTGGGCGAGGAGCTTCAATTGCTTATTCAGACACATGATGCTCAATCCCGATATTTTCTTCGGAGTATGGAGACTCGGAGACAGTATATTCAGGAGATCATTTTGAGTCTTGCATTGCTTGCCTTTTGCTTGGGAGAAGACAATCCAACCACTCAAAAAAATTTATTATCTGATTTGGACTCTTCTTCACTCCCAGGAGTTGAGCTTGAAATGTGCCTTCCCCTGGTCTTGTCCCAAAATCATTCATTCATTTCCCCCGTGGTGGAGCATCGTACCGAGATGGATGCAATCATTTTAGGGATTTTTCGTCAACATATTTCAAATTCTTTATTTTACTTTGACGATTATATTTTGGTCACTTCGTCAAAAGGCAACGGTGACCATTTTGGATTGATACAGCTCATCTCTTGCAGGACATGGTCGCATATTTTAGAGAGATGCTTGGAGTTGTGTTGCTAGGGTCCAAAGTGATTCGTGGAGGGAAGACGCTCGCAGAGGAGCGCAAGGATCTAATTGAGCTACTTCCTCCATCGTTGGACATACGTGGTCCGCCTTTTGACCCCGGTGACTTCTATCCAGTAGTGTAGAAATTTAAAATTTTGCACTTTCTATGCTTTCTAGGATAGTTTTAATTCAATAAACCTATTCTCTTTCAACATTGAGGACAATGTTTGTCTTTAGTTGGGGGGAGTAGTAGGTGGTTTTAGGATGTTTAGTTAGTTGTTTTTGTTATAAATTTTTTTTGTTTTTGTTTGGAGACATCCATTTTGACATCACCAATCATTTTGCAAGTATATCATTTACCTTCCTTGCTCTCTTGCTAGTTATTTGCTTAGTCCCTTGCATGTTTCATTTTCGTGCATGTTTTCGGATTCAAATTCTATTTTCAAATCCAAAATTATGATTGGCATGCATTTGATTCCTTTTTCTTCATGAAATCAATTTTATTATGTCATTTATAATGTGAGTGCATAACTCCATGAATTTTGTCTTCAAAATGGGTTAAATTAGTTTTGAACAAGCTTTGCGATGCATGAGTATGGATTAAGCCAATTGAGTAGAGTAGTTTTCAATTCGATGGGTTTTGAATATGTGCATAGTGTGGTTGGTTGGTGTGTTGAAAAAAAAAGAGAAAAGAAAGAAAGCAAAAGAAAAAGAAAACAAAAAAGAGAAAACAAAAATAAGTGCATCGTTCTTCTAGTTTTGTCGAGTAGCCGGGTTCTCGTGCCTCAAGAAGCATTGGAAATTCACATCGAAAGATAGGATTTAGGGGAGTGCACGAGAAAAAAATAAGTGAATCTTATGTCATTCGGGTTATTAGGTCCGCGGGGTCCTTTTTGGCCCAATGCCCTGAAATCGTCTGATTTGAAAGTCATTGACCGAAAACTCATTACATGTGTCATCCTAAGTTTCATACAAAGAAAAAGAAGAATAAATTCACACATCCAACCTCCACAAATTAGGAAAGTGTTGTTTTGGCAAAACCCTGAGATTTGTGAAAGATACAACGTTGTGTTTTAATCCTCATTCGTGCAACACATTGTTTTTTCTTCTGTATTTGAACCAAATTGAAGCGTTGTTCATGAGTTTGTTCTCATTCATGGATTGGTATATTGAATTTGAGATTTTGTTGAAAACTTCATTTTTGCCATGAATAATTCTGATTTGATATTATGTTATTATGAATCCGAATTTATCGCTTATTTTGCTAGGTACTAGCAAAAAGCTAGTTCGGGGGGTGTGATTCCGAATGAAAAGTGTCATTTTCACCCCCTATTTCCTTGGATTTTAGCGTATCTATTTCACATTTATGCTTTATCTAGCTCGTAATTGTGCAAAGTTCGTATATTAGATCTTATCAATTTTTATGCTTAAACCCCACTTCTTGTCACTAATTATTGCATTTCCTATTTTTCAGGATTTTTCTGGAATTTATGGAGATTTATCGGAAGCAAGAAGAAGAGAAGAAAACTTCTGCAATGCCTTCTCTTGTGCAGAAATCTGCTGTTATTCCAATGCATATTCCGGCATCATGATATTTTTCAGTTAAAGTTGGTGAAGTCCCGATTCCAACGCATATATTTCTAGAATTTTTGGAGGTCGGGGCAATTTACTGCATTTTTTGGAAGACATGTAACGGTGCTGAAAATTTTGGGTTTAGAAATTCAGCTTTTTCCCTCTTGTGCAGAATTCTGCTATCATTCCAGTGTATATTTCAGCCTGCTGATATTTTTCCGTCGTACTACACTTTGTTGCGATTCATCGCTGCCTGGAAAGCGTCATTTCGAGGTCAGATGATTTTTCTAGAATTTTCGTAAGATATGGTGATGGTGGTGAAATTTCTGCAGATTTGGGCATTAGTTGCGGGTTTTGGGCGCGGATCTGACCCGTTAGTGCTGTTTCCAGACCCGAATTTTTCAGCACCGTCACACTGTCTTCCAAAAATGCAGTAAATTGCTCCGACCTCCGAAAATTCTGGAAAAATATGCGTTGGAATCGGGACTTCACCAAACTCAACTGAAAAATATCATGAGGCCGTAATATGCATTGGAATAACAGCAGATTTTTGCACAAGAGAAGGCATTGCAGAATTTTTCTTCTCTTCTTCTTGCTTCCGATAAATCTAGAAAAATCCTGAAAAATAGGAAATGCAATAATTAGTGACAAGAAGTGGGGTTTAAGCATAAAAAGTGATAAGATCTAATTTACGAACATTGCACAATTACGAGCTAGATAGAGCCTATATGTGAAATATATACGCTAAAACCCAAGGAAATAGGGGGTGAAAATGACACTTTTCATTCGGAATCACACCCCCGAACTACCTTTTTGATAGTTCCTAGCAAAATAAGCGATAGATTCGGATTCACAATAACATAATATCAAACTCAGAATTATTCATGGCGAAAATAAAGTTTTCAACAAAATCTCAAATTCAATATACCAATCCATGAATGAGAACAAACCCATGAACAACGCTTCAATTTGGTTCAAATACAGAAGAAAAAACAATGTTTTGCACGAATGAGGATTAAAACACAACGTTGTATCATAGTTTCACAAATCTCAGGGTTTTGCCAAAACAACACTTTCCTAATTTATGGAGGTTGGATGTGTGAATTTATTCTTTTTTTTGTATGAAACTTAGGATGACCCATGTAATGAGTTTCGGTCAATGACTCAAATCAGACGATTTCAGGGCATTGGGCCAAAAAGGACCCCACGGACCTAATAACCCGAATAACATAAGATTCACTTATTTTTTTCTCGTGCACCCCCCTAAATCATATCTTTCGACGTGAATCTCCAATGCTTCTTGAGGCACGAGAACCCGGCTACTCGACAAAACTAGAAGAACGATGCACTTATTTTTGTTTTCTCTTTTTTGTTTTCTTTTCCTTTTGCTTTCTTTCTTTTCTCTTTTTTTTTGAACACACCAAATAACCACACTAGGCACATAATCAAAACCCATGAAAACTACTCTACTCAATTGGCTTAATCCATACTCATGCATCGCAAAGCTTGTTCAAAACTAATTTAACCCATTTTGAAGACAAAATTCATGGAGTTATGCATTCACATCATAAATGACATATTAAAATTGATTTCATGAAGAAAAATCCATCAAATGCATCCCATCGTAATTTAGGATTTGAAAATAGAATTTGAATCCGAAAACTTGCACGAAGATGAAACATGCAAGGGACTAAGCAAATAACTAGCAAGAGAGCAAGGAGGGAAAATGATATACTTGCAAAATGATTGGTGATGTCAAAATGGATGTCTCCAAACAAAAAAAATTAAAAACAAAAACAACTAACTAAACATCCTAAAACCACCTACTACTCCCCCCCAACTAAAGACAAACATTATCCTCAATGTTGAAAGAGAATAGGTGTATTGAATTAAAACTATCCTAGAAAGCATATAAAGTGCAAAATTTTAAATTTTCTACACTACTGGATAGAAGTCACCGGGGTCAAAAGGTAGATCATGTATGTCCAACGATGGATGAAGTGGCTCAATTAGATCCTTATGCTCCTCTCCTAGCTATCCTAACTCCCCATTTGGTTCTCTAACCCTACTTACTTTGGTTGGGATTGTAGATTCATCACATTTTTTCCACCACCATTCACGTAGTGAGGTGGTTGTCTCACGCTATTATCTTTCTTTATCGATAGATTTTGCGAATGTATAACGACTTGTCCCTGTGATCCGACCCGATACTCACCGGTTATAATTTATATTGCATTGATGCTCCTACACTTGGGAGTGGAAGGCGTGCTTCCTTTGCATGTTTTCTGGTTCAAGCAATTGGCGCCGTTCTGGGCATTAGTTGTGGGGTTTGGGCGCGGATCCAACCTCTTAGTGCTGTTTCCAGACCCGAATTTCTGAGCCTATTTCTAGGGCTTCTCCCCCTCTATTCCCCTCATTCCATTCCTTCCATCTTCATCATCATTTAGGGTTAGAGTTTGGGGAGCACAAGAAGTAAGGAGGAGCACTTGGTTGGGGCTTTTGTTTTCCTTAGAGAAATCTTGGTGAACTCTTTCCCCTTCTTTGTGTATTTGGATTTGGATATTTGTAACATATTGGATGATGTTTTTAGAAGTAAAAATCTTTCTTTTATTGTTATGAGTAGCTAGATCTATCTCTTGTGTGGTGTGTGGTGATATTTGGTTGTTGGGCTTTGGTATTTCAATCTTGCATGTTTTAATGATTATGTGTTAGATTGTTGAGATATACTTTGAATTAGGAATCCTAGTGGGTATCCCTAGAGTGGAGTTTGCCTAGTGGTACCACTCATGTATGCTTAGTTGTTTATTATCTCAATTTTCAATACCATACTTTCATTGCACACCAAGTGTTTGATAAAATGCCACATCCACCCATTGCTCATTCCTTAGCCGGAAAGACAATTGAATTATCCCGGATTGAACCCATATGCTTAACAACCACACTCCTACACATCACACAAGCTTTCTCGCTTATTTGTCTCCACGATTCTTCTACCCGAGGGTGTTGATTTGGTAGTTGGTCTCAAACACCCACATTTTCACACACATTTCCACCGTGAGCTTAGTTGCTTGTAGCTTCACCTTTATCTCTCCTTTATTAATTGAACTTGCGATTGCAAAATGACTTGTCCCCGTGATCTGACCCGGACTCACCAGATATAAATTTATTACTTGACGTCCTCCTACACTTGGGAGTAGCGCTCAAGCATCACATAGTTGAGACGCGTTCAAGCATATATTTACTATTATCGCTAAAATAATAAGATCTCGAGGTCTCTTGAGAGTATTTTGAGGGATAAAAGTGGACTTATCCACTCCCTACATAGGGCTGATGATGTACCTTAGTGTACTGATCCATTTATCCACAAATAGTGGTCATAATCAAACCTAATAACTAACCGCAGTCCAGCTTTTTCAAAGCATATATGACATAATATTAAATGGCGGGAACATTATAGAATACTTGGAAATCAACCATAATTTGAAACTGGAATAAAGTTGAACACTCTGAAGTCTGTGTTCCCACCCAAAATGGGTTATATGAATTAATCTTTAAAACAATTTATACATACTACTCATCCGTTAAAAATCCAGTTGCTGGTGACTGTATGGGGACATGCAATTACGCTGTAGACCATCAAAATGCTTATCTAGAACTTATTTATCTAGGCTTGATCACCCCATAGAAACAGTTTCCAAGAACCTCTAACAGTGGAAGGTTTAGAGCACATCATAAAGATTGTGCAATGATGTGTCCACATTCCCATAACACCCCTATAAACCATCAGAATGTCGTCTTAGAACTATTTTTTTGGAAGTAATTATGCCAGATAAATAGATTCTGAGCACTCCAAACGGGGGAAGCATTTAAAGCACATCTCATAGATTGTGCCTTGATGGGTGATCATATAAAGATTTGATTGTGAAGATTAGATCCCGAAGATCCTTCACATTTAGAACTCTTTAATTTTCCAGTATTAGGTTCAACATGGATATTACAATCATCCCTTAGCTTGAAGCTTAGTTGACCATTTCAAATATCATGAATAGTGATGTGATCTTGAAGATCCACACTAATGAAACTGTTAAACAGTTTTCGGACATATTAACTGACAAACCGAATATTGTCAAAATCACACATCCATGCTACTAAAAATCCAGCTAGGATTGACATACCAAAAATAATGGATGCAATCTACCAGTAGCAGAAGTGGATGTCCTCAATGAATTAGAGGACATACCACAAGGCTTCAAAGAGAGAAAAACTCCTGGAGACCTTTAAACAATACCACCACAGGAAAGTGAGCTCATCCCCATATCCTCTCCTTTTCTAGAACCTCTAGAAGAGATGAATCTGGAATACATTGAAGTATTACTGTTGTTAAGGCCAAAAATGACCGAAACAATTGAGATACTTACGTGGATCCTTTCCTGATGAGTCGGAGCCTCATCAACCGGTTGAGCGGGACCCTAGGTTGGAAGAACCAGGGTCGTTGGTAGATGGTAGTTGACTTGTGGTGCTCGATCGACCCTCAAGCGGTTCACGCGTCAGTCGATCGAGGTTGAGAAGCTCAGTTGCGACCTTCACGTAGAATCGAGACTCGGTGATCTACACCACAAGGAAATGTCAGGGGGGCCGGATATGGGGTCCCGGCCCAAATCCCCTCCGATGCTTAAGTTAGAACAGAACTTAAGAGGGGGTGGGAGCTTGGAACGGCTAAGATTGACACACGGAGGCTCGTCTCAGATCTGGCTTCACAAGCTCTTTGATGAAAGAAACGTCAGATGAAATATGTAGAGTCCACATATTAGATCTCGTACCTAGGGAGTTGGAATTCTTTTACCATTGTCCTTTCAGGTATTTATAGGTGTTGGTCCGATGATTGCGAATAACTGTCCCTCATTGATATCTTCTCCAGGATTGGTGATAGCGGCTACCTATTTACTTGCTCTCATTAACTCATCCATGAGTATCAGCAGGAGCCTAACGGTTGAGTGAGCCGTTCGCTTGACTAAGCTTTACTCTGCCTTAATGACGGATTGCAGGTTGCAGGCTCTAAATGGGCCACATATCTTGACACCGTTTGGTGGTCCGTACCTATGCACTAACAAGTTTCTACAGTGCATTTGGTCATCCAGTCGTCAGTTCGAGTCTTAGGGCCGAACGCTTGGCAGTTGATAATTCGGTCGTCAGTTTGAGTTTGAGGGTCGAACTCACAACATTGGGTTGTTGGGTCGTAATACGGTTAGAGTCTGTGTTCAGTCGAACGGTCATATGGCGCTCGAAAGATGGAAGGCTCGTACGCATGGCTCAACACTTCGGTCGTTCGACACAGAAGGAAGGTCGTTCGGTCGAAGGGAGCATATTGGGATGCGGCCCACTAGGATACGACGGAGGGACACTAGGGTGCGACCGCATTAATTATGTAGAACATCCGAATCCTAGGGTTATATTTAGGGAGTTTTAGGTTAGGGTTTCATGTGGAACATATTGTATCCTTTGAGAGAGCTGCCATTGTGAGAGCCAACTTTTTGAGATTGTGTTGTGATCTTTTGGAGAGATCATTGTGTGCTTCTTATTCGTTGGACAAAGGTTGAAGATTTGTATTTGTTCTCTCCTTTCGTAATAAAGATCACCAGTGTGTAGAAACTAAAGAACCAAGTCTTTTCCTTTAGATTATAGCTCACCTTAAACTGGCTAAACTGCGATGGAAGAGATATTAGAACAAAACGGACTAGCATGTCTTCAGAGAGGTCTAGCTTAGGCTTTCAACCTTGAACTAAGATCAGACTTCTTCAATATATGCTCCTTGATGTTCCCTTTACCTTCATATTTCGTTGAAGTTAGGCTTGTCAAGAGTGTACTAATCTCACTCTTTTCATTCTTGACAACCCTCTTTTCTAGCTCAATAAGGAACCATTTAGCTGTGGCAATTTTGTCTGAAATGGTGCTGCTGAGATTTTCTGGAATCACATTCATCGCAAGCATTAGGCACATGCGATTTGATCTCTTCCACTCTTTCATCTCCCTCTTTTCATCATAGGTACTCTTTTTAGTGAGTGGTGGAGGACTGTGAGTCCTTAATGCCAGATCAAGATCCATGACTCCGAAGATTATCAAAAAGTTCTCCTTCCATACCTTGAAGTTAGATCCATTAAGTATTGGAATAGATTTGATGTGGGCAGAAAATTTTGAGGAATAATAGCTGAAAAAGAGAACAAGAAAACAATTGCAACATGTTCATATGAGTATTAAATAATACTACGCCAAATTTAAATTAATGCTATTTTTCCATATCGAGACATCTTGTACTAGCTCAACATTTATCTTTGGATAAATTATTGACTAATTATTGATATCTTGTTGTAGCAATCAGATAATGACAATAATAAACTTGACAAAAAATAAAACTTCCTTTGGGCCAGATTAAATTTTGCATGCACAGTCTCAATAATCATCACCTTGTCTATTGCCACATGTGCGCATAAAATAATATTGAGTATCAACCTTCCTTTGGGCCGATTAATACCTATACGATAATATGCATATAATCCTTTTATAATTTTGAAATGAATTAACGCAGACAAGAGAGCCCACTTTGGTGGGGTGAAGTTTACATCAACTCATTTCAAAAGTATGTACCTTTGTAAAATTTGAATTTATGTAGCATTTTAATACTTGAATTTATACTTTAACTGGAAATATTCAATTTTTCTTTTATGATCACTTTTATTCAAAATCAAATTTATGGCAACTAAAATTTTCATACAAAAATATGTATATAACTTGTTATATTTTGAAATTAAAACTAATCTTCACAAGAAAACCCACTTTGGTGAGTTGATGATCCAACTAATCTTTATTCGAAATATATAATTAAATATGAAAAAATTGAATTTTAAACTTAACTGAATTTAACACAAAATGATTTCTTTAAGTGGAAATATATATAAGAACCTTTTATTCCTCCTTTTAAACCATTATTTTGAGTTAAATAAAAACCATAGTTTCAACACAAATTTTCTTCTTTAAAATGGGGTATATATGTGTACTAATGTGTATATGAACATATATATATATATATAAAACTTTTTATATATGTGAATATTCATGTGAGAACATTTCGTACCGTGCGAAATGATTTTTAGTTTTTTTGAAAAAATTTCAAACATTCTTTTTTCCACCTTCATTATATGTTGTTATACTCCCTCAAAAAATAATCGTTCAGAAATAATGTCATTTGGCCTTCGATTAAGGCATTTCATCAAATTCGCACGTTTTGAGACAGTTAAATTTGTAATGGGTGGATGTGTTCTCTAATCCCCAACGAGTTCACCCATTATTTTTCCTGGTGTATATAATTGTATGAATTAAACAGCGAAAAAATTTTTGGAAAAAAATTTCAAAAAACTAAAAAAAAGTTTTCGCACGGGTTTTTTCGCACCCGAAGATTGCCCTTTTATACACACACACATCAGATATATATACATATATACATACACACACACACACACACACCATATCCCATTTTATATATAACTTTAAAATGTGTCAAATTTCCTTAAGGCCATTTACTTGATGGGATTAACCAAAGCTTTAACACAGAATTTACTTTAAGGAGAAAATATATTTAATTTTAGGCCTTTTATTTCCTCCCGAAGAAAAAAACTTGAATTTCGTGTTTTAATTTAAATCCAAATTAAGGCAAATTGAATTTTCATACTAGGTATGAAGTCATCTTGTTATGTGTGTGTGTGTGTGTGTGTGTGTGTGTGTGTGTGTGTGTACTTATGCCATGAATTTAGAATTTAATTTATTTTACCACAATTAACACAGAATTTATCCTTGAGGAGAAATATACATTAGAGCCTCTTATTTCCTCCTTCAGTGCAATTTATATTCAATGTTAGGCAAATAATCATACAACGTATGTCCATAACCTTTTACATTCCGAAATAACAATAATCTCTACATTAGAGCCCATTTTGGTGGAGTTACGTATTAACTAAATTATTTCGAAATGTATAAATAAACATGCTTAAAAGAATTTAAATTAAATAACTGAAATTTAACACACAAGAATTGCACAAGGAAACATATAAAAGATGGCCATTTATTTCATCTTCTCATTTGTGTATTAACTTAACCAAAGAAGGCCCAAAAAGAGTTCAAATAGCCCTAAACTAGGGTCCAAATGGCTAAATAACTCAAAAGGCCCAAAGTGGAATTTAAATTAAACTAAACTTTAACACACATAATGGGCCTATAGGAAATATATACACATAACCATTTATTTCCTCCTTTAGCAAATTTAAATTCAACATTTTAGGCGCTAAATTTTCGTACAATGTATGTCCGTAACCTTTTATATTTCGAAGTAAAAAATAATTCCCAATAATAGAGCCCACTTTGGTGGGGTTTTATTTTAATCAATATTATTTCGAAATATATAACCAAAAAATGCCTAAAGCTTGAATTTAATTCAGATAACTGAATTTTTTAACACAAATATTAGCTTAGGTAAATGTTAAGGCAAAAAATGACCGAGATAGTTGTCAAGCTGACGTGGACCCTTCTTGCTGAGTCGGAGCCTCGTTAGCAAGTGAGTTGGGACCCTAGGTTGGTAGAACCATGGTTGGATGATGGAATTTGGTTGGGATGTAGTGCTCGATCGACCCTTGGACAACTTGTACATCGATCGTTCAAGGCTGGAAAGCTCAGAAGCGACCCTCGCGGAAGATGGTGACTCGTCGATCTATACCACAAAGACACGTTGGGGGGGTCGGATCTGGGTCCCGAACCAAATTCCCTCATATGCTTAAGTTAGTTTGGAAACTTAAGGATGCGAGGAAGCTTGGAGCAGCTAAGATCGACCCACAGAGGTTCGTCTCAGATCTGACGTCACAAGCTCTATAATGTAAGAAATATCAGTAGAAGAAGTAGAGTCTATGTCTTAGATCTCGTACCTTGAGAATTGGAACCCCTTTACCTTTGTCCGTTCGGCTATTTATAGGTAGATCCATATTGATTTTGTGTAACCGTCCTTCATTGATTTGGGTGCGATCTTCCCGAGATTGGAGATAACAGCTTCCCATTTATTCGGCCCCACTAATTTCCCCCCGAATATCAAGGCAAGCTTAACGGGCGAACGAGTCATTCGCTTGACTTGGTAATACTCCGCTTTGAGCGACGGGTATCAGGTTGTGGGTGCCAAATGGGCCAGGTACGCGGATACTCCAGCATGATCCGTACCCGTGCATTAACAATGGCCCCCATCATTCGTGCCTCAGAAACCGCGCTGATTGAGATCGCATAATGTGTAATCTCCTTAAATGCGCACAGTTTTCGAAACGTTTGATTTGATTTGTGCCGCCAAAACCCTTTCGCATTTGAATTGATCTCCACCTCTTCTTGAGGTCGTCTTCGGACATGTATCATTCATCGATCGTGAGTCGGTTGAACTCTCTCATATAAAGGAAAAGAGTGGGAGGAGAAAATATTTTTCTGTTCTACCTTCTTACTTGTTTCGAAAGCTTGAATCCATCGTCGCCTACTTTGGAGATTGCTTGTTCTTCCTAAGGTACTTTCTCCTAATTGACCTTGACTCTTCTTTATATCCCTTAGGTATGTTCGCTCCAGTTAGCATCAAGGAGCCATCCTATGAGGAGCTTATGGCGTGCCTTATACCCCCTCAATACGAGGACGTTCCTGGAAAGGGGAAAGGGGTTCAGATCGAACCAGACATTTCCATTCGTCGGATGGATCCGAGCTTGAAGGTTCCCGGAGTTATCTTAGAGATGGCCCCTGGGTTCTCTCTTGATCTGACCGCAGAGGTCTGGCTAGGTTGTCTCTGCCATCCTTTTAGTGTTAGGGTGCCCAATTTGGATGAGAGTTTGTTTTCCTTGAAAGAACGAGGTCAGAGTGTATCTCAAATCTTTTTGCCTAGGACTTCGGTTTCCTCTTCATCCCTTCACTGTAGAAGTTTTGTGCTCTTCGGGGCTTTCCCTTTATCAACTCGCACCCCAAGCTCTTCCCCCCTTAGTTGGCTTTATTGTGCTTTGTGAGCTCTGTGAGGTGCGACCATCCCTTGGTTATTCAAATACTTCTTCCGGATGATTCTCAACACTCGCTAAGTGTGGTATCATATCGTCCCTCGCCCAGCATTAAGGCTTATATATGACCTCCCGATTTCCAACCCTAGATGGAAAGATACTTTTGTGTTTGTCATCCTTCTCGACCTGGGACCGATGCTCGATAGTTGGAGCTCTTCAAGTTTTGAGCTCGCAGAAGAGTCCCAGTTATCATCGGAAGAGGCCAAAGCCAGATTGTCTTCGGGCAAGGTTGAGACGGCAAAGCTTCTTATGGGTCGACCAAGGAGAGAGAGGTCGACTCCATATTTGCTAGACTGTCATCGAATGAAGACCCTTTTGTGGAGTCTGTGTAATGCATTTTGACTCTATGTCTTTATCCTCGCCACTCACGATAATTATATTCGTTGTTTGTAGATATGACTAACGAAAACTGTTGGAGTGGTGACTCTGTAATGGACCGGGTCTGGAGGGAGCTGGGAAGAAGAAGAGGAGCATCGAAAGGTCGAGCGCTCGTGCAAAAGGGTCGAGCGCTCAGTCTCCTCTTCCCATCGATTAGAGCTCTTCTTCTGAGGGTGGTGAGGCCAGGAGGATCTTGAGTCCTTCTTCTTGTGTCCCCTTAAGGGAGGGTTCAAATCAGGTCTCGGTTCAAACTGATGTGCCCCTTGCCTTCGTTATTATCTCGGAGCCACTGGTGGTGGTCGACATCGAAGCTGTCGAAGTCGCTGAGCCCACCGAAGTTGTTGGCAAGAAACGAGAGATATACTCCCAAGGAGAGGAGGAGCTGGGGAAAAAGAGACGAGTGGAAGAGGGAAATCCTCTTCCCTTACCCATTGAAAAAGGTTGGGAGTCGCCCCACCCGAGTCACATGGGGCGATCGAGACTTCGTCGGCGTCTCAGAATCCCACGATGCCTCTTTTGGATCAATGGCCCTGGGGCGGTATTGAGTCACACGTCCCTTTGGTCAGCCCGATCCCTACAGAGTTTGATCGAGTTTTGCTACTCAATCAACTTTTGTCTCGCTCCTCAGGGCCTGTACGGGGTGGCCCTTACCAACCTTCCTTCATTGTCGGAAGGGAAGAGTCGGCCCTGTTGGAATTTGGGACGACTGCTCGATTAGTGGAGAACTCGATCCTCCCTAGGGACCTGGAGTTCTTTCAGAGGTTGGACCTCGAACGGGTGGCCAACTTCTTGTGGAGAGAGGATATCAGGTACATCATTAGCCTTCTGTCTATTGACACGTGATTTAGCCGTCCCTGACCAATCTTTTCTGCAGATGTCTGTTGTTGGCACCTTAATGCGTCGTCAGGCCGTCGACTTGGTCGAAGGATGTTGGCAGGAGGTAGACACTGAGCACAAGGCATTCGAGCTCAAGGCTCGGACGAGGAAGGAGGAGGAGGACTTGGAGAAAGACCTCACAACTAAGGCAGAGACCGAGTGGGCAACTGTTGAGGCTAAAAATAGCTTCTCGTCCATGTCAAACCTTCGCAAGTCTTTCGAGCTTCAGTGGAGGATGGAGAAGACTCAGCATGAGGTGGGCCTCGATGCTTTTAAGAGAGAAGCAGTTGAGCTCCGAGCCAAAGCTTTCGACTCGAAGAGATGGGCAGAGGCTTCCAAGGCAGAGGCTACAGAACTTCGGGCCAAAGTCGTCAAGCTTGAGGAGGCCAATGTGAGAGAGAAGGCAGAGCTCACGGCAAGGTTCACAAAGGCGATGGAAGATTTCCACACTGTCTTTGTATCCAGAGGCGCTCTTCCCCCTTCTTAGGCTGGCAAGCCTTAGTTTAGGCTTTTTGCAATCTTTCTATTTTCACTCCTTTTTCTTTTGAAATGAAAATAATGAAAAATTTTGCAACTTTTTGGTCTACTTGAACATATGCGTTTGTATGGCCCCACAACGATTCAACTTCTAATTTCATAGAAATCGATGGTAAGTTTGGTCGTTGATAAGTTAGGCGCATTCAATCGACAAATACAATCTTTTAAACCATAAACCATGTTTCGTTTGGTAGCGAGGGGAAGAGCCCCTTCGACTTAGAGCCAACGAAACTCGGGGATCGTTCAGTGGCAAGGGGTGATTCCTCGGCTTATGGCTGACGCCTAGGGTCGTTTGGTGACAAGGGGAGAGGCCCCTTCGACTTACGACCGATGACTGTCGCGGGTCGTTCAGTGGCGAGGGATGATCCTTGGCTTACGGCTGACGACTAGGGTCGTTCAGTGGCGAGGGGAGAGGCGCCTTCGACTTACAGCTGATGACGATCATCGGTCGTTCTGTGATGAGGGATGGTCCCCCAGCTTATGGCTGACGACTAGGGTCATTAGGTGGCGAGGAGTTTATCCTTCGACTTACAGCCGACGACTGTTGTGGGTCGTTCAGTGGCGAGGGATGGTCCCTTGGCTTACGGCTGACGACTAGGGTCATTAGGTGGTGAGGAGGTTATCCTCGTGGGTTGTTCAGTGGCGATGGATGGTCCCTCGACTCACGGCCGACGACTAGGGTCATTCGGTGGCAAGGAGGTTATCCTTCGACTTACGGCTGATGACTGTCGTGGGTCGTTCAGTGGCGAGAGATGGCACCTCATCTTACAGCTGACGACTCGGGTTAGAAATCATCAAACAGATATCGAAAAATGATCGACTTTGCATTTGCCATGAATCGGCATAAGATAGAAGACAAAGATAAGTTTCGATCATTTGGTGCATTTACCCGCGTTGATACAATCATTAATAGTACTTCTGCAAATACTCAACGCTCCAAGGATGAGGTAGTTCTCTATCATCCAATGTAGCGAGTCGATAGGTGACAGGACCGAGCACTTAGATAACTGTGTAAGGTCTTTCCCACTTCGCAGCGAGCTTTCCTTGCTTGAGAATCTCGAGAGTGAAAGCAGCTTTACACAGCACCAAGTTACCTACATGGAAGCTATGTCTGCAAACCTTTGAGTTGAAATATCGAGCCATTCGTCCTTTTTGTTCGATGAGGATCGCCAAAGCCCGTTCGCGGACCTCTTCGATCAGTTGTAGGTTGAGTTCGAGTCCTTCCAAGTTTCTCTCTTCATTGTAGTATTGGAGACGAAGTGGTCATTCATTAACTTCCACTGGGATGAAAGCTTCACATCCATAGGCTAGCATGAATGTTGTGTCTCCCGTCGAGGTTTTGTGGGTCGTTCTGTACGACCATAGTATACCGGGGATTTCTTCTGGCCAGGTTCCCTCGAACCCGGTTATTCTCTTCCGTAGGAGTCCAAGGATGCATTTGTTAGCAACCTTTGCCAATCCATTAGACTGGGGATGGGTGACAGAAGCGAAACACAGCTTGATCTTCAGCTCGGAGCAGAAATCTCTAAAGCCGGCACAGTCGAATTGCATCCCATTGTCCAACATAATGGATTGTGGGATGCCAAAACGACAGACAACGGATTTCCAGAAGAAGCTTTTAGCCTCCCTCCAGGTGATTCGAGACAGGGGCTCTGCCTCGATTCACTTCGTAAAGTAGTCAATCGCCATTATTAGGAATTTCTGTTGCCCGCTCGCTTATGTGAACAGACCGAGGAGATCTAATCCCCACTTGGCGAAGGGCACTGGACTGACAATGGGAATTAGATCAGTTGGAGGGGGACGAGCTGATCCTTGAGAATTTTTGGCAAATCAGGCACTTTCGCACATACTCGATGGCATCTTTGAACATCGTTGGCCAGAAGTAGCCTTGTCTTACGGCCTTCAAAGCTATTGCTTTTCCCCCGCAATGATTCCTGCAATCACCCTCATGGATTTCTTGGATCACATAGAGCGACTCCTGCGGGGCTAAACATTTGAGGTAGGGGAAGACGTCATACCTGGTCCATCGCCTCTTGTACTATGAGCCATCTAGTAGAACGAATTGGTATGCCTTCCGTTCTAGCTTTCGTGCCTCCACTGGGTCGGTCAGTTTTTCACCCGTGCTTAGGTAACAGATTATGGGATCCATCCAAGTGATTCCTTGGTCGAGGCTTAGTAGTTCCTACTCCAGCACGCTGGGGTGTGGTAGACGATGTACATACACTGTCTGACCGAGTCCTGCGGGGAAGGATAAAGCGAGCTTCGAAAGGGCATCGGATCGGTGATTCCTCGACCTTGGTACATGATGGATTTCTACACGTCTAAATTTGGCGAGCTCTGATTTAGCAACTTACATGTAACTCTGCATTGTATCTTCGCAGGCCTCGAAAATTTCGTTTAGTTGGTAGACACGCGCCTTTGGGCATGTGCTGACGTGCCCTTTGGGCGCGTGCCCAGCATGCGCCCTTGAAGGCTAGCATGCGTGTTTTGGTTAGTAGGGCCCCTTGTGGGCCCCACTACTAGGGTGTTTTGAACCCAGATTTGATTTGTTTTGGGCGACTGTGTTTTTTTAGTGAAACATGGGTTTGGGCTAAGTTTGGACACACGCTTGAAGGGTCAAACGAAGTCAGAATGGAGCCCCGTTTGTTTGTATGCGTTCACCATTTAGCGCTCTTCGATTTGATATGTTGTATCACTAGCGAAGCTTAACATTGAGGGAGAGAAAATTGCTAAAGATTTCTCTTTGTGAAAGGCAAACTTTAATTAATTTTCTCCTCCATATCTTTAGTCCCACATCGGATATGAAGAGATAGGGAGGGGTCAGCCGCCTAAATGAATAGGAGCCAACCCTCTTCCTTAAAACTCGCACCAAGTCTCAAAATCTGAGAAGCTCCCAAAGGTTTGGAGCACGCTTGGATTAAGACTTAAATTAATTATTCAATCTCTCCCTAAAATTCGTCCTTACTCTGATCGGGCTCTAGCAAAGCTATGAAGGAGTTCGGATCGGATCCGAAATCTTGACGCATGATCCACTCAATGTGAAATCTTCTTCAGTGCGTGGTTGGCTCGGTGATAAGGGTGTTGCTCTCCTCGAGATGCGATGCGGTTCAGGAAGCAGTTCGGCTCGGGACGAGGTACAGCTCGGGATGCGGTTCGGCTTGGGAGAAGCACTGCATGGCCAAAGAAATGTTGCTGAAAACGACGCTTCATATTTTGTGAAAACGAAGTGAAAGGTATGTAGTTTAATTATTAGCATGTGTCACGCCCCGCTTCCCAAAAATGTGGAGGCGAAGCGTGAGAAGGTCCACTCAGACTTGAAGCTACAAAGCTGCAAGTCCGATAAGCGTCAAACAACATTATATGGCAGGTCCTTGCAACGAGAAACGAAACAAAGATAATAAATAAGGAAATGAGACAAAAGAGATATCTCAGAATATCCTTAATAATAAATTCCAACATCGCAGAAAAGCCACCAGGCTAAAAGAAAAGAGTCTAAAAAGAGGCCCCAGCATGGCCAACAAAAGTACAAAGTACAAAAGCAAAGTAATGGTGCTACGCACCGACGACTAACAGCAACCTAAAGAAAAAGTAACTCAAATCAGTCTCTAAGACTGATCTCCGGTGTCCACCAACTCCTCGTCAAACGTAGGCTCCGGCTCAGCGTCGGCAAACACCTCGTCCTCAGCAACGGTCTCTGGCTCAGGGTCTAACATGTGACACCCAAAAGAGCAAGGGGCACATGTCAACAAGTCTACAAGAGACTTGTGCAAGGAAACTGAAAGTAGGTAAAGCAACCTAGCAGTTTTAGCATGATGCAATGACATGGCAGTTAAAGTATGAGTGCAACAAGTAAAGTAAAGTACGAGCATGGCATTTAATTCATGGCATGGATATCAAGAAACATTCACAAGTACAAGACAAGTCTAGTAAGCACGTCGTGCACAGAGATTATGCCTTTTGGCTAGAGTGGCTGCACGGGCCAACTCCTAAGCTCAAGTGATCGCTTATCCCTACCCCTCCACGTGTATATGGACTGGCACCCATCTTCTGGATCACGAGCCAGGAAGTGTTTTATCATGATGGCATAGGGGTGCACCTAGCCGGACAAGAAAGTACAAGTACAAGTATTGTAGCGTGTGCTACGAATGCAACATTCAACTTGGATGACATGTACGATGCAATGCATGGCAGTTAAAAGTGCGTATAGATAAGGAATTTAAACGTGACGGATAACAATGCATGAATGATATGGCAGGGTGACAGATCTAGCTTCGTCGTCATGCTAGATCTTAAAGTTACGTCTAGACAGGTATCATTTCACTGTCTAGTCTCTTTTACGCTAAAAACAAGGAAGTGGCCTAAAAACATGGCCCTAAGCAAAAGTTGGCAAGTTTCACTTGCCTGCAAGTCAAACGTCAGAGAAACACCGTCCAAAGAGTCCAAAGTCACCAAAATCATACGTGCACAAGTCCACCGGCCTAAATTCCATTTTATTAATCTTTGATTAGTGAATCTAAAACATTTAAAACACTTTAAAAACATCAATTTTTAGTCTTAATTATCAGGCTGTGGTTGGGGGTCCTAGCGGTGCAAAGCGTTACCTCAACACGACGCGAAAGCCACACTGGCGTCGGGTAGCGACGCCAGGGGTTGGAATAAAAGATCGCGCTCCAAGTCCAGATTCCAGAATAGATTCCTCGCTCAAATAATCTGATCAGCAACTAGAGCAACGAACCAAGATTCCAAAGCTTGCACGTGCGACGACGGGCTACGACGTATCGCAACGTCGTAGACGGAAAATCCACGAAGAAGAGACACCTAGGTGGGACCCACAGTAGTTCTAAGTACCAATGGAGGACCCACAATACCTCTGGAGAACTTGGGGGCCCACGGTGGCAAGCAGTGCGACGGATGCGGGGTTGCGACGATTGCCTCTCGGTCAGACACAGCTGGTGCGAGGGATCGGCTCGGTCAGACATGGCGGGCGGCTGTGCACGCCGTGGGGTGCGATGCGGGGGTCGGTGCTCTCAGTCGGTGCGGAGCGAGCCGTCGGTCGGGTGCTGCGGATGGGGGGGGGGTCGGGCGCTGTAACGTTGCAAGCGCTGCAACGTTGCGGAGCGGGCAACGTGCGGGTGAGATCTCTCGGTCTGACCGAGAGAATCTCTCGGTCGGACGGGGTGCGGTGCGAGCGGGCGGCTGCTGCGATGCGGAGCGGGTGATGGTGCGGGGCGGCCTCTCGGTCAGTGCGGGCGAACGGGGGCGATTTCCTCGGTCGGTGCGGGGGCTGCTGCTGCAACGTTGCGACGAAACGTCGCAAGCGAGAACGGGGGTTTTGGGAGTGGCTAGGGTTAATCTCTTGCGAAAACGAGTCTTCCTAAGGGTTGTTTATATAGTATAGAGGGGTTGACTTGGTCTAGGGCTAATTCTAATAGGATTAGGATTTTAAAATGATTTAAAATTCAAATCTCTCATTCTCAAACCCATACATGGCTAGGGTGCGGCCAAGATGAGCTAAGATTTGGCTCAAAATTCATTTGAAACATTATAAACTTAATAAAATTTTATTTGGCTGAAATTAATTTAAAACTTGGTATTTAAAAATATTTAAAACTTTGTTAAAAATATAAAAGTGGTCAAATAAACTCCAAAAATTATAAAATAAATATTGGAGTGATTGGGACGACGAGAGAAAGGTAACTAAGAAGACGGATCTCAATTTCGATGTCGAGTGACGAACCTAAAAATAGAAACGTCTCACGTTAAAAGTGAAAATCACAACGTCTCTTCGAATAAGATCAAATCGTGGGAAAACGACCCGAGAAATGTCGTTCCAAATTAGTGCCACAATTTAATACTCTCAGAGACGTTCACAACGACATATCACACCAAAGTGTTCACAAACAAACAAAGTCTAAAATAAACATGTGCACGGCCAAAAGCACGTGCACGAACAAAGTACAACGAAAACAGACCGTTACAGCATGGGTTTATAATTGTAAATAGGTTGATAGATCTATCCTTAGGGGTTGGTCAGACCTAACCCAGGGATAGTAGAGATCTTGGCTAGGGTTGTTCTCTTTAGAGCTAGATTTAAAATAGTTTTAAATCTGTTTTTCGCTGCTATTTTCTTTCCGTCGTCCGACCGACTTAGGCCGGACGTCGATTTTATTACCCTAAGGACCCAGAAAGCCCATCAATGGTATCAGAGCAAGTCTACATGATCTATATTTTGCAGTTATAAATTGTATGTGATACAACATGTTTATCCATTAGATGGATGTTTTATTTAAACTATAAAATTATCGTTTTCATGTGAAATTTTATTTTCGATTTTTTTTTTGAAAATTAGATTTAATTTTAAAATTATGTGATTATTTTAATAATTAAATCTTTAAAATTATGTTATTATTTTAATGTAACTTAAACTTATGATATAAAATTTAAGTTGCATGTTTAGCAAAAATTTATGAGATAATTTTATTTGCTATGTTGTCATGCTAAAATGTTTAGATGATAAATTTTAATGGTTATATAATGTTTCTTGTACTTATGTGATAATACAAGAAAAAATTTTAGGTTAGCCAATAAAAACTTTAAGAATATTATATCGATAATGTTTGAAGGACATGCTATGATTTAAACTTGTTTAAATGACTAATACATGATTAGGATATCACCCTTAAAATCCTTATAGTTGATAAGGACATTAATAAAAGTTATTAACCAACCATAATAATTTCGAATTTTAGGATTCAACTAGTTGATATGATTAACTAGTTTTAATGAAGTCATATCTAGTCGATGGCACACATACGAATAATAAGTTTCCTTTAATGGACCATGATCCGGTCTAGTGTGTTTTGACTAGTGTTGTAGATCACCCTAGCTCGACCGAGGATAGTGATCCTACCCTAGCCAAATCCCTGGTCGTGTTTCGCTGGACCGCAAGGATGCAAATTATGATTATGTTACAGCGTCGACTATATCTAGTCAATTACATCTTCTTCAAGGTTAGTCGTAGCCCTCCTTACTTTTAGACTTTGGGAATCAGGGATTTCATGTTATAGTTGTTGAGTCAACTCAAGCTGTAACATGACTACCTTCTGGGAACAAATTCCATTAAACATGTGATGTAGTTCGATTTAGCCCAAACTGTCACGTCGTGAACAAACCGAGTGCCGGTGTAAGTTAGGATTGGACAAGAAAGTAAGGGTCTGACTGGACTAGCCTTTATGATTTGTTGAGCCAACTAAAGGTCATAAGTGACTAAGAGTAAAAACCTATAAGGGAATCACATTCGATGTGATTGATGAAGAGTCGTCTACCGATCGCAGAGTTAACAACTTGTTTAGCCAACTCAAGGTTATAAGACTCAAGGTGGTCGGGTCCCTTTCCCACTAAATAGTATTATTCGTTCATCTTTATGGCATAAGATGATCGCAAAATAGTGGGAGGATATAGTTGAATAAAAATCCATTTTAACTATATTTAAAAATCATTGAACATATGCTAAACTAGGGAAATTCTATGTAAAACATAATGCAATCCATAAATAATATCCTAACAGAAATTGTAAACTGGTCAAGATGATTGTTTAAGGAATATCAACTCAAATCAAGTTTGATAGTCTAAACCAGGTTCACACTGACCTTAAACTGCCCTTCCTAGAACAAGCTTACAGACAATGATTTCCTTGATCTCTATGTCCAACAAAATAAAAGCATGCTACCTGTTACTCGCCTCTATGAAGGGCAGCTTGAACATACTGATGTTCAAAGCAAGTTTCTTCATACAATTTGTTGAGTCAACTCCAGGTTGTATGGAAAACGGTTTCGATCCGCAAGATTCGAAACTTCGATCAAACTGTTTAATTTGAAGATGAGTGCACGAGCGGTGCAAGACAATGTATCCAAATCAGATCTTGAGTCAAGCAACTTGTTGAGTCAACTCAAGGTTGTGTAGCTTAAGTGTTTGGTTACGTGAGGTGCTTGCACAGCTAATAATTTTTGTTGGGATAGTATTGTCTAAATGTGATTTAGAACAGAGAAGGCATTGAAGAAATTCGGCATGAGAAAGAAAGTTTTGACTATGATAAGAAAAGGCAAAAATAGGAGGAACTAAAAAATATGACATATTTGATGTCACGATTTAAGGATAATTGTTATACAAAAGGAGAACACATTTTGGCGAATGTCGTCACTTTGCTTCTGAAGCAATGTTTCAGTGTGAATGTTTTGTATACCGATATTGTATTAAATATTAATACACGAATACACAAGTTATATAACCTTTATCTATGGAAAAATAGACTTGGTCGTACCAATGAGAACAAACTTGACAAGTCACATAAAGAGAGTTTTAATCTCTCGTATTATTAGTCAAAAGACACTTGTAAGTCTTGTGTCAAATGTATAATTGCCTAACACCTTCTGTGAGACAGTGGGAGAATGAGTTGGAGAACCACGGTCTTATACATATGGATGTATTCAGACCTAAGTCTAAATTAGCCTAGATAAGTTATACTTATTTTATTACGACACATGTTCTTGATGAAAAACAAGTTTGATAAAATAGAGTACTCAGTAACAGAAGTAATTGAACTGCTTCGATCAGATCGAAGAGTCGAATACTTAGCTATATAATTCTTGCGTAATTAAAAGAAAATGTGATTTTCTCTCAGGTCAAGTCTCTTAAACATCGGTGTGTTGGAGAGCATGAATCGCACTTTGTTAGACACGGTGCGATACATGACAAGTGACTCTAAGTTACAATCATCTCTATGGGTTAAGTCCCAGATAGTAGTGCCTAGGTTCTTGATAATATTCTGTGAGGACCTTATCAATATGATATTCATTAAATCAATCATTAGGAAGTTACTGGATTACTCGAGTCTCGTGAGACAATTAAGTCGAGTAAAACATCATAATTGATAATGACTTAGTCAACTTTCAGGATGCCATTCGGAGATGCAATCCAAATAGGGTCTTTGCACGTGAATAAAGTATGGACTTTAGTTTACATGTCCTTGGAAAGTGTTTCCTTTGGCTGAAAGTAAATCTTCAAGTCTAGAAGATTGGTGCCGAAGGAAAATAATGAAGTACAACTTGTATTGGTTGAGAATGGTTATCATCCTAAACTTCTATAAATAGATTATGATGAAACTTCTTTGCCAACAGATGTGTACAGATCTATTCGGATTAGATTCAATGTAAATGCTCATGATGACCATGAAAACGGGAGGATTCATGTAAAGTTTGTTGTCTAAATATGATTTAGAAGAAAAAACTTATATAAATCATCCAGAGAGTTTTTAAGGTCAGTGGGAGAAAATTAAAAGCATGTGAGGCATCAAGGAGTGGGAACATATATTTTGACAAAGTGGTCAAAGAGTTTGACACTTTATCAGAAATTATTATGAACCGTGCAGTTGACTTATAACTATGTAGGATTATTGTCGTAAGATACTATAAGCTAGATGTGATCCAGGCAAATTAAATATTATGGATTCCAAGAGACCGATATTATGGATTCCAAGAGACCAAGTATATTATTTGGATGAGATTCAAATGTGTGGTCTAAAATGAACATAGAAACTCCTTAAGTCTATAACTAAAGACACTTTAGCAGATTGATCACTCATGAAGGCTCTGTCACATAAAGTGTATAGAGACTTATGTGTAAATGCGGTATGAGGTACCAGAATAAATGGGCTTGAGTGCAAGTGAAAGATGTTGGGAGATAGGTATGCCCTCGAACTCGACGCAATTTTTCTCTGTGTAAGTGTACAAACATCTTGTTCAAAATTACAGTAAGCTGTATAGTAAGAATTTATCTAAGTTAATAATAATGTAGTCGACATTAGAACTTAGGTAAAGTCCTAAGACTTAATGCGAGGTTAAACCAGTATCGGAATGAGGATCTCGATCATGGAGAATTATTTGACCGTTAATAGCTTAAATCTAAAACAGTTCGAGGTCATATATGTTTCGAGAGAAGGATATCGAAACATCGGATAGATCATTGTGTCTTTGTCTTCACCATGAAATGGTGACGATGATCTCATGGTCGTTCGACTTGGCGAAATCGAAGACGAGACACAAGTACTCATTGGAGAATGAGTTCACTGAACGACCCAACGAGAGTTATCATATGGTTAGCATAACATATTTGTCAGTGATAACTCTCTGTGATGATAGTCTGGTTGGTCCTTAGACTTGAGGTCATTGTACGAACTTGTACGTAAACAGTGTCTTAGATTTCTGACCAGCTTCTAGGCAAGGCCTGTCGAAAGGTCTTTGGTTGGGTGACACTTGAAGCGTGCAAAGAAAGTAATGACCAAGAGAGAATTCGTCTCTCCCATTATAGGGAGTTAGTGTCGCATGTGTTGGTTCGGTCTTTAGTGAAAATTTTACTCCAAAGTACGTTGGAAGAAGTCTAACATTATTTGACTAAAGACCGATGAAAACTAATCAAGTTCAAGCTATTGGGGTTGACAGTTTAACCGTACCCTAGGTTTTGACTAGGCAACATAGTTTTGACGAGGGGACTAAATCTGCGGTATTCATCACGAACACAGTCAGGGTGGTCCCGGCAATACTCATGTCAATGAGTTAACCACATAATTATGATACTGAAACATGAACGACACCTACTGATCGTGATCACTACCGTCTGGGGTTTCGAACCCCACCTGTAGTGAGGTCAAGCTGTAGGATCTCACACAGAGTGAGACATTCGTCAAGTAATAGAAGTCTTTTAGGGAGATAATACAAAAGATGTATGGGAATTAATTAAGTCGCAAAGAGTTTGTGATATAAGTTTAAAATATTATGGATTCGTGATAAATGATCCTGAGTGCAAGTGGAAGATGTTGAGGGAGGTATGCCCTCAGTTTATTTGTATTTGATGCAAATGGATTAATTGCATTTGATGCAATAATATTTAAATACATCGCAAATTGTTTGCGATCGTATTTTAAAGACATAGAAATAAAGAGGATATTTCCACGAAAGTCGGGGGCAAAAACTGTGCTCAAATCAAAGTTCAAATGCGCCCAATAAATCTATTTAAAAGAGTTTTAAATAGAACGTCCAAAACAAAAGGGAAATGCTCAGCAGTTTTTTTTTGAAAAAAGGGGGGAGGCCCACTTTATTGGCCCGACCTATTGGGCTAGGCCAAGCCAAATTTCTGGCGCTCATGATGGGCGCCAGACGCGTGCCATGGGGCGCGTGCTGATGTGCCCTTTGAATGCATGCAGCACGCGCCCCATCGCGTGTGTTGGACACGTGCCTTTAGGCGCGTGCTGACATGCCCCTTGGGCACGTGCAACACGTGCCCTTGTGGGTTGGCGCGCGTGTTTTGGTTAGTGTGGCCCCTTGTGGGCCCCACTACTAGGTTTTTGAACCCAGATTTGATTTGTTTTGTACGGCTGTGTTTTTTAGTGTAACGTGGGTTTGGGCTAAGTTTGGACACACGTTTGAAGGGTTAAACGAATTCAGAATGGAGCCCCGTTTGTTTCAATTCGTTCACCGTTTAACATTCTTCGATTTGATATATTGTATCACTTGCGAAGCTTAACGTTGAGGGAGAGAAAATTCGTTAAAGATTTCTCTTAGTGAAAGGAAAACTTTAATTAATTTCTCCGCCATATATTTAGTTCCATAACGGATATGAAGAGAAGGGGAGGGATCAGTCGTCTATATAAATAGGGGCCAACCCTCTTCCTTAAAACTCGCACCAAGTCTCAAAATCCGAGAAGCTCCCAAAAGTTTGGAGCACGCTCTGATTAAGACTTCAACTAATTATTTCTTCTCTCCCTAAATTTCTTATTTACTCCTGATCGGGCTCTAGCAAAGCTACGAAGGAGTTTGGATCGGATCCGAAATCTTGACGGAGGATCCACTTAATGTGAAATCTTCTTCGACACATGGTTGGCTTGGTGATAAGGGTGTTGCTTGCCTCGGGACGTGGTACAGTTTGGAAAGCGGTTCGGCTCAGGACGAGGTGCAGCTCTGGGCGCAGTTCGGCTTGGAAGAAGCAGCGTGGGGCCAAAGAAATGTTGCTGAAAACGACGCTTTGTATTCTGCGGAAACGAAGTGAAAGGTATGTTGTTTAATTATTAGCATGGGTTTATAATTGCAAATAGGTTGATAGATATATCCTTAGGGGTTGGTCGGACACAACCCAGGGATAGTAGAGATCTTGATTAGTGTTGTTCTCTTTAGGGCTAAATTTAAAATAGTTTTAAATCTGTTTTTCCGCTGCTATTTTCTTTTCGTCGTCCGATCGACTTAGGCCAAACGTCGATTTTATTGCCCTAAGGACCCAGAATACCCATCATTGTCAAGGGTGAAGATGTAGCATCGGGTTACATGTTAGTAGCATATACATCTCCCTTTGGGTTATCGTCAAAAGTGAGTTCGACGATGAAGTCCGTGAGTGCCTGCCCTTTGATAACGGTCCTTGGCTTGCACTAGATGTCGAATTCACTCAGCTCAATTCCCCACTTCGTCATTCTCCCTGAATGATCCAGCCTCTTTAGGTTCTGTTCCAAGGGAGTGTCGGTGAGGACCAAGATGGTGTGCGCTTGGAAGTACGGCCGAAACCTCCTCACAGATTGGATTAGCACGAAATCCATCTTCTCTATCCTTGAATAGTTTATCCTGTGCCTCAGAGAACCTGGCTGACGTAGTAGATGGGTCGTTGCACTCCCAAGTCTTCTTTGACGAGTGCCAAACTTACGGCCTCTATGGTAGCGGCCAGATAAATGATGAGTTGATCATCTCTGTCTGGCTTGGTCAGGAGTGATGGGGTGTGAAGGTACTCCTTTAACTCGGAGAAGGCTTTCTTGTAGTACGCGTCCCATTCAATGGCCCTCTTTCCATTTGAGGCGGATGCTATCGCTTTTCTTAGTACTTTGAAGAAAGGCAACGATCTCTCGGTTGACTTAGACAAGAACAGGCCCAAAGCAGCTATCCTCTCATTCAGTCTCTAGAGCTCTCTTATGGTCGAAGGCTCCTTCATTGTTATGATCGCCGCGACCTTGTCAGGGTTAGCCTCGATCCCTCGGTTCGTTAGCATGAAACCGAGGAACTTTCCCGATCGAACCCCGAAGGTACATTTAACCGGGTTGAGCCGAAGGTTGTATCGTCGGATCTGCATGAATATCTCTCGGAGATCTGCAACGTGATCCGTCGGCTTCCTCGATTTGACCAGTTTATCTTCAACGTAGTCCTCGAGGTTCCACCCAATTTGAGCCTCGAAGACCTCGTTCATCATGCACTGGTATAACAGAAAATACCTCGATCGGTGATGAAATATATCTTCTTTTCGTCTTCCGGTGTCATTTGGATCTTGTTATATCCTGAGAATGCATCCATAAAGCTTAGGAGTTTGTAACCCGAAGCACTATCGACTAGATGGTCGATCCGAGGCAGGGGGTAACTATCCTTTGGACAGACTTTATTGAGATCGGTGAATTCGACGCACATTCGCCATTTGTCGTTCGCCTTTTTCACCATCACGACATTCGAGAGCCAGTCAGGATACTTGACTTTCCGAATGAAGCCCGCCTCTAGAAGTCGATCCACTTCCTCGATTACGTCCTTCATCTTCTTGCCCCCCATGTTCCTCTTCTTTTGCTTCATAGGTCTAGAAATCGGGTCGACTTCCAGCTTGTGGGATATCACCTTGGGGTCGATGCCGGGCATATCCCTCAGGGACCAGGTGAAAATGTCTACATGCTCTCTTAAAAGAATGATCAGTTGCTCCCTTAGGTCGAAAGGGAGCATTGACCCAATAGAGACGGTCTTCCCTTCTTCTTCAGAGATTCAGATGTTCCCCGTCTCTTCGACGACTGCGGATCATCGATCCTCACCTTTGGGTTCGACTGGATTTGCCTGCCCAACCCTTCTCAAAGCGGTGGATAAAGTATAGCACGACCGTGCTTGCTTCTGATTTCCTCTCGCTTTTTCAACTCCTTCAAGAGTCTGGAACTTGATCATTTGATGTAAAAGGGAGACCACCACCTCTATAGCATTTAGTAGTGGTCTGTCGATGATTCAGTTGTATGCCAAGTTGATCTTTACCACCATGAACTTGATCAGACAAGTGACTTGTAGTGGATGCATACCTAAGGTCATCGGTAGGATGATGATGCATGTTATTGGGGCTGAGTGCCCGGTGAACCCCACTAGAGGTCCTGAACAAGGTCTCAACTCCGAGGAGGATATCCTCATTTTTTCCAGCGTGGTGAAGAAAAGCACGTCGCACGAGCTTCCAGTGTCGACGAATAATCTCTTCACGGCAATCTCGTTGATGGTAACCGTAATGACGACAACATCATCATGCAGAAACTCTATACCCTCTAGATCCTCATCTGAGAAGGATATAGGAGGTGTATAATCTTTAGGCCGCTTTTTCCCCACAGAGGTTGTCATCAATCTTCCGACGTAGGAGCTCTAAAGTTAGGTTGATAGCTCCGGACGCGGATGACATCCCATTATCATACTGAGGAGGCCGACACTGGGAGGCACCAAGGTATATCACCAGAGGATCTTATGGGTGAGTTGACATGGTCAAGATGTTCAGACGACTGGGATGTCAACTCGGAGTTTCTCACAGACTGCGCCAAACTGTTAATGCCAAAAATGACCGAGAAAATTGTTAAGCAGACGTGGAACCTTCGTGCTGAGTCGGAGCCTCGTCAGTGAGTGAGGTGGGACCCTTGGTTGGTAGAACCATGGTCTGATGATGGAAGTTGGTTGGGACGCAGTGCTCGATCGACCCTCGGACAGCTTGTACATCGATCGATCGAGGTTAGGAAGCTCAGAAGCGACCCTCACGGAAGATGGTGACTCGTCGATCTACACCACAAAGCCACGTTAGGAGGATCGGATCTGGGTCTCGACCCAAATTCCTTCCAATGCTTAAGATAGTTTGGGAACTTAAGAATGAGAGGAAGCTTGGAGTAGCTGAGATCGACCCACGGAGGTTCGTCTCAGATCTGACATTGCAAGCTCTATAATGTAAGAAATATCAGTTGAATGAGTAGTGTATATGTCTTAGATCTCGTACCTTGAGAATTGGAACCCCGTTACCTTTGTCTGTTTGGGTAGTTATAGGCAGGTCCCTATTAATTTCGTATAACCGTCCTTCATTGATTCGGGCACGATCTTCCTGGGATTCGAGATAACGGCTGCCCATTTATTCGGCCCCACTAACTTCCCCCGAATATCGGCACAAGCTTAACGGTTGAACGAGTCGTTCGATTGACTCGGTAATACTCTGCTTTGAGCGACGTGTATCGGGTTGTGGGCGCCAAATGGGCCAGGTACGTGGATACTCCAGTATGCCAGCTAGGGAAACCCTAGTAGTGTTTTGAACCAAAGGTGGGCGGTGGATGCCCCCCACCTCCACCCCCCTTCGGATCACCGACGCCTGATCCCTGATGAGGGTGACAGAGCCCCCCCTTTTCTGGCTCCGCATCAGGCGCCGTCGGGAGGCCGGTGCCTGATCTATGATGGGGGCAGCAGAGCCCCCCTTCTTGTTATTCCGCGTCAGGCGCTGGCGGGAGGCCGGTGCCTAATCCTTGACGGGGGGCGACAGAACCCCCCTGTTCCGCGTCAGCCACCGACAACCCGTCGTCGCCTGTACTCTAAACGGGGGCGGCAAAGCCGCCCCTTTCATCGGCGTAGGGCAGCAGCCAGCAGACCGTTGCAGCAGACGATCTTCCAGATCCACATGAATCAACCGTTTGAGAAATCCTTTGGCTTTCTCTCGGTTTCTATTCTAGCGACGGGATGAGAAAAAGACGGATACTTTGTTCGTGTGTTCTGGGG
Source organism: Scilla litardierei (assembly GCA_030789695.1). Classification (NCBI taxonomy): domain Eukaryota; kingdom Viridiplantae; phylum Streptophyta; class Magnoliopsida; order Asparagales; family Asparagaceae; genus Scilla; species Scilla litardierei. Next base: position 41,082,055 of record CM061134.1, read on the forward strand.
ATCACGACCACTCTTAATATAGGCTAGTCTCCTTAGCCCTAGGGTTTCTAATTCAGCTCATCAAAGAATTAAAGCACACATGTCTGTACACACAAAGGCCCACACCCTAATTGACTCATTTAAGCCCACTTAACCAAAATAATTAGATCACTTATATTGGGCTTTATTAATGACAGTGTAGCATACATATAATTATTTTCGCTTATAAGCCCAATGTTGAATTAAGATCCGTTGGATAAATTCCAACACTCTGTTCCCTATTGGTCAGACCACGGCCTAAAACAATCTTAACTATGCTCTGTTGGTGTTACTGATCTTTCATTCTCGTTCTCCACGATCATTTGTATTCTGTTGTACTGTGTTGATAGAACTAGGCTCCGCCGCACAAACCCCCCCCAAAAAAAAAAACCGAAAACACAAACAATTGGACAAGCACAAAAATTATCGTGGATCATTCCACAGTCCTAGTACATCACTTATTTCCCCAAACTAACCCAACCCATGCAAACATACAACAAACCCTAGCATCGGCGTCCTCGTTCTAGAGCCTTGCACGGTCTGCATGAGCAATGGACAACTTTTTCGCCCCAAGATCGTACCCAATGTGCAGATTCTGCTGCGCTATGTTCCCAAAAATGGGAACCCCCCCGAGCTTGTTGCTCGACAAGATCGCCAAACACAGGCTCCCCTCCTTCGCCTGCACGAACGTGTTTGCCGGCAGCTTCAGCGGCGCCCCTCTGAACCCGAACGTCAGATCCGGCAGATCCACTCCCTCGCCGTCGGAGACCCCCGAGACGGCGAAGCACAGGTCGAAGAGTTCGTCCGAATCCATCACCTTTGGGTACTTGACGTCGCTCGACAGCTTCTTCACCAAAGGGTCGAGCAAGTCGTCGTCGAGGATCGTTAGCGTCGTGCCCGAGTCTATGATGATGTTTCTGTTGTCGACGGCGAAGGCCAATGAGGCCACCTTCTCGTCGCCAACGCCTACGGATTCGAGGGATAGGTAGTAGAAGGTGTCGGTCTCGCCCGTAACGATTGGAGTAGTGACAGTGTTCGGGCCATCGACGTTGGCTCGGTCCCCGAAGTTCAGCAGACTGGTCGAGTTCTTGGTGTCAGAGTAAGGAACCAAGCAGTATGAGAACTTGTTGTCAATGGTGGACCCCAGCTGCGAGACGAGAGACAGCTGGCCTCTGCCTAGCTCGACGAGGCCGGCGCCGTGCTCGTCAAAGGTCCCGTTGCTCTCATGCGAGCAGCCGAACCGGACCTTGGGTATCGAGACGGGCCTCTAATCGTCGGAGTCGAAGGTCACCGTCTCCGACGAGAGGATTCCTATGGTGTAGGACTGGTCGTCGTAGCTATAACAGTACTTGCAGTTGGATCCCTTGCCGCAGCTGCCCTGGGGGAGGGCCGAGTAGGTCTGGGCCTGGCACGAGACAGTGCCGTAGGTGGTCGAGCCGCTGGGGTCGCATATGGGCGCGTCCTGCTTGTAGCATTCGACGCAGGGTTTGCACTGTGTCCAGGTGAGGTCACTGCCGGTGTCGGCGATGGCCAGGATCTTGAACAGCAGGGTGCCGACGTTGATGGTCATCAAGTACTCGAAATTGTTGGGGATGACCTCCAAGTGGAAGGAGTTGGAGTCCTTGTTCGATGCAGCAGAGACCTGTGCCGTTGTCACCGAGCGGAGGAAGTTTACCCGGTCGACGGAGCAGCGGGCCGCGGCGCGGATTCGGTCGGACGAGGAGAGAGATGGGTTGTAGAATGGGGAGCTCGGGGAGTCTCTGTGGATGAGACGAGTGCTGAAGCCACTGCTGCTGTAAACAGATAGCAGGAGATAAGTTGATAAGAGAATGAGGAGGAGAACGGGGTTTGGCCCGTCGGCCTGGGGCCTGGCCCGCCCTACCCGAGCCCGGGCGCGTTGACCGGGCAGTCGGCCCGGCCTGAGACCAGGGCCTGGCTTCAGATGTTTCCAGATTAAGAAAACCAAAGGTCCTAGGTTTGAAGAAAAATGAATGGATGGGTAGATGGGCCTAGGTCAGGTACCATCCTGCCATCCCCCCAGCCTTCTTGTCCAGACCATGCATGTGATATGATTATCATGTTTGACCTCCTTGAACATTGGTTTAGTGTAAATATCAATAGTTATTATAAGTTTGAGTTCTCTCACCACATATGTATATTTTCTATAAATAAACTCTTTACTATAACTTTTAATGCCATCTCTGAGAGTGCTATTGAAACCAATGCTTGGTGATATGTGCATCTATGCTATGGCAAAATAACAACATTATTCTTGGTTAAACACATGCCCAAAATCCATGTATACAACCAAAACTAGGGTTCATTATGCAAGATCAATTTTTAGGCTCTATAGAGTAAGTGAAGACCCTAATGGTTAGTGACCTTCAAAAGAATGACATCAATCGTGAAGTATTTATCGAGTATCACCATAATGAAGATCTGATTGTTGTCATCCTCTCTCCGATTATTGTTAAACATCATGCATGCTCATCGTGACAATGGTGAATGATAGGACCTCAGTGACCCTTACAAATTGGTAACATAGAGGTTACAGAAGCGAGATATTGAAGATGAAAGTGATTTTTGGGACAATTGAGATGATAATAATTAGTTTTTGGCATTTACAAACAAAGAGTATGCAAGACAAGCATCCCAAAATTAGAGTTAGAGGACAAAGTTTTTCCTAATGGATGCACGACATATCTATTGGTGGTCACAACTATTTGACGGCCCTTGTTCTTAAGAGGTCAACACTTTAGTAGCCCATTAAGCAAGAGGAATAGGAAGAAGGATCCGAGGGATCACATCAATTACTTACCTAAGATGATGCATCTTTATAGTATGATAGATTTGTATCTTTGTCACGCCTCGCTTCCCATTATACTTAGAAGCGAGAACACGAGCGGGTCCGCTTGGGCTGAAGCAGTGAAGCTCAAACCCAATAAGCGTCTGTGAATAAAACCATACGCTTGCATGCATTCAGAAACAACAGAAATAACTATGAAATTAAAGCCAACGTCCAGAAGGAAGTTCACACAAGTAATAAGGGCCTCAAGCATGGCCAAACAACTACAGAATTCTACGAAGAGGGTACACACCCTACAAAAGTGCAGTAAAAGAAATTCTAAGCAACAGTAGGTAAGGCTCAGCAACTAGCTAGTCCTTGGTGGGGAGAACTTCTGGATCAGCGTACTCCTGGTCCAGTGGGTTTGGCTCGTCTTCAATGTAACATGTCTCGTGACCTGACATACATTTCAAACAATATAAAAATGTATGTCAGCATTGGTCCTTGGCAAGCAATAATATGAATAGGACCCTTGGCAAGGTTTTCAAAGGAACAATTTTTATTGGCAGTTAAAGCGTTACGAATAATTGAACAATTTTAATTTCTAAGCAGTAAGAACAAAAGTTATATTAGCATGGCAGTTCTATTATAAGTAAAAGCATGGCAGTTCTATTATGGGTGAAATCAATAACAGTTCTAAATGTCGTACATATTCAAGATAATAGTTTTTCATGAGTTCTCGTGTGTATTTAATATAGTGACTAAGGTTCACGTCGTTAGGCAAATAGCAAGTGAATCTACCTTCTCGTGCCCTCGAAGGTGACCCGTTTACTTACGACTAGTGCCCGCGAACTCAACCCCACCCATGTGTACTTTTCTGGACCACGAGCCAGATTCAGCCAAACCGACCATTAAGATAGCCAAACCGGCCCGCAAGATCTATGATTGGCCAAACCGGCCCGCAAGTTCTATGATTAGCAAGTGTTCTAAGAGAGTCATTTAGGTTCAGCAGGGTTTTGCATTTCATTTTTTTACAAGACATGGAATGTTAATATGTAAATTTGCATGAGTGGGAAGCATGGTATAAATGAGGTATAGTGGTGGGTTAGGGTAATTAATTAAGGGTTAAATTAAAATTAACTAGTAATAGTAATTAGTAAATGTAGTTAGTAATTGTAATTAGTAAAAGCTGTATTATTGTTATATGAAGATATCGTTTTTCGCATACAGCTCCGAAAAATTCCCAAACAATTACCACGAATTCGTATCGTCGTGAGGATCATGAATACGGAGTTCATTTCAGAGTTTGAGCTACAGATATACGATTTTTTGGCCAAAACAATTGTGATGTGGGTTTGCGGGGTTTAGGTCGATTTGACTCCAGAAAAATCGAAAATAATATGAAGAGTACTAAATGACTATATAATCATGTGGTAAAAGTTTTAAATCGTTTTGATAATGTTTATATAGAAAATTAATTAATACAACTATATCAGTAATAATTAAGTATAAAATATCATAAGAACTATTTAAAAATATTTGATGGTACCCGACATTAATAAAATTTACCATAACTATTTTGATGATTCCAAATATATTTTATAAAGGATTTTGAAACTGTTTTTGATATAAAATTCATGACAAACCATTTTAAAATACATTTAAAATAGAAAAATACGTAAAATATGACAATATGTGCACTGATGGATACGGGCCTTCACATCATATCCACCTTATAAAAATTTCGTCATCGGAATTTAGAAGACCGATCATTGCTTAAGCAATTTAAACGATCGAATGAAAGGCTTGATGAATGACAACGACCTAGTAAAATAAGTAGTAAATAGTTTGCAATATAATGTGATATTATAGCATCTAGAAAACAAGAGATGTTATGTATTAATATATACTATTAACATCATCATAACTTCAGTAACTAGTCCCGAAACCAGTATCATCACAATAACTACCCCGACTTCTCAAGTAGCCAAAATTAATATGATCTAATGGCATTGCATGAAAATAATAGCTATTATGTAACATTTGTTCGAACTTGGAACCTGAGGTGATAAGCTAGCAGCAAGCTAGATAAACCACATCAAAAGAGAGATCATGAAGTTTAAAGTTTCTACTCGTGCTAAAGGTGGCTGACGGGGCCTAGCCAAGGAAGTCAGTTATAATATAGCATACAAAGACATAATGAATAATCCATATGCATTCGTACGGCTATACCTAAGTAGCCAAGCACAAATGCCATCAACTCCCATAAGGCCTAAAAACATGCCAACGTCCAAAACAACACAAATAAACAAGTACAAGGCCAACTTCTAAGGACCATACTTATCACGATACTTAACACTATCACTCCTTTCATCAATGCCTATAACGTCCAAAAACAATCCAACACCGAAATCATTATCCAAATCCAAGCTCAAGGTCGACAACCAACTTCAACACCTAACGCCAAAAGCATGCTAATACCCATCGACAATGATACCGCTTGACAACACTAACAGTCGACATCCATAACTCTCATCATCAACCCCAAATAAGCCAATAGCCAAAAACATACAGTCCCACAAATCCGAAGAAGTGGATCTGCGGAGATGCCCAAGCGGGACACCAATAAAGGCAAGATTCAGGGCAATGAGCTCAAAAGAAGCCCAAGAATCGTGACTTGCCAAGATCTCAACCACACGACGGTGGTGAGGGTGGTGGTGAGGATCGTCGCTAAGCCCGAAAATCCTAAAATATATCGTCAAAGGGCTACCAGATGTCGTCGATCCTTGTCGTGCGACGGCTATGACTGCTCAGCGGTGACGAGCGATGTGGAGGGTGTCGCCGGAGGAGCTTGAAGCAAGATGGGTTGGGCTTGCTGACAAGGAAGGGTGAAGAAGTGGGTGTCGTCGGGGCGACAAGGAAGCCACGGGATGGGTTTGGTGAGGGAAGAGATGAGGGAATTAAATGGGACACTGAATTCGTCGGTACGGTGGGGTAAGGTAGGCCAGGCCGGGGCTAGAGGAGAGAATGCAGACAAAAGGTAATAAAGAGGGGAAGACGGTGGGCGGGAAAAGGATTCAACCCATGGGAAATCGGGTACATGATAGATAGAAGAAAACTACGATCTCAAGAGAGATGAAGAGGAAGTAACTGCCTACATTTGAACGTCTTGATTTGCTTCATCTCAATTTGTCTCGCACCGTCCTCAAACGCTTCTGAGCGCCGTTTGATCTGCTTCCGTTGTCAAACTCAAACTTCGAACGATAAAAAAATCGAATGCTACCCTCCATATAAAAGAGTATAGCCGTAGTTTAGGTGAACTAAACGTGACTAGGAAGTATTCTAAGAGTAAGTAGGACGATCGGAAGGCCATTACAAGAAGGACAATGGCGATGAAATGAATGAACGGTTCTATCTTATGGAAGGTCACTCTAATTGTTATCAAAGGAAGGTACTGGAAGAAGATTCAAAAAAATGGGACACGAGTTCCTAGTTGAGGGTTCAAGAGTTCGAAGAAGGTAATGAGGATTAATAGAAATGGATCGTTGCCACTTTTTGTGATAAGAAGCAATGTGAAGCTTCCAAATCAAGAAGGGAGGGTATGCTACTAAGATGATACCTATAGTATGAAAATGTATGCTAGCGATGATAATAAAGGTGGTGTGCATCAAATCGATGTAAAGGGAAAGGTTCCGACATACCAGTGATTACTGGCTCTGTGGCCTGAGCTTCTCTAGTTGTCATGATAAATGCTTGACGTTCGGGTAGAGTGCTTAGATGCCCGCACATAATAGGCATTGGTTGAGCAACCGATGACAATTCTTCTTGACATGCCCTGGTCGGTTACAATGGTGGCTCACCGTCTGGTATCGTTAGTTGACTGGAGGTGCATGCCTTTTAAACACGGTAGTTTGTATTGGTCTAAGAGCATCTCTCGTTGGTTCCATAAGACGCTTACTTCCTCCAACCTGGGTTGTTTCACGAAGTTTATCAACATCCTCGTGGTTACGTGCTACTTTCAGTATTTTCTCATCGGAGGTTAGATTAGCAGATGTCATTGATGTTTGGACGTTGTAGTTTAAACCTTGACTGAATTGGAACGCTTCGTCCTCAGGATCCTTGACCGAATGAAAAGCAAAATGACTAAGCATAAAGGGTAATTGGTGTTGGAGTTCCAACATTTCTCGTATGATTTCCACGATGTCATTGTTAGCGACACCATTTCCATTACGAGTGTTGGGTTGACCTGCCATGCTGTAAAACAAACCGCAAAGTAAGGTAAGTGAAAATTTATTTTAGTTGTACGCTTAGATATTAATGTCGTCCAAACCGATCTTAAAGTATTTGCAAGATCACGGACCTGCAAGGGCCGCCACTAAAATCTGTCACATCCCGCTTTCCTTTCTACTAGGAAGCGAGAACGTGAGCGGGTCCGCGGTGTGCTTAAAACAAGGAGGAGTACTTGCATGTGGATTTAAGAACAGCTCAAACGACATTATTACATATCAATCGTATAGGAATTAAGATACATCATGGGCCTAGCATGGCCATTACAACAAAATACAACAAATTACATTATTCAAATAGAAAGTGCCGATGCGAAGGTAAATAAAATGCCCTAGTCTTCTGTGGGCTGGAACTTTACGTGATCCTCGAACGCTGGCTCGACCTCTGTAGTAAAAATCCTCTGTAAACTCACTCTCAAGTCCTGACGGACATTTGATATGCTCCTATTTTGCATGATTAATCGCATATTTTCATGATGCATTTCATCCTTCAAATCCCCATTTTATACGCTTTTACGCTACTATTTGGAACAATATGACTTTTTGAGCGTTTATGCCCATTTCAGGGATTTGGAGCGAGACTGGAGCAATTTAGATTCAAGGGGATGATCGGTGATACAGGAGCTCCAAGAGGACTCATGATGACATGCTTGGGTGCCAAAGAAGATGACCAAAGATTAGAGAAGGAGAAGAGAAAGAGAAAGAAGCCAAGGAAAGAGAGGTCTGTTTTCCAGGCTACTCGGTCGAGTGCATCAGCACCCGCCCGAGCTGACACATGTAGAGCTTCAACAGATCAGATACGGCCCACTCGACCGAGCAGCATGCTAGTGATCGGCCCCCGGATACACACCCGGGAGACAGTCGTAGTTTTACCGCAAGCGCATGGTGTAGTGGCGAGCAGGTATCAAACACGAGGAGGTGGTGCTGGCTCCAATCTATCCTAGGTTGGTTCGACTACGAATGTTTTATTGGTGAAGATGGTTATGGTATGATGTAATGAAAATAGTGATGGATATCTGTGTCGGTGATAAAGATGTTGGATAATTTAATATAATAAAAGTGTCTAGGGCTAGGGAATCCCCACTAAGGGTCGTCATTAATCTCTGTGAATTGTGAATCTCAATGGTGCAAGACTTGAATTGAGATGAACTAGTCGTAACTAAATAGAGAACCAAGCTCACGCTCTCGCGCTATTACCGGTCTATAGTGACCTAGATTAGGGCCCACTCTCGTGCAGAACCTAACCTAAGCCACTTGCATTAAGATCGACATAATCATTCAATCGCCCCTCGAGCCCACTCTCGTGCAAACTCGAGTTAAGATCTAGATTGTGATAGCTCGTATTCGTCCAATCTCTTGCAAACGAATATGTGTATAGATTTATAATAAAAATGCTAGCTTTGGTCCAATCTCTTGCAAACCAAGTCTAGTGAATTTCGATTATAAACCTAAATCGAATATCTAGGCCTTCCCATCGATTAGAATCCAATCTCTTGCAAACTCCATATCGATAGAAATTCTTAGCTATCCGTAATAAATCAATCACAACCTAACATTCTATCAATTCTAGCAACTTATAAATTCATTTATCACAAATCTGAAATTGGATCCATAGGGTTCATCCCCATGCCCTAGAATAGCGATCAACCAAGCATAGCAATAATGATATGGGAATCAATAAAAAATATTGCTTGCATATAAAAAAGATATCAAATTGAAGATTCAAATAACAATAACAACGATACTTAGCTTTGATGAAGAATTCCAATCCAAATTCAAGATTTTAGATTCAAGAGGGGGCCTAGGGCATGGCCTAACCTCTAAAAAATCTCCAAGAAAATAAAAATGAACTCCCTCATAATGACGGCTACAAATCCCATATATAGTCTCCTCAAAACCCTAGCAAATAACCCTAGAAACCCTCTGAAATTTGTGCCAAAAGCCGGCTCTGGTCGCAACTTAAGTTCAGGGCCCGCGCTGACTTGGCCGAGTGAGAATCTCACTCTGGCCGAGTAGAAATTCCAGCACTGTAGCGTCAAATTGAAGAAATTCTCCAGATTTCATCCGACCTCTGATTGGCACGTCCTTGGCGACGTTGGAACAGTCATGACGTCTAATATCCATAAAAATTATGAGAAAAATACTCTGCTCACTGGAATGATAGTAGATTTCAAAAGAGTGAGAGGTTGTCTGAAAATCTGGGTGCTCGTGTCACTTGACCGAGTATAACTACTCACTCGATCGAGTGGACTTCCTACTCGACCTAGTAGGGTCTTTTGCTGTACTCCCAAAATTCCAGAGAGTCTGCTTTGATTTCCTTCAGAAGTTCTGACTCACTCGGGCGAGTATAGTTCTCTACTCGGCCGAGTGAAATTAAGCACTCGGCCGAGTGCATTGCGGCACAAAGTATCTTTGTAACAGTCATACTCGGTCGAGTACGCTTCTTCACTCAACCGAGTGGGTTGTGTTACTCGGCCAAGTGGCCTGTTTCTGGAGTTAACTCTTCTCCTCCTCACCTCTTCATCGATTCTATTGATCTCCTTCTTCTCCCGCTCATCATCCAGCGCTGTTAGCTCCTCGATAGGGCCATGGGTGATGCTCCGGTACGCGTGCAAGTCCTTTAAGCTTATTTTTGCTCCCGATTGCTCCATATTTCCTGAAATCCGACAAAAACAAGAAATAGTGAAAAGTAACGCGATATCATCGAATAATCATGAAAATCACAATATGAGCAATCGAAATGGCGTGAAAACAAGCAGAAAAAGGTGTAAAATATGGACCGATCAAAATCCCCCAAGCTTGCCTCTTACTCGTCCTCGAGGAAGATAAGTAGAGAGACGAACTCGGGAGATGAAAACAAAGGAAGTGAAATGAAAAAAAGAATACGAAGTGGAAGTGGTCGCTAGACGAACTCGGGAGATGAAAACAAAGGAAGTGAAATGAAAAAAAGAATACGAAGTGGAAGTGGTCGCTAGATTATTCTCTCAGATCTCAAGCCATAAGCTACACATCACAATAACTCGAAAAATACGAATCACATGCTATAAAGATTTCATATTTTACTTAAACATGGTACTTACAAGCTTTTAAGAACAACAAAAGGGACCCTCTAAATTCATACAATCAATTCATATCCACATCATGCATTTCATAGAATTTAATATACAAATGTTGGTGATGCACTTTTCAATCAAGAGTTATAACATAAGCATATCAGAATCACACCAAGCATGCAATGGAAAATGGAATAAATCATGGCATTCATATATTTATATTGATTCATAAGAAATCTCCATAACTAAAGTATTTTGCTAAGTTTCAGCATTATCAAACTTTCCCATTCGTGCACCTCTCCCTCTAATGTCGCACTCACTCATATGGTCAAGTGAATTCACCCTCAAGCTCAGCTTGAGACATCGCATCTAAAGAAATATAATAGTGGAAATGGGATTTTTGCCTTGGTTTTCCCAAGTATTTTGTGGCTCCAATAATGAGATAGCGAAATATTTTTCTTTTTCTTTTTGAACTTTTTGTTTATCATTTTTCTTTTTGGATTTTGTATGATCTACATGATTTGTATTTTTGGTTTTTGGCTCCTTTTTGGCTTTTTGTACTTTTTGGATCTAACTTTTTCTTTTGTATGGATTTTTGAGAAATAGATGCGATATAAGTAGCTTTAGGAGGTGAACTCAAGTGACATGTAGAGAATAAAGGATATTTGTGGAGAAAGAAATAATGTAACACTCGGTTCACTCTAAGATGTGCACGAACTGTGCAATAAAATAATACATCAACTAAACTCATATGTAAACATGGATATTTTCAATCATTTCAATAAGTAGTGAAGTCAAGCAGTAAAGAGTACAATCATATCAGGCATGCAACAGAAGGTGAATAAGCCAATAAAACAGATGCTTCCGTTATACAATTGATGCGTGAATCTTGGTGCACTTCCAACAAGAGCATACTAACCACTAATCCATACATTCAGCTTCAATTAATATCATACATTCATGTAGAGGAATCATCAAAAGAATATATAAGCAAGCACATAGATAGCAGGATTATGAGATACTCTAAGTGGCATGACAAGGAATAATTAGCATCATGATGGTTGCTAAAGCATTAAGAGATATCATCGTAAGGAACATATCTAGCAAAAGAATGAAAATAAAATAAAGAAAATAAAAAATTAAAGAAAGGAAAGAAAAGAAAACCAAGCACACTATATGATGCATGAACACACATAAAAGGAAAATAAGATGGAAAAATAAAAAAGATGATGCAAAATTTTTTGAAAAATTCTAAAAACCCAAAAGTAGAGTAAAAGTGCAACTAAATGGCATGGAAATGCACTTCCCCAAGCTTAAACTACACATTGTCCTCAATGTGATCATAAAAGGAAAAAATATGAAGAACAACGATAAATATGAGTGAGGTGAATGAAAAATGGTGAAATACATGACATGAAATCATAATGCAACTACATGCATATGCAATGATGCATGAGAGCACCTTCCCACAAGCTTATACCAAACAATCCTATTCAAATGGCCTAATCAGAAATGTCACAGCTTCACTAAGCGAGATCAAGTCAAACGAATAAGAAAGTAAGGTTTCACTTGAAAGAAATGATCGATGGTGGTGAGCAAAAGGATGTGTCATATCAAAATATGAAGAGGGAAATTAATATATATTATGGGTTTGGGGTGTAAAAGATTTTTGTTGTCGTCATATGAGGTGATATTTATTCAAGCAAATCTATACGTTCTTCTCGCTGCCGAGAGGATTCGTGTTTATTGAAAGCATAAAATTTTACGCTATTGCTACACTACTGGATTGATATCACCTATAGCAAAAGGCGGATCCAGTATCTTTGCCAGTGCAGGCAACTGCTCCAACTGCTCCTTCCGTGGCTCCGCCAGGCCCGTGTGTCCATGAACACCAACAAACTCCAGTAATGCATCCTCCAGTATTCCCACAAGGACTCCACATGTACCCTGCAGAGAATAGGATGCATCAGTTCGCTGCAAAATTTTCACCCTCATAATAAAAGTATTCCAAAGAGGACCGTCTATAAATATATATGAAATAAATAGTGGTGGACGATACTTCCCTGGAAATAATTCAATATCCTCTTGCGCTGTAATAGCTATCTCTGTGGTGTCCTCTCTCAGCTGCTCAGGTAACTCTGAATCATAGGTGTTGACCTCCTTGACAAGTTCGTTTAGATATAACACGTTCAAGCATACCTCCGATCCATAATCGTACGTATGCTACAAAAGGTACGACGTGTCAATAATGTCTGAATCAAAATAAATATAAAATGGAATACATGATTCAGAAATGGAATGGGTAAAAATATCTCCCTGGGTGGGAGCACTAAGCTCTGTGGGACAGGCCTTGGCATAAGTGGAAGGATGAGGTGGATGCAGAAGCTCTAATGGCGGAAGGTAGTGCTCGGGATCCTCATGAATGGATGTGTCCTCGTCCTGATGCACGAATTCCTCGACGATAAGCTCTGGCTCCATGTGTAAGGCCTCCTTAAAAGCATGTTCTGGCTCCACAGGGTGCTCTTTTGCCTTCTCATCAACTATCAATGTAGGCTCCCTCTGGGATGGTGATACTGGTTGCTCATGTGTGTGTCAACTTGTGGGGATGTATCATGTGGAGGGGAATGCCCGCAAGCAACCTAAAAATTTAGTCTATCCCCCTCAAGACTGACATGGATGTCCTTAATTGTTTTGCAGCTGAAACACAGTTCATAACAAAACCTGCAAATCGTAGCTCAAATGAATCACCTGCTGTAATGCTAGCTGAACCGGTGAACCCCATTGACTCCAAGAGGCCCTCCAATAAGTTCTGAAATGTGTCATCCTCTGGCGGCACATATGACTCAATTTCTGCTTCCTCCACCGCCTCTTCATCCATCCACTCTTCATATGCAATAGTTGCATCGTAGGATGTGGGATCGACGATGGCACATTTTGGCTCTGGTAATATGACTAGCGATGCTTCTTGCCCACAAGATGAGGAAGCAAAACTGATATCTTTGGAAATTCCTGCAACCTTAAGCATGGGTGCACTCATTTCAAGGTCTCTTTTCACCCATTCCAATTGAAGGGAGTTCTTTTCTATCCTGGCTTGTATTTCAACCTGGTGTGCATGCATCACATCAAAAAAATCCCTTTGTATCTCATCAAGCTTGGGGGAGTGCATTTCCTCACAAAAGTATTCTCTCATCTGAGCACTCTGATCAAAGTCTGTGGTCCACATAATATCATCCATAACACCTGATCAACAAAGATAAATACCTGAAGAAAAATATCAGTAGCACAAAAAATATAGAAATGATAATAGTGGTGGCAGGGGTGAAAATTTCCTTATGTTAAATTTTTTCGTAGTCTAATCAACCTAATTGTGACAAATTGGCACCAAACGGAAAACACCTCCCCAGCAACGGCACCAAAAACTTGATCGGCCCCCGGATACACACACGACAGACCGTCGTAGTTTTAACGCAAGCGCACGGTGTAGTGGCGAGCAGGTATCGAACACGAGGAGGTGGTGTTGGCTCTAATCTATCCTAGGTTGGTTCAACTACGAATGTTTTATTGGTGGAGATGGTTATGGTATGATGTAATGACATTGGTGATGGATGTCGGTGTCGGTGATAAAGATGTTGGATAATTCAATATAATAAAAGTGTCTAGGGCTAGGGAATCCCCACTACGGGTCGTCATTCATCTCTGTGAATTGTGAATCTCAATGTTGCAAGACTTGAATTGAGATGAACTAGTCGTAACTAAATAGAGAACCAAACTCACGCTCTCACGCTATTGCCAGTCTATAGCGACCTAGATTAGGGCCCACTCTCGTGCAAACCATAACCTAAGACACTAGCATTAAGATGGACATCATCGTTCAATCGCCCCTCGAGCCCACTCTCGTGCAAACTCGAGTTACGATCTAGATTGTGATAGCTCGTATTCGTCCAATCTCTTGCAAACGAATATGTGTATAGATTTATAATAAAAATGCTAGCTTTGGTCCAATATCTTGCAAACCAAGTCTAGTGAATTTAGATTATAAACCTAAATCAAATATCTAGGCCTTCCCATCGATTAGAATCCAATCTCTTGCAAACTCCTTATCGACAGAAATTCCTAGCTATCAGTAATAAATCAATCACAACCTAACCTCCTATCAATTCTAGCAACTTATAAATTCATTTATCACAAATCTGAAATTGGATCCATAAGGTTCATTCCCATGCCCTAGAACAACGATCAACCAAGCATAGCAATAATGATATGGGAATCAATAAAAAATATTGCTTGCATATAAAAAAGATATCAAATTGAAGATTCAAATAATAATAAAAATGATAGTTAGCTTTGATGAAGAATTCCAATGCAAATACAAGCTTTTAGATCCAAGAGGGGGCCTAGGGCATGGCTAGGAATGGCAATATTGCGGGGCGGGGCGGGTATTTAACTACCCAAGCTTGCCCCGACTCATCTACAGGCCGGGGCGGGGCGGGTCGCTGGCCGGGGCGGGGCGGGTTCTTTCTTACCAAAACTGGGTCGGGCCGGGTCTGGCTGGTCGGGTCAGGTCATTAGTGCCGTCCATATAAATCCCAAATAAAAATTTTATTTGGAAATTGGAAGAATTTTGATTTATTTGGTAATTTGGAATTGGGAATTGGCCCAATTAGGAGAACAGTTGAATATAGTATGAGTTATGGGTTACTCGCTGATTGCATGGTCCACATCAAAATAGTAAGGTTTTTTAAAACCTCTATAGTTTACCCGGGCGGGTCGGGGCGGGCCGGGGCGCATACAAAGCCCAAGCATGCCCCGACCTGGCTGCGGGCCGGGTCGGGCCGGGTCAAACCCGGGTCGGGCCAGATCGGGCCGGGCGGGTCAGGCCATTACTGCCATCCCTAGGCATGGCCTAACCTCTAAAAAGTCTCCAAGAAAATAAATATGAACTCCCTCATAATGACGGCTACAAATCCCATATATAGTCCCCTCAAAACCCTAGCAAATAACCCTCAAACCCCTCTGAAATTCGGGCCAAAAGTCAACTCTGGTCGCAACTTAAGTTCGGGGTCCGCGCTGACTCGACCGAGTGAGATTCTTACTCTGGCCGAGTAGCAACTCCAGCACTGCAGCGTCAACTTGCAGAAATTCTCTAGATTTCATCCGACCTCCGATTGGTGCGTTCTTGGCGACGTTGGAACCATTATGACGTCTACTATCATAAAAAATATGATAAAAATACTTTGCTCACTGAAATGATAGCAGATTTCAAAAGAGTAAGAGGTTGTCTGAAAATCTGGGCGCTCATATTGTTGAGTATTGATTCCCGGGATTTGGTTTTGATGATGAACAAACATAAATATCATGCACTAATTCTCTTTGAGCGCAGTTATAGAGATCGTCGCCAAATTACTTCGTACATCTCAAGCGACGCCCCAAGACTTCTTAAAGCGCGTGATTGTTGTGCCTGAAGCTTCGTTGAAGCTCAAGGAGTTATTAATGAAGTCTAGAGATTCGGATTGAAGCTTTGAAGACGGTTCGTCATGTTTATTTTATTGTCTTCTAGCTTCATCATATAGAATGTTAAGCCTTGAGTATGATTTGTTTAACTATCTTCATAACGCTCATATCTTAGATCTAGGATTGTCTTAAAATCCATTAGAAACTTTCCCGAAGCTTATCGCTTCATTTCACGGCTTCTTATGCATCTTAGTTGGTTCAAGAAGAAGAACTAACCGACTAGATGACAATCTAGTCGGTTGTGAATCCTTCTTGAACCGACTAGTTCTCCTAGTTCAATTCAGCCTAGGCACTGTTGACCAATTAGTCGGTCCAAGAAGGTTCACCGACCAACTAGTTGTCAAACTAGTCGGTTGGGAATCCTTCTCAGACCGACTAGTTATCCTTATATATTTCAGCCTAGCTACTGTTGATAAGTTAGTCGGTCAAAGAACATTCACCGACCGACTAGTTGCCAAACTAGTCGGTTGGCAATCCTTCTTAGACCGACTAGTTTTCCTTTTGAAATTCAGCTCATTTATTGTTGATCAGTTAGTCGGTCCAAGAAGGTTCACCGACTAGTTCTATCTCTTGATTTCACTATCTTCCCTGTCAACCATCTAGTCGGTTCAAGAAGGTTCACCGATCGACTAGTTGCAAAACTAATCGGTCTGTGATCCTTCTTAGACCGATTAAGCAGCTTCAGAAATAGAGCCGTTGGGCATTTAATACCACGATTTTTGCTGAACTCTTTTCTCTTTTCTATATAAACTTGATGAGCTTCAAGCTTGCATTCAAGGCTGCCATTATTGAGATTTAGAGAATCAAAGAGAAAGCATTAAACTCTCATTTCTAAGCTCTCTCTTCTCACAAGAATCTCTCCCTCACTCTTTGAGCACTAATTTCCTCAAGAGAGATTCTCATTCATTGTGAGCTACTCAAGCTAAGATCTTGAATCAAAGTCACCAACTTCTCCCTAGCCATCTATTACTGCTCATCTTGGTGGAGCTAGGGTTTGGTGCTTGCTTCTTCCTCAAAATCCTTCTTGCCCTAAAATCAGTAAGTTTTACTCAAGGCATAAGGTTTTGTGGTTAGTGTTTTATTGTTTCATTTACTTTGATATTTCAAGTTTATCTCTCGGTTGTGAGAGAAGATTGTGATCTCGGTTTGTGGGAGTCACATTTCGATCTTTGTATGATTTGATCTTGTAGAAGTTTTCTACAAGAATTTCATAGTGCAAACTTGAGTTAGAGGATTCTAGCTCAAGTAGCCGGAGGGGATCCGGGTGTATGTGACGTAGGATCGTCGGTAACAAGTCGGGGAGACTTGGGTGGATCCGAACCCGTTACATTGCTTGTTTGCGTTGGATTTTTATTGTTGTCAATTTTCATTCTGCATTGTTGGTTGTGTTTGCACAATAATTAGGAATTATACTCTTGATTATTTTAAAGTACTATTCACCCCCCTCTAGTACTTGTGTAGTAGCTATCAGGGCATTACATTTGGTATCAGAGCCAAGTTCATAGCTATGTCTGCCAACGACAACAAGACCGTTCGTCCACCTTCCGACTACAGCACCTTCAAGAATCGTGAAGGAGCTTCTTCTGTAATGGAAGGACACTCCTCAACTAGGGCTCCTCACTTCAATGGTGCCAATTATGGGTACTGGAAATATCGGATGGAAACCTTCCTCCGGAGCACTTCACTTTGGAGAGCCACGCTAACGGAGTATATCGAGCCCGCTGAAGAAGACTTCGCGAAGTGGACTACCGCGGAGGTCGCCGCGGAGGTGAACAATGCCAAGGCAATGAATGCCTTACAATGTGCATTAGAGCCTGAAGACTTCAACAAGATATGCATCTATAAGAGTGCATATCAAATTTGGAACCAACTCCTCGTCTTGCACGAAGGAACAAGTAGGGTAAAAGACTCTAAACTTGTTGTTGCTAACAAAGAGTTCGAGTTATTTCACATGGAACAGGGTGAAAGTATGAAGGAGTACTATGCTCGCTTCGTGGATATAACCAACGAGTTGGAAGCTCTTGGGAAGAACTATATCCAAAAGGAGAAAGTCGCAAAGATTATTGACGGACTTCCTTCGAGTTGGGAAAAGCGTACCTACGCTATCGAGGAAGGTAACGATATGAATAAATATACTGTCGTTCAACTAATGGATACCTTAATGTCGCATGAGGTACGGAAGGACAATAAGATAAAGATGCAGGACAAGATGAAGTCATTCTTGAAGCAAGAAGAGCCAAAGAAAAAGGCAATTGCTTTCAAGGCCGCTCCTTCTACATCTACCGATGGTGAAGAATCGGAAGACGAGTTGGACATAGAATCCATTACCCTTATGACAAAGAAGCTCAACCGATTCTTCCGAAAAGGTAACTTCAAGAATAAATCAAAATTTAGTTCGACTAATCCTCTGCTCCTTTGTGTTTTAAATGCAACAATCCAGGACACATCAAGGCGGATTGTCCTCTCAACAAACAAAAGGAGAAGTGGAAGGCACCAAAGTTCGACAAGTCACGAAAGTACAAGAAAGGGTACAAGAAAGGTCGTGTCGGCACATTCACCGACTCCGAAGAGGACTCATCAAGTGGAGAGTCAGATGATGAACAAGTGGAGCAAGCACACATGTGTTTCATGGCAAGAGAGGAACATGATCAAGAGACCTCTTTCGATGAAAGCGAGGATGAAGGCGAAGAGGTAACTATGGATGGACTTAGATTAGCTAATGAACAAATTTGGTCTAAGTATACTAAATTGGTAAATAGATATACTAAGATTAAAGATGAGCTAACTAGTCTCCAAACCTCACCTAAGCCTATCATCATCATCAATGACACCGTTGTTGAAGGCTTGAGAAATGAGATTGTAAATCTCAAATCTCAAATTGATCATGTTCACATTGAGAATTTGGATGAACGCGAGATAGAGGATTTGATTTCTCGAAACTCAACTTTGAGTATTGAGAATGAGAATCTCAAGTCTCGTGTTTGTGTACTCACAACTCAAGTGTCCACTTTGGATACTTCAATACTTTCTCTCACCAAGAAGTATGAGTCCAAATTAGGCCGAATTGATAAATTCAACAAAGTCAATGACCATTTGGATAATATCCTAAATGACTTACTTCCGGCCAATTATCACATTGGTTTGGGGTATAAGAAGGGAGATTCATCCAAATCTTCCACCACCTTTGTAAGGCCATCTTCCGAAGTCTCTACTAATGGGAGTAAACACCCCATGGGTAGTTCATCTACCAATGGTGCTTCCACTAGGTACACACCCCATTTGGAAAGAAACCCACTTTGGGTGGACCTCCAAAGAAGGGTCATGCATTTATGTACACCAATACTATGCCACGTAGGAACACACCTCCTACTCCATATGTTCACATGTATGATGATTTCTATGCTCCACGTCCACGGGCACGTGCACACCAAGTGAGACACACTCACGCACGTGTTCCTCCACATGCATATGTTTACCCACATCATTACTATATGAACAATTACCATCATGCATCGTATCATATGATGCCGCCACCATTTCATCATGTGCCGTATGCTTATCCACGTCATGCATACCCTAGGCCACTTCCTCGTAGGCCACATGCATCACGTAGAAATCGACCACATGTGCATGCTCCCAATAGGAATAGGGCTCCCAAGATTCACTATTTGGGGCCCGAAGGACACAAGCATGCATGAAAAACAAGCATACATTAATTCTTATTTCATGAATGTAGTGCACAATGATGATTATGTTGGGAAGTCTAAGTCCAATTGGACTTGGCTTCTAAAGGTCTAATCTCTTAGGACCCAATGACCTTGGGTACCATGATACGATATTTTTCATCGTCAGGTACTCAAGAAAAAGAAAAGGAGCAACAAATCTAAATTTAGCTCCAAGGTTGGGTGGATACTTGATAGCGGGTGTTCAAAACACATGACGGGTGAAGCTCAATTGCTATCCGGAGTGGTGCCCATTGAAAATGGGAACCGAGTGGTCTTTGGAGGCAACGAGAGCGGAACCTTCACTGGTGTTGGAAAAGTTGGTAACCCCTCTAAACCCCTTATAAGTGATGTTTACCTTGTTAAAGGCTTAAATCACAATCTCATTTCAATAAGCCAACTTTGTGACAAGGGTTACAAAGTTAGCTTTGCGAAAGGAATGTGTCATATTTTGAGTAAAGATAATAAAAATGTATTGTTTTCTGGCACACGCCATAAGGATATATATATCCTAGATATTCCAAAATCACATGAACAATGTCTCATTGCCAACACAAGTGAACAACACTTATGGCATCGACGTTTTGGTCATGTGAACTTTGGAACACTTTTCAAACTATCCAAGTTAAACTCTATAAAAGGATTTCCTAAGCTTACTTTTTAAAAGAAAAGCTTTTGTGACTCGTGTCAACGAGGCAAACCTCCAAAATCGTCATTCAAAACTAAGAAAAGGATTTCCTCTAAACGGCCTCTAGAGCTTTTACATCTAGACCTTTTTGGGCCAACTAGAGTTGCTTCATTAGGGAATGCACGATATGGACTTGTCATTGTTGATGACTTTTCTAGATTTACTTGGGTATTTTCTTTAACTAATAAAAATGATGCTTTTGAAAACTTCACAGTATTTGTTAAGAAAGTACAAAATGTCATTGGAACCACCATTGTCACTATTTGTAGTGATCATAGAGGGGAATTTGAGAACGAGTCTTTCTCAAATTTCTGTGATGAAGTTGGTATTACTCACACCTTTTCTTTCCCTCGCGCACCCCCTCAAAATGGTGTTGTTGAGAGAAAGAATAGGACGCTAGTGGAATGTGTTCATACGATGCTTGATGATAGCCAACTTGGCCATCAATTTTGGGCAGAAGTGGTACATACCGCTTGCTATGTGTTAAATAGGATACTCTTGAGGCCCGACACCAAACAAACTTGTTATGAATTGTTGTTTGGTAGGTTGCCTCAAGTTAAACATTTTAGAGTTTTTGGTGAAAAATTTTTTATCAAAAACACGTATGGTAGTTTGGACAAATTTGATTCAAGATCCGATGAGGGGATATTTGTTGGATATTCCTCCCATAGCAAAGCCTATCGGATTTACAACAAAAGAACCTCAACGATCGAGGAATCACTTCATGTTTCATTCAATGAAAACTTTGTCCCTCCTAGAATTATCAATGATGATGATTCTATGGAAGTAGTGTGTAACTCTATTGGTAAATCTAATCCTATTGATTCTGTTGATACTAACCCTACTGATGATTCTTTTGAGAATGTTCCTAGTGATCAGGGAGTTTCCAAACGGCTTCATGCAGTTCGTGACCATCCCCATGAGCAAGTCATTGGCAACATACTAGATAGTGTCAAGACAAGATCTCAAGTCAACTTCTTCGCCCACTGTGCCTTTGCCTCTTCAGTAGAGCCAAAGAATATCAACGAGGCGTGCGAAGATAGGTCTTGGATCCTAGCCATGGAAGAGGAACTCATTCAGTTTGAGATGAATGAGGTTTGGGAGCTAGTTCCATTGCCTTCGAAGAACCACACCGTTATAGGAACGAAGTGGATCTTCAAGAATAAGACCGACGAGAACCAAAACGTCGTCCGGAACAAAGCTCGGTTAGTTGCTCAAGGCTACATGCAAGAGGAAGGTATAGATTTCGAGGAATCTTTTGCACCTGTAGCTAGATTAGAATCTATTAGGTTGTTATTATCATTTGCATGCCATAAAGATTTCAAACTCTTTCAAATGGATGTAAAAAGTGCGTTTTTAAACGGAGATGTCGTTGAGGAAGTTTATGTTTCTCAACCTCCGGGTTTTATAAATGAAAATTTTCCAAATCACATTTTCAAACTTAAGGAAGCACTTTATGGTTTGAGGCAAGCTCCTAGAGCTTGGTATGACCACCTAAAGAACTTTCTTTTTGGATTTGGGTTTTAAAATGGATGAAGTTGATTCAACACTTTTGTTAAGTATGAGAATCATGATATTATTTTAGTTCAAATTTATGTAGATGATATCATTTTCGGTGCTACTAACTTCACTCTTTGCGAAGAGTTTTCTAATGTCATGAAGGACCAATTTGAGATGAGCCACATGGGTGAGATCAAATATTTCTTAGGACTCCAAATTCGCCAAATGCACGATGGAATCTTCTTCCACCAAACCAAGTACACGGTGGAGTTGCTAAAGCGATTTGGAATGGAGAATGCTTCTGGCAAGAAGACTCCTATGAGCACTACTACACATCTTGATAAAGATACGGGCAGCAAAGATGTAGACATTTGTCTATATCGAGGTATGATAGGTGGTTTATTATATCTTACTGCCAGTAGGCCTGATATAATGTTCGTCGTATGTGTTTGTGCTCGGTATCAGTCACAACCTAAGGAATCACACTTAATAGCGGCTAAATGTATTTTCTGTTATTTAAGTTACACACTCGACTACGGATTATTC
This sequence comes from Scilla litardierei, assembly GCA_030789695.1. Classification (NCBI taxonomy): domain Eukaryota; kingdom Viridiplantae; phylum Streptophyta; class Magnoliopsida; order Asparagales; family Asparagaceae; genus Scilla; species Scilla litardierei. The sequence goes on from CM061134.1 coordinate 41,104,164, forward strand.
TATCCAAAGTCAAGCACATATGAGTTAATCTCATATAGTGACGCAGATTATGCTGGATGCAAATCCGACAGGAAGAGTACTAGTGGCACTTGCAAATCTCTTGTCTCTTGGTTTTCCAAGAAGCAGAATTCTGTTTCACTTTCAACCACCGAGGCGGAATATATTGCCACAGGTGCTGTATGTGCACAGGTTCTTTGGATGAGACACACACTTAAAGACTTCGGTATAAACTGTGATACTTGCCTATCATGGTGGACAATCTAAGTGCAATATGTCTCTCTAAGAATCCGATACACCACTCCCGTACCAAACACATAGATGTCTGTCACCATTTCCTAGATGATCATGTTGCTAAAAAGGACTCATTTTAGTGTACGTTGAAACCCAGAAGTAAATCGCCGATATTTTCATGAAACCACTCAAGGAAGATTCCTTTGTGCGGTTACATCGAGAATTGGGGATTATGGGTGAATCCGAGATTTAGGATTCATATTTTTCGATAATCCTGCATGATAATGATATCTGTATGCTCATGCTAGATGTGTTGTGATATTCTGGATTTATGATTGGATTTTTCGATTTGCGCGTCGGATTTAAGATTTTCTGGTATTTATGGGGTAGAATAAGAGTGTATGAGAATGTTTAGATGTTTTGTCCAAGTGTTCTTTGGAGAGAACTCAAAATTTCGTATTCTAAAATTTTTGGACTCACTTAGTCGGTCACAGTTCACTTGCCGACCGACTAGTTTCACTTCTAGTCGGTTAGTGATTAAACTTAGACCGACTAATTCTTGCCCTATTTTTGTACTTCACTTACTATTTGCATTTAGTCGGTCCAAGCTCATCAGTCGACCGACTAGATTGCTTTCTAGTCGGTCTGCCCTTTAACTTAGACCGACTATATCTGCAGGGGCATTTGTGTCTTTGACTCATTAAATCGATTATAACCCCCCTCGCACCGATTAGAACTCTTTCTAATCGGTGCGCTAGCTTTCCTCAAACCCTTGCTCCCGCGTCTCCTCAGCTCCCTCCGTCGTGCGCCGTCGTTTCCGGCCACCGTCAGCTGTCGCCGACCCTTTCTCCTCCTCCTAGGGTATCATCTATCTCTCCCTCTCAGGTTTTAGGGTTCTATTCCGTTCAAATTTCATTCATATTAGGGTTCACTTCTAGTTCTTTTTCGTTTGATTTTGTTTCGATCTCGTGCGTTAATGTGTTGTCTCGTCTCTATATCATGGTGAGAACACGCATCCCTGTCCATCCTACCGCTCCGTCTCCCATGACCGTAGAGCCTTCAACCAACCATAATCCTCCCAAACATCGTGCCAAAACCACTCGTACGCCTACCTCTCCATCCTCTTCCTCGCCTCCTCTCAAGAAGAATAGGACTGCTGCCTCTATAACAAAACCCCCATTTCAACCCAAGCCCAAGCCCCGGACCAAGGTCAAACAAAAGATTTTGACTCCTGGACCCTTCCGTGCTCCCTCACCACCCTCTGACTCCGACGCTGACTATATCCCGGAGACAGAGGCTACCGAGCAGGCTCCTACCCCTCCCCCTCGCACTACCTCTCGTCCGTCAAAGGGGAAGGCTCCCATGCCTTCTGGTGGGGTTGATATATTGTTGTGTCGCGAAGACCCATTGTGTCTTGCGGCATACAATCGTATCGAGCACTGTCCGTTGATTCTCCAGCATTTTGTTCAGTTTTCTGATTTCTCTCAGCTCGCAGATCTCCTCTCTTATAGCGGCCTCCTAGATTACCTTCGCCACGATCCCAAGGCGATTCCTCATCCCTACCCTAGGATCGTCAAATTATTCTATGCCAATCGAGTTCGGGGTGAGTTTGATGATACCCACTATATTGAGACCACTGTCTTGGGGACACCCATTGTCCTCGCGGCAGAGATCTTAGGGCAGTTGCTTGGTGTCTCCTCCTCTGGCCTGCTCCCCTCAGATATCTCCGTGGATAACATCCACGATCTTGACCAGTCCATTCTTTCTGAGATGTTCCATGTCATTCCTCCCGCCATGATTGGCGTTCCATCGAAATCATTCAAGTCAAATGCGTGGGTCCTGAACTTGATTCTGAAGTCGTGTCTTCTCCCGAAGTACGGCTCCTCCAGCTTGCCATCCCAGCCATTCCTTAAGCATATCTATGCTCTTTTTAGTGGGAGCGAGATAAATCGGGCCCGCATTATCCTAGACAAGATGGATTCCTTTGAGTGTATCAGGAAGTCCACCAAGTATGCTCACATTCCATATCCTTGTCTGCTGACTCTTGTCTTCCGCCACTTTGGCGTTCCTCTCCCTCTTGATGATCAGTGTCCCTTGGGTCCTCCCCTGAACGCGACTGCCGTCAAGAAGTCTCTTGCGGCCTTGCGTCACGTTCAGAGGACTACCCCTTCTGCTCCTCCTCTGCCTTCACGCCCTGACTCTTCTGCTTCCCTGAGCCGTCAGGAAGCGCGTATTGCGCGATGTGAGGAGATGCTTGCACGCATCTGCGAACATCTGGACATTGAGGTTCCTCCTACTATTTCTGACGAGGAGGCCATGGATGCTGTTGTGGATGAGGAGCTTGCTGCTTCTCCAGTTCGTGCCCCCGAGGGTACTTCTGTTGGCACTTCTTCTGCTCGTGCTTCCGAGAGCACTCCTACTGCCACCATCCCTTCGGTGGACACTCCAGTTGATCCAGAGACCACCACTTCATCTGCACAGCCTGCTGCTGGTGTGGATCCTGCCTCCGCCTCCTGAGATTTCGTTGGAGGACTCTCCTATGAGCATTTGGACGATATATTTAGTTGTGAGAGAGTGGGGCTAGGATAGATGGGTGGATATGTATTTTTGTATGTTTTATGATACATTTTGATGTATGTATGTTTTGTGATACACTTCGATGTATGTTGTGACATGTGTTATATGATGTGCACCGACCTGCTGATGGTCTATACTTTTGTAGGCTGATGTATAATTCTTTTGTTGTATCCATATATATATATATATATATATACATCGTGTTGCCATTCATTTCTGTGTGCACATTGAATTTATGTCTCTGATGTTGACTTCGTCGCTCGACGATTATATTGATTAAATAGATTTGCTTTTATGAAAACATAGAATTATGTTCCATACACTCAATTTGTTAGGAATTTTGATATTGGAGAGTATGTTCCATAACTCAATACGTGAATTTGATTTTGAGTTTTGATGATTTCACTTTTCGCTTTTCGACTATGATCTCGTTGGCACGCTTTGATATTCTTCGATATTTTTCCTTGGTGTCATTTGGACCGTTGTCGTATTCTTCGACTCTCGTGTTTAGATTTTTATTTATCCTTCATTGTTGTCGTTGATCTCCTCCCGCTCTTTTTGCTAATGCCAAAGGGGGAGAGAATCAATAATGATGTTGAGCTAAGTGATAATTTAAAGCAACTTACCGTGTACCTAATTTGATATGTTAGATTCAGGGGGAGTGAAAATATAAAAATGGATTCCGATCTTATATTTCAATAATTGGATCATGTTTTATACTTTTCTCATCTGCTTGATGCTTATGTTTATTATTTAATTCGGAATTAACGAGTCATCAATGCAAGGGGAGTAAGTAAATTTCATTTGTATCATTATTATTGATTAATATTTATGTTGGTTTGTCATCACCAAAAAGGGGGAGAATGTTGAGTATTGATTCCCCGGATTTGGTTTTGATGATGAACAAACATAAATATCATGCACTAATTCTCTTTGAGCGCAGTTATGGAGATCATCCCCAAATTACTTCGTACATCTCAAGCGACGCCCCAAGACTTTTTAAAGCGCGTGATCGTTGTGCCTGAAGCTTCGTTGAAGCTCAAGGAGTTATTAATGAAGTCTAGAGATTCGGATTGAAGCTTTGAAGACGGTTCGTCATGTTTATTTTATTTTCTTCTAGCTTCATCATATAGAATGTTAAGCCTTGAGTAGGATTTGCTTAACTATCTTCATAACGCTCATATCTTAGATCTAGGATTATCTTAGAAGCCATTAGAAACTTTCCCGAAGCTTATCGCTTCATTTCACGGCTTCTTATGCATCTTAGTTGGTTCAAGAAGAAGAACCAACCGACTAGATGACAATCTAGTCGGTTGTGAATCCTTCTTGAACCGACTAGTTCTCCTAGTTCAATTCAGCCTAGGCACTGTTGACCAATTAGTCGGTCCAAGAAGGTTCACCGACCGACTAGTTGTCAAACTAGTCGGTTTGGAATCCTTCTCAAACCGACTAGTTATCCTTATATATTTCAGCCTAGCTACTGTTGACAAGTTAGTCGGTTAAAGAACATTCACCGACCGACTAGTTGCCAAACTAGTCGGTTGGCAATCCTTCTTAGCCCGACTAGTTTTCCTTTTGAAATTCAGCTCATTTATTGTTGATCAATTATTCGGTCCAAGAAGGTTCACCGACCGACTAGTTGTCAAACTATTCGGTTGGTGTCTCTTCTTAGACCGACTAGTTCTATCTCTTGATTTCACTATCTTCCCTGTCAACCATCTAGTCGGTCCAAGAAGGTTCACCGACCGACTAGTTGCAAAACTAATCGGTCTGTGATCCTTCTTAGACCGATTAAGCAGCTTCAGAAATAGAGCCGTTGGGCATTTAATGCCACGATTTTTGCTGAACTCTTTTCTCTCTTCTATATAAACTTGATGAGCTTCAAGCTTGCATTCAAAGCTGCCATTATTGAGATTTAGAGAATCAAAGAGAAAGCATTAAACTCTCATTTCTAAGCTCTCTCTTCTCACAAGAATCTCTCCCTCACTCTTTGAGCACTAATTTCCTCAAGAGAGATTCTCATTCATTGTGAGCTACTCAAGCTAAGAGCTTGAATCCAAGTCACCAACTTCTCCCTAGCCATCTATTGCTGGGGTTTGGTGCTTGCTTCTTCCTCAAAATCCTTCTTGCCCTAAAATCAGTAAGTTTTACTCAAGGCATAGGGTTTTGTGGTTAGTGTTTTATTGTTTCATTTACTTTGATATTTCAAGTTTATCTCTCGGTTGTGAGAGAAGATTGTGATCCCGGTTTGTGGGAGTCACATTTCGATCTTTGTATGATTTGATCTTGTAGAAGTTTTCTACAAGAATTTCATAGTGCAAACTTGAGTTAGAGGATTCTAGCTCAAGTAGCCGGAGGGGATCCGAGTGTCTGGGACGTATGATCGTCGGTAACAAGTCGGGGAGACTTGGGTGGATCTGAACCCGTTACATCGCTTGTTTGCGTTGGATTTTTATTGTTGTCAATTTTCATTCCGCATTGTTGGTTGTGTTTGCATAATAATTAGTAATTATACTCTTGATTATTTTAAATTACTATTCACCCCCCTCTAGTACTTGTGCAGTAGCTATCAGGGCATTACACGTATCACTCGACCGAGTAGAATTGCTCACTCGATCGAGTGGACTTCCTACTCGACCGAGTAGGGTCTTCTGATGTACTCCCAAAATTTCAGAGAGTCTGCTTTGATTTCCTTCAGAAATTCTGACTCACTCGGACGAGTAGAGTTCTCTGCTCAGCCGAGTGAAATTAACCACTCGGTCGAGTGCATTGCGGCATAAAGTATCTTTTTATCATCATACTCGGCCGAGTACGCTTCTTCACTCGACCGAGTGGGCTGTGTTACTCGGCCGAGTGGCCTGTTTCTGGAGTTAACTCTTCTCCTCCTCGCCTCTTTGTCGATTCTATCGATCTCCTTCTTCTCCTGCTCATCATCCAGTTCTGTTAGCTCCTCGATAGGGCCATGGGTGATACTCCGGTATGCGTGCAAGTCCTTTAAGCTCAATTTTGCTCCCGATTGCTCCATATTTCCTGAAATCCGACAAATAAGAAATAGTGAAAAGTAACTCAATATCGTCGAATAATCGTGAAAATCGCAATATGAGCAATCGAAATAGCATGAAAACATGCAGAAAAAAGGTGTAAAATATAGATCGATCAGTTAGATCGACCGATCTGAGCCTAAACAGAATGCCGATTTCGAAGGCTTCGGCTTATTGTAGCTCGACCGAGTAGATCAGCGACTCGATCGAGTATCACACCTACTCGATAGAGTTGAACCAATTTCTAGAGCAGCATGTTAAAGCTAAATAATACCCCACTGTAGCTCGACCGAGCGCGAAGGCCACTCGACCGAGTGCAACCGCACTCAGTCGAGTGAAGTGAAGCTACCCAGATTCTCAGATAGCCTCTCACTCTTTTGAGATCTGTTATCATTCCAGTTGGCACAATATTTTTCTCATATTTTTATGGATATTAGACTTCATGACGGTTCCAATGTTGCCAAGAACGCATCAATCGGATGTCGGATGAAATCTGGAGAATTTCTGTAAGTTAACACTGAAGTGCTGAAATCGGCAATCGACCGAGTGTTGTGTTCTACTCGACCGAGCTACAGTTGGGGCCCACCAATAAGTTGCGGCTAGAGGCTGTTTTGGGCCAAATTTCAGAGGGTTTTTGCTTGGTTTTGATAGGGTTATTTGCTAGGGTTTAAGGGGACTATATATAGGGATTGTAGCCATCATTAGAGGGGAGGCTAGATCTTATTTTCTTAGGAGTTCTTGAAGACTTTGTTTTAGAGTTAGGTCATGCCATAGGCCCCTCCCCTGTATCAAGATAAGTATTTTTGTTCTCGTTAATTCCTTTGTTATTTCTTGTGATTGCTTATTGTTTAACTCTTTTTTATGCATGCAATGAAGTTTTCTATCGTTCTTATATCTATTGCTATACTTGAGTAGTCTTTTCTAGGGCTAATAGATTAGCCCTAGGATCTTAGGATTTAGATGTAAATTTAGAATTTTTAGATTTCATTGGTATAAAATGGATGTGTTTTGGTTGATCCAGCCAAGTTTGTAGGAGATCTCGTGCTGGGATTGTGACCACGATAGTGGCACATGCTCTTAAGGAGTATCCTATGAACTTAATTAGAAAGTTAGTGAATCCAATTAGGGTTCGTGACCACGATAGTGGCGCATACTTTGATGGGATCTACCGACAACATATATTACTAATTGATGAAGTACGATAGTAGCATCGATAAGAGCCACCAAATCACTGATCAAAGCTCTAACCCACGATAGTGGTATGAGTAGAGATTGAGAGTAATTGTCGATCGTAATGCACAGATCGTATGTGAGGCTATCCACAATAGTGGGGTTAAGCACGAGATACGTTAGACGAGTGGCGGGTCGAGCCAAGAGTTCTACATCTTACATGCGACAATCTATCCCTAATAAAACTAATTCAACGTAAGAATTCTAATCTAGCATTGACATCCGACGATCTTAGTGGGGACTCTTAATGCCCTAGTCTTTTTATATTCCTTTCTTTGTGTGGAGCCAGTTTGCGATATCGAGTGACACGACCTTCGCATCCATAACCATTACGACCCTCCATAATCCATTTCCACCAATAAAACCCGCAAGTCTCACTCAACCTAGGAGTAGATATGTAGTTTAGCACCGTTTTCTCGTGTTCGATACCCGTTTGCCGCTATACTGTGCGCTTGCAATAAAACGCCATCGTTTTCGGAGTTAATTCTGGGCCGATCAAGTTTTTGGCGCCGTTGTCATGGAGGCATTCTGCCATATTATCTATTTATCACAATTAGGTTGATTAGACTGCGAAAAAAGAGAGAGAAATTTTTCCCATCACCTGGTCTATCATTATTTATACCTTCATGTACCACTGATATCTTTTCCAGGTTGTTTATTTTTGACTATTCAGGTACAATGGATCACTTTTGTTATATTTTAGGCAATGATTATTTGGCACAGTATGAGGCTCCAATGGAAGAATGCGGATATTATCCACAAGACCCATACTATCAGATGGAAGGATATTACTATTTAGAGTGCTATGCCTACTGCGAGTATTGTGACAAGGTGGGACACATGCTCTACGAAAGCTGTGTCTGTAGCTTGAGTCCTGACTAACCCCTCAATCTGATGCTCGCACGGTTTGAGGATGGCTGTGCAGCTTTTCATCTTCAAAGTAAGGAAATGCGTGTTGAGTATTGATTCTCCGGATTTGGTTTTGGATGATGAGCAAACATAAATATCTCGTACTAACTCTTTGTGAGCGCAGTTATGGAGATCATCGCCAAACGAATACGTATATCAAAAGCGACATCTCAAGACTTCTCAATACGCGTGATCGTGTGCCTGAAGCTTTGTTGAAGCTCAAGGAGTATTAATGAAGTCAAGAGCGAAGATTGAAGCTAGCTTTGAAGACGGTTCGTCAAGTTTTATTTAATGTCTTCTAGCTTCATAGAATAGAATGTTAAGCCTTGAGTAGGACTTACATTATAATCTTCATTTCGCTCATATCTTAGAGCTAGGATTATCATAGAAGCCATTAGAAACTTTCCCGAAGCCTATCGCTTCTTCCCTCTGCTTCTAGTGCATCTTAGTTGGTTCAAGTAGAAGAACCAACCGACTAGATGACGATCTAGTCGGTCTGCAACTCTTCTTGAACCGACTAGATGTCGTTGCTCATTTCAGCCTAGCTTTGTTGATCAATTAGTCGGTCAAAGAAGAGTCACCGACCGACTAGATGACGATCTAGTCGGTTAGGATGCCTTCTTAAACCGACTAGTTGAGCTTTCCCTGTACAGCCTAAGTTACTGTTTATCGTTAGTCGGTCAAAGAACGTTTGTCAACCGGCTAGTTGATAAACTAGTCGGTCAGCATTTGTTCTTAGACTGACTAGTCCAACTTGAATCCAGTCTTTCCTATTTCATCTGTTAGTCGGTCAAAGAACACTCACCGACCGACTAGTTGTGAAACTAGTCGGTTGGCAAGTCTTCTTAGACCGACTAGTTCATGTTGCCTGGAACTTTCTCATTTGGCTGTGTGCCTGTTAGTCAGTTCATGAAAAATCACCGACCGACTAGTTGCCAATCTAGTCGGTCAGTGATCCTTCTTAGACCGACTAACTGTTTCAGAAATATGACCGTTGGGAATCTTTTGAGCACGATTTTTCTTGCCTCTATAAATACAAACCTGATTCGTTTGAGGCAAGGTTAGAGGTCCATTATCAAAGTTATTTCAGACCTAAGAGAGAAGTTTTCTCAAGCTATTTCCAAGCTCTCTCTTCTCACCAAGAATCTCTCCCTTCACTCTTTGAGGCAAATTCCTCAAGAGAGATTCTCTCTATTGTGAGCATTCCAAGCCAAGGAGCTTGAATCAAGGTCACCATCTCCACCCTAGGCTTCCATTGCTGGTCAACTTCTTGGAGCTAGGGTCTGGTGACATCTTCTTCCTCAAAATCCCTCTTTGCCCTAATTTGGTAAGTATACTCAAGGCATAGGATTCTGTGATAAGTGTTTCATTATTTCATCGCATTTGATATTTGAATTTTTCTCTCGGTTGTGAGAGAGTGTGTGATCCTGGGTTTTGGGAGTCACATGTTCATTGTGTATGATTTGGTCTTGTGAAGGTTTTTCACAAGAATTTCATAGTGCAAAATCTTGGGTTAGTGGTTTCTAACTCAAGTATCCGGAGGGGATCCGGGTGTTTGGGACGTAGGATCACCGAGAACACGTCGGGGAGACTTGGGTGGATCCGAACCCGTTACATGCTTTGTTTGCGTTTGATAATTCTTGTTGATTGGTGTTTGTAGTCTAATTCCGCATTGTTGTTTGTATGTTTGCACAATAATTAGGAATAACACTCTTGATTATTTTAAAGTACTATTCACCCCCTCTAGTACATGTGCAGTAGCTTCGCAGGGCACTACAATGCGAGCTAAGCTAAATGATATCAACAGGAATCTTTCATCTCATGAATCCGAGGGAGAGACCGAGGACATTGATGCTTCCACCTCTGAGGAGACAGCGGAACCAGGCAGTGAAGAGAGAACTACGATGAGACACTCGGGAGGTGTTACTGCAGAGTTAGGTTGCACCGTCGTCGCTCCCCCACCCACCGATACAGCTAGTTCATATGATGCATGGAGAAGACATTGATGTCATCTACCTTGCACCAGATGACAGATACGATGCATCCAATGGTGACACATTCACTTCCATACCTGTAAAGCCTGAGGATACTTTAGCGTCCAGCTTGTCCCCCTACCAGATACCTAAGCTCACAGTGCCACCTGCACCTACCATTGAGAAGGCCACGCCACGCCACTGTGTGCCTTGAGCTCCAGAACGGAAATGAAGGAGGCATAAAAGGAGAAGATGAAGTTTACATCGCCTTCTATACCTGAGGAGCCTGAGGAAGATATCCACGTTCAGCTTGGGGGAGGTATTATGCGCTTTGATATTGCCACCTCTGACGAGACAACGACACTTGGCACTGCAGAGTCATCTTGTGCCTTCGTCACCCCCCTCCCCCACCCACATGAGTCAGACCAGCCTATACCATCAGAGGATATTATTGAGGAGGTCGTGCCTACATTGTCGGAGCATGCTTTTGAGAAGGCCTTACACACAGAGCCAGACCTTGTCACTGAGGAGGTCGTGCATTGGGACGAGGAAACAGCTATTCATAATGATCCCGAGCATTATCCTCCACCATTAGAGCTTCTGTAGCTACCTCATCCTTCCACTGATGCAGAGGACTATCCCATAAAGCTTATGGCTTCCATTCAGTGAGATCTCTTTATCCCCTCATTTCTTACGTTTGATTCCCATATCGTGTATGATGTTACTATGATTCATATTCTAATAACTCATTTTGCCTTCTGCAGGATACACATCATATGGTCAAGAGGCACTATGGGACGTATACAAGGAGGAGAGAGAAGAGTTAGCACCCATGGACGCATATGAATATGATCAGAAGGTGCACTGGGATAAGTCTGACGATGATGAGGTGTTGCCTGATGAGACCCAAGCTTATATGCCAAAGCTACCTGAAGAACATGAGGCAAGTAACGAGGATTTGGTCGACGTGGTACACGAGAGTAGAGATTTATTTCCAGGGAAGTGTTGTCAACCATCCTTAATCTTAAATATTTTTGTTGATGACCCTCTTTGAAATACATTTATTTTGGGGAGAAATTATCCACATCAGATTGATGTGGCTTATCTCTTGCAGGGTACATGGGGAGTCCTTGGAGAGATGCTGGGAGCTGCATTGCTGGAATTTAATAGAGTCCGTGGACACATGCACCTGGCGAAACCACAAAAGGAGCAGTTGGAGCAGTTACCTGCACCGACAAAGATAATGGATCCGCCTTTTACTATAGGTGATATCAATCCAGTAGTGTAGTATTTTTTGCTTTAAATAAACACGAACCCTCTCGACAGCGAGAGGACCATATAGATTTGCTTAATTGGTCAATTTAGAATAAATATCACCTCATATGACTGCAACAAAAATCTTTTAAACCCCATACCCTATACTATATTGATTGCTATCCCCTTCATATTTTGATGTTTCATATCCTTTTGTCCACCATCGAGCATTTCTCTCAAGTGAAATCGTACTTTCTTATTCGTTTAACTTGGTCTCGCTTAGCGAAGCCGTGAAATTTTGATCGAGGCATTTGAATAGGATTCTCCTATATAAGCTTGGGAGAAGTGCTCTCATGCATCATTGCATGTGCATGTAGTTGCATTAGGATTTCGTGTCATTCATTTCATCATTTTTCATTCACCTCCCTCATATTTATCATTGTTCCTCATAATTACCTTTTATGATCATGTTGAGGACAATGTGAAGTTTAAGCTTAGGGGAGTGCATTTCAATACCATCTAGTTGCATTAGTTGCATTTTTTTCTTTATTTTTAAAATTTTTAAAAAATTTCAAATTTTTGCATCATCTTTTCGATTTTTTTCATCTTACTTTCATTTTATGTGTGTTCATGCATCATATTTGTGCTTATTTTTCTTTTCTTTCTTTTCTTTTATTTTTATTTCTCTATTTTCTTTTGTTTCTTTTGCTAGTTGAATTCTTTGTGATGTTATTTCTTATGTTTTCACTGCTCTCATAACGCTTATTTTTCATGCCATGCTACTTAAAGAATTTCATAATCTTAATCCTTATAAGTACTTGAAAATATTCTTTTGATGATCTCTCTAGTGCAATGCATGAAGCCTATTGAAACTAAATATGTAGAGTAGTGTTTAGTATGCTTTTGTTGGATACACACCAAGATTCACACATCACTAGTATATCTGAAGCCTTGCTTTCATCTCTTATTCGCATTCTTATTGCATGCCTGATATGATTGAAAACTTTGCTGCTTGCATTCACTATTCGTTGATATGATTAAGAATATCTATGCTTATACATGAGTTTAGTTGATGTATTATCTTACTAAACCGTTTGTGCACACTTTTGAGTGAACCGAGTGTTACATTAATTCTTTCTCCACATATATCTTTTATTCTCTACATGCCACTTGAGTTCACCTCTCAAAGCTACTTATACCGCATCTATTCTCAAAAATCCCATACAAAAGAAAAGCTTGCTCCAAGAAGTACAAAAATCCAAAAAGGAGCCAAAAATCAAAAATAAAAATCCTATTGCTTCTACAAAAGTCCAAAAAGAAAAATGAGAAACAAAGTTTCAAAAGTCTAAAAATAAAAGGAAAAAAATTCTCTATTTCATTTCTTGGAGCCATAAAAATACTTGGGAGAACCAAAACAAAATTCCACTATTATTCCGTTTGGATGCGTCGTCTCAAGCTAAGCTTGGGGGAGTGAATTCTTTTGATCAAAATGAGTGAGTATGACATTAGAGTGGAGTTGTGCACGAATGGGAAAGTTTGATAATGCTGAAGCTTAGCGAAATAATTTAGCTATGGAGATTTTCTATGATTTGACATGGGTATGTGTATGTCTTGATTTCTATTCTATTCTTTATTGCATGCCTTGTGTGAATTCTCTACGCTTCAGTTATAGCTTCTGATTGAAAAGTATGTCGACAATGTTGTGTATATTCGATGCTATGAAACATATGATGTGGATATAGGCCAATTGTATGAACCCTAGAGAGATTCCATTTATTCATTCTTAACTCTCAAGTACTTCATTTATATAAGACATGAAATTTCTGTAGTATCATGTTAGTTACTTTCTGAGTCGTTGTGTTATGTGGTGAATGGCGTGAGATCTTAGAGAATAATCTAGCGACTATCTCCTCTTTGCATTCTTTTCCCTTTTCTTATTTTTACCTCCTGGTGAACTTCTTATTCGTCTTCCTCGAGAATGAGTAAGAGGTAAGCTTGGGAGATTTTGATATGCTTCTATTTTGCATGATTAATCGCAAATTTTCATGACGCATTTCACCCTCCAAATCCCAATTTTATACGCTTTTATGCTACTATTTGGAACAATATGACTTTCGAAGCATTTATGCCCATTTCAGAGAATTGGAGCGATACTGGAGCAATTTGGAGTCAAGGGGATGATCGGTGATACGGGAGCACCAAGAAGACTCACGATGACATGCTTGAGGTGCCAAAGAAGAGGAGCAAAGATTAGAGAAGGAGAAGAGAAAGAGAAAGAAGCCAAGGAAAGAAAGGTCTTTTTTCCAAGCTACTCGATCAAGTGCATCAACACCCAACCGAGCTGACACATGTAGAGCTTAAGCAGATCAGATACGGCCCACTTGACCAAGCAGTATGCTAGCTCGACCGAGCTGAGCCCAAATAGAATGCCGATGTCGAAGGCTTCAGCAGCTTACCATAGCTCGACTGAGCAGATTAGCGACTCAATCGAGTACCGCACCTACTCGGTCGAGTTGAACCAATTTCTAGAGCAGCAAGTTAAATCTAATTAACACCCCACTATAGCTCGATCGAGTGGGAAGGCCACTCGACCGAGTGCAACCGCACTCGGTCGAGTGAAGGGAAGCTACCCAGATTCTCAGACAGCCTCTCACTCTTTTGAGATCTACTATCATTCCAGTTGGCAAAGTATTTTTCTCATATTTTTTATAGATAGTAGACTTCATGATGGTTCCAACGCTGCCAAGAACATATCAATCCGAGATCGGATGAAATCTGGAGCATTTCTGCAATTTGACGCTGCAGTGCTGAAATCAGCACTCGACCGAGTGTTGTGTTCTACTTGACCGAGCTACAGTCGTGGCCCACCAATAAGTTGCGGCCAGAGGCAGTTTTAGGCCAAATTTCAGAGGATTTTTGCTGGGTTTTGATAGGATTATTTGCTAGGGTTTAAGGGGACTATATATAGGGATTGTAGCCGTCATTAAAGGGGAGGTTAGATCTTATTTTCTTCAGAGTTCTTGAAGACTTTCTTTTGGAGTTAGATCATGCCATATGCCCCTCCCTTGTATCAAGATAAGTATTTTTATTCTCGCTAATTCCTTTGTTATTTCTTGTGATTGCATATTGTTTAACTCTCTTTGATGCATGCAATGAGGTTTTCTATCGTTCTTATATCTATTGCTATACTTGAGTATTCCCACATGAAGTTTTCTATCATTCTTATACCTATTGCTATGCTTGAGTAGTCTTTTCTAAGGCTAATGGATTAGCCCTAGTATCTTAGGATTTAGATGTAAAGTTAGGATTTTTAGGTTGCGTTGGTATAAAAGGGATGTGTTTTGGTTGATCCAGCCAAGTTTGTAGGAGATCTCGTACTGGGATCGTGACCACAATAGTGGCACGCACGCTTAAGGAGTATCATATGAACTTAATTAGGAAGTTAGTGAATCTAATTAGGGTTCGTGACCACAATAGTGGCACGCACTTTGATGGGATCTACCGACAATCTATATTACTAATTGATGACGTACGATAGTAGCATTAATGAGAGCCACCAAATCACTGATCGAAGCTCTAACCCACGATAGTGGCATGAGTAGAGATTGAGAATAATTGTCGATCGTAATGCACAGATCACGTGTGAGGCTATCCACGATAGTGGGGCTAAGCACGGGATATGTTAGACGAGTGGCGTGTCGAGCCTTGAGTTCTACATCTTACATGCGACAATCTATCCCTAATTCAACGTAAGAATTTTAATCTAGCATTGACATCCGACGATCCTAGTGGTGACTCTTAACGCCTTAGTCTTTTTATATTCCTTTCTTTGTGTGGAGTCAATTTTCGATATCGAGTGACATGACCTTCGCATCCATCACCATTACGACCCTTCATAATTCATATCCACCAATAAAACCTGCAAGTCTAACTCAACCTAGGAGTAGATATGTAGTATAGCACCGCTTTTCCGTGTTCAATACCCGCACGCCGCTATACCGTGCACTTGCAATAAAACGACATCATTTCCAGAGTTAATTCCGGGCCGATCAACATTCCATAAGACATCATAATGAAATGCCCATCAACGAGGCTTACTCGACAAGTATAATCCCATAGTAAATGAAAAGGTAAAAACATACGTGTGAGAGTGGCATGAGTTAAAGCATATCTTGAATATGAGCATGTATGTTAAAGCATGGTAGGAAATGTTGGACTAACATGGCATAGAAATTAAGAGCATTGTTTAAGTATCGTGTGAACATTTAACGAGTTTAATTCGTAAGAACTACATCATATATGAAAGTGACGTAAGAAAAAGCATGGTGAGATATATAAGGTCTAAAACGATATTAGCAAGTAGTTAGAACATTTATTATTAGCAATATGAAATAAAAAGAGTGATTTGCAACGTATAGCAGTTAAACGATTGATAGCAATTTGCAACCTATAAGGAAAAGACTGTATAAAACTATGAAGTGGATACTTACTAACATTTGTTATAGTGTAAAGCCCAATGTTCGAGGAAGGAAGTAACTAAGATGCACCAGAACCATCGAAAGCTATCCGTAGTTCTTTACTTACCGACTCCATCAGGACGACTGTCAAGATTTATCAATAGGGTGGATCTAGTCAATCAGCAACCTCTACTTCAGTGGACTACCACATCCCACGGGTCAGGTCAGTAATATATATTACAATTAAATTCCATCAGTCGTTCAGTTTGTTCTGTTCCTTTATATCGTATTAGATGCGTACAATTTTTTCATGGTGTCTCAATAGTCCATATAATAGTCTCACAAAATTCAACAATTTTAGGATTCAATTTAACAATTAAACGATATGTGGAAACATGCAATAGTATTAAGAAATGAGCACGGAAATGATTATAATTAAGCAACTGAGTATATTTAAGCTTAGAATATTTTTCTAAAGCTAGTAGGTATTTTTTCTAGATTTTAAAATAATTAACATGTAATTTTTTCTTAATTTAAAAGGTCAAAACTAATTTTAAAATCAAGAAATGATTTTAACTATATATAACAAGGATTTATTCAGGGCAAACTATACGTCCGAATTCCGCCAACAAGGAGTCAAAATGACCGTCTCGTTTAGTACTACAACATAAATTTTTCTCATACGTCAGTGTACGTGAAAATTTTACGATATACATATTTTAGTGATAATCCATTAATTGGTCTTTATCTTTAAAAATTTACTGTGTGAAATATACTTGCCTTTTGACGATGAAACTAGCTCGAATGCGTCTATTTCGTCGAACTGGATTTTCTGACTCTTCCCTTGTATTTTTCTTACACCTAGATAATTTAATACGAATATAAAATGAAATCAGTCTATATAAATATATATATATACTTATACGTATAAAATTTACGTTCTCACCCTCCTCTCACATTTTCACGATGCCGTGGGGGTTTCTTCGGCGCTGATGGGGGCAGCGACGCGGTGGCGGAGCGAAGGCGGTCGTCGGGGGCAGCGGCGAAGGAGGACCCCGGCGGTAGCAGCGGAAGCGGCGGCGTCAGGCGATGGGAGTAGCAACAGTGGCAAGGAGGACATGGGCGGGGCTGTCGGAGCTCGAGTGAGCTGCTGTGGCGTTGGAGCATGGTGCAGGGGCGGGCGGTCGACGGCAATGGATGACTCGTGGCACGGTGGGGGACGCGCTAGTGGCAGCAGGTGGCAGTGTACAGAGGCGGACAATGGCGAACGAGCGGTGGAAGCTCGAGGGGTGATGTGGCCTTGGCTGCTATTTCCCGACGGATGAGCAAAGCTACGGCGACGCAGTCGGAGGCAAGGAGGAGCTGGGTTGGTGGTGGAGCTCGTCAGAGGCAGTGGGGCAATGGAAGCGGTGACAGTTGACGGTGAAAGCTACTGCTACTGTTGTTGTTGGTTTGATGGGCTGTTGTCGGGGTTCGGAGGAGAGCGGGCGGCGACAGATATATATTATAAATAATATATTTGTATTGTAATTGTATGTTATGAAAAAAACTATTATCATATTATCGACGGAATCAAGTTAAGTACAGAAAATGACTAAAAAGAACCATCCATTTTGAGCAATACATGTCTTTCACATACAACAAATAAAAATAAGTAACTCTTTTTAATGGCAGTTCCAAAAAAACGTACTTCTATATAAAAAAGGTAAGAAAATCTTGGAATAATCTGAGAATAATCTGAATTTCCATTGCCAGAAGAACTTTCAACGAATTTTTCATATTTCAAATTTCTCATTAACTAATGTATTTGTATTGAACTCCTTGAGACAAAATTAGTTAGAACTGGCTACTATGATATGTAGAATAAAAATTCCTCCGTCTGTCTGTCGGTTCTAGTTCCAAGTATTATTTTTCATTTTGCTTTTTAATAGAATCTATTTAATATTTTTTTATTCGTGAGAAGGGGTTATCCTCTGAATTTTCTTTTCACAATAGAAAAATCTTTGTTTATTGTGAAAAGAAAATTCAAATTGCAATTCTGATGATATAGAAACTCTTTTGTTTTATTATAAGCTTAACTCAAGACCGAATTGGATTGATAAATGTTATTATAAATTAGAAATTATGTACACAACAAACAACAAAGAATATTATATTAAGTATTAATAGTTCTTCTTTTTTGTTCCTTGTCTATACATAATTGTATGTTATTCAATAGATCAATAGAAAATTCCTCAAATTCTTTCCATTATTAACTTCATAATAGAAAGTAAAAGTCTTGAAAAAGTGTGAATCTATGGGTTCTAATAATTCTTGAAAGTGAAAGATAGTATTATCTTCACACAATTCAATTATATGTCGGCTGTGCTACTGTGGCGGCAAGGCGGAGGTGGCAGCGCGGTGGCAGCTGAGGGAGGTGAAGGTGGAGGTCGTAGGTGAGAGGGGGCACGACAATGTCGTCAGAGGCACGTGAGAGAGAGAGGGAGAGGGTAAGATCTGGGTTGCTGCGGCGTTTCTCGGCGGCAAGCGACAGCGCTTCCCTCGTCGAAGAGGGGCAGAAGGGAGGCGTTCGAGTCGGTGTCATTGGCAGCGACGAGGAGGTCGTGGGGAGGCTAAAGGAAGGAGAGAGGTGGGGGCTCGGGCTTGGGGGCTGTGCAGCTTTTCGTGGGTTTTGGCGAGGAGGGTCTTTGCGTCACCGTGGAGGAGGGAGGCGACACGGAGGAGGAGCTTCGGCGCAGCTCGCGAAGAAGAAGATGGAGGGATGTGGTCTCACCGGAGAGAGAGAGAGAGAGAGAGAGAGAGAGAGAGAGAGAGAGAGAGAGAGAGAGAGAGAGAGAGAGAGAGAGAGAGAGGGGGGAGAGAGAGAATGTAATGGTGAAGGGGAGAGCATGGAAATGGATTGGGGTCAATCCCTGACTGTGCGTGCATGAAAACGGGGAGAGGGTGTAGGTTTTTTTTAATAGGATTAGAATTTTAGAATAGTTAATAAATTGGATATGATGATGATTTGGGGGTTGAGATGTTGGATCTCACCAAATTCATTCGGTGAGTTATAGTTGTGGGTTATGGTAATTAATTAAGAGTTTAAGAAAATTAACACGTAATAGTAATTAGTAAATGTAGTTAGTAATTGTAATTAGTAAAATCTATATTATTTTTATATGAAGATATCGTTTTTCACATACGACTCTGAAAAATTTCCAAATAATTACCACGGGTTCGTATCGTAGCGAGGATCACGAATACGAAGTCCATTTAAGAGTTTGAGCTACGGAGATACGAGTTTTGGGCCAAAACGTTTGGGGTGTGGGTTTGCGGGTTCTATGACGATTTGACTCCAGAAAAATACGAAAATAATATGAGGAGTACTAAATGACTATATAATCACTTGGTAAAAGTTTTAAATTGTTTTGATAACGTTTATATAGAAAATCAATTAAGACAGCTATATCAGTAATAATTAAGCATAAAATATCATATGAACTATTTAAAAACATTTGATGGTACCTCACATTAATAAAATTTACCATAACTATTTTGATAATTCAAAAATATATATTATAAAGGATTTTGAAACCATTTTTGATATAAAACTCCTGACAAACCATTTTAAAATACCTTTAAAAATATAAAAATACGTAAAAATACGAAAATACGCGCACTGATGGATACAGGCCGTCACATATCCTAGGTCCTGAAGTGTCTTACTTGAGTGTCTTTGATACACTCATATATCTGGTCAACTGCACGCTTCTCTATAAGCGTCGACAGTAAATCTGTTAAGCCAGATAAAGTGCATCGCCTGTAGCACGTCACTAGACCGGAGCTACGCATCTTCTGTGCTACCTCCAAGGGTCACTACTATAAAGGATCATCCTCCATGTTAAATGTATTTGCATATGCATGTAATAAATCATCGCAATGACCACCTCGTAAGACAGGTCACATCCTAGAAATCTGCAAAGTATACGACTAAGGCAAACATCATATTATCATTCCGAGAAGCTCATCATCCAAGAAGCAAATCAAGAGTATGAATAGCTACACCCTGAAGTAACTCACAAACACAGTGACGACTGGGTCAGAGACTAGAGAAGTGAAGCTATCTACCGAGTCTGCAGACTATGCCACTTCCCTAGCTCATCCTTAAGAAGTCTACTTCAAAGGTGATGAGACAGAGCACATATCTTTAGAGGAGCTCCCTTAGATTCAGTAGCTGCCAAATATGAGCGATACTTGTATAGATGTGTGATACTTGTATTTTGTATTTTTTTCTCGGAACATTGTAGATGAGATTGATGTATAAATGCCTAGGAGATCTGCAAGCCTGAAGCTTGTACAGATCAGCAGGAGTTAAATGTAGAGTTGTACTTTTTTTACTTAGCTATGGTTTTTCCCACTATGTTTTCCATATCCAAAGGTTTTAACGAGTCAACCATATTAACTCTGAATCCAGAAATATCCACCACTAGTGATATTCACAGAACATGGAAAGATAAAGAGACTTGTAGTTTCTAAACCAGAATCCAGAAGTATCCACCTCTTGTGATACCCATAAGCACTATGAATTCTGAAGTATTCATATGTCTAGTTTACAATGATAGATGTGTTGAGTATTGGACTTCTCCCTACTTGGTGTTAATGATGAGCAAACATAAATACTTGTGACTAATCCCCTTTTTTGCAGTTAATCCATTGCCTAAGCTTATTATGAAGATCTACTTGCAATGGATGATACTCAAAGATCATTGAAGGCAAATAAAATGGATTGGATAATCATATATGGTGATTGAAGCTCCATGAAGACTTCAAGCTCATGCTTTGGATAGAAGAAAGAGTTCGTCAAATGTAACTATCTTGTATCTCTTCTAGTATGTAGCTTAGAAGTAGAATATTGTTGGAGCACACACACATCTTCATTGCAGTCTTAGGACATCATTAGATCTATCGTCCTTAGACTCTAATTCATTTCCATTTTGATTGTGCATGTATTGTTTATAACAGTCAACTAGTGAACATTTTACAGTCGCCTGTCTCAAAAACAGTCGACTGTGTTTTGTTCTACAGTCGCCTGTTGTGCACAAACTTTTACAGTCTATTTTTGGGCTTCTCTGCTTTAATTCCCACAGGAGACTTATGAATAATTCACAGGCGCCTGTCCAAGTGACAGTCGACTATGTGTTGTTAATCAGTCGCATGTCTTTCTATAGCCTAAATTCTATTTCTCTGATTACTCTGTCCAGTCGACTTATGTTGGATTTACAGTCGACTGTCTATTGGAACAGTCGACTGTCAATTCTACAACAATCGTCTGTCAGTGAGCCAATTTTTTGACTCAACTCTCTGGAAAATCTCAGGGGTTTGACAGTCGTCTGTAGAAGGAATTACAGTCGCCTGTTCTGATTAACAGTCGAACGTCTTCTCTTTTTTCAGTCGTATGTCCTGTTATCCCAGATGTTTTCCAGAATTATTCAACTTACCCATCTTATGGCCAGTCGGCTGTAATAGGATTTACAGTTACCTGTTGGTTCAACAGTCGACTGTCTATGGCTCATCAGTCAACTGTCCACGTGGTAAGTTACCATTATGAATTCTCACCCACACAATCTGACTGTGCAGTAGTCGACTGTGGATTCCTCAACAGTCGACTGTCGCGGGTTCAGATTCTATCCGTTGAGAGTTTTCTCACGGATTTCAAAGCGGTTTTGCTGAATTCGGTTGTAGGGTTTTGAGAAACCTATATAAAGAGCATCTACTATTCCATTGAGAGGTTACTCATTCTTCCAAGTTTCATTTTGCTAAATATCTCAAGATCAAAGCTCTCAAAAACCCTAAAGCCCTAAGAATTCCAATCTTCAATCTCTTGCTCTCCAACCTAGGACCAAAGAGAAATCTTATAGGCATTTGGTGCAGTCAAGAGAAAGGGCTTTCCTCTCTTCCAAGAGAGTCTTTCAACACACAACACACTTCTCCTTCAAGTTCTACTTCAAGGCATAAGTGATTGTAAGTGTTGCTTTCATATTTCATAACTTTCGTTATATGAATTTACTCTCGGGTTGTGAGAGTGGTTTGCTTGCTCCCAAGTTGTGGGATTCAAGTTCAATCGTTTGTATTTTGATTTCACTTGTAGGATTTCTACATGTGGGTTTTAAGGAAACCTCAAGTTAGGGTTCTAACTTGAGTATCTGGTTGTTAACCGGGTGGAAGGGACGTAGGATTACCGGGAACAAGTTGGGAAGTGACTTGGGTAATCCGAACCCTTGAAACATCCTTGCGTTTACATTTGTTTCATTTTGGGTTTATTTCTATTCCGCACTATTTTGTTGGCTAAGAATTTAAATTGGTGTAACTATCTTTTTAAATTGCTTAAACACTATTCAACCCCCCTTCTAGTGTTTTCTCCATAGCCAGGGTCCTTACAATTGGTATCAGAGTGCAAGGTTATAGCTATGGCATCCAACAACAACAACGTTCCTCCACCGATTTTGTACAACAATCACGATCGTGATGGAGCGTCCACTCTTTTCGAAGGTCAATCAACGGTGCGTCCTCCGCATTTCAATGGCACGAACTTTGGCTATTGGAAATACCGGATGGAGACGTTCCTAAGACGTGCTTCACTTTGGAGAACCCTCCACAAGGAATCCGTCGATCCCACCGAAGAGGATTTCAAAAAATGGACGACTTCCGAGAAATCCACCGAAGTCAACAACGCAAAAGCAGTGAACGCTCTTCATTGTGCGTTGGACCCGAATGAGTTCAACAAGATATGCACATGTAAGAGTGCATATCAAATTTGGAACTATCTCGTCGTTACCTATGAGGAAACGAATAATGTAAAACTTTCTAAACTTTATGTTGCCGTGCAAAACTTCGATATGTTTTATATGCAGGAAAATGAAAACCTAGCATCGATGTACGGACGTTTTACCAACATCACCAATGAACTAGAATCTCTTGACCAAACATACACCAAACCAGAAAAGGTAAGGAAGATCATAATGGAAATGACCTCCAATGGGAAAGAAGAGCTATCGCCATCGAGGAGGTCAACGACTTGAAGACCTACACGGTTGTGAATCTTATCGGGACTCTCATATATTATGAAGTAATACGGGAGAACCGATTAAAGATTCGAGCTATGATGAATCCTTCGGAGGCCAAGAAGAAATCTTTGGCATTCAATGCCAATTCATCATCCTTCGATAGTGAAGATTCAGAAGATGAGATATACTTAGGAGAAATGGCCCAAATGGCGAAGAAGTTCCAACGCTTCTTTCGCAAAGGTAAATTTCCCTCTAACAAAAGATTTGAGTCTACTAATAATATTTCCTCTCTTTGCTTTAAGTGTAACAATCCAGGGCACATCAAGAAAGATTGCTCAATGCTAAGAAACAAAGAGAAGTGGAAGGCTCCGAAGTACCACAAGTCCGATAAGAATAAGAGAGATAAGAAGAAAGGGCTCGTCGGTACATTCAATGACTCAAGTGGAGGCTCATCAAGTGATTCCGATGACGAGAAGGGTGAAAGTGCCCACATGAGCTTCATGGCCTTAGAAGATTCACTCTATGATGAGAGTGATTCCGACATGGATGAAACCGAGGTAACGATGGATGAATTACGTATTACTAATGAAGAATCATTTTCTAAGTATCAATCTCTAATGCTTAGATATAGTAGCTTAAAGAAATTGAATGTTAGCAATCCATCCATTCCATGCATTATCAACAATGACACCATTGTTGATACTTTAACACTTGAGAAAGCGAATTTAGCTTCTCAAAATGTCACTTTGAGAAACGAGGTGAATACCCTCAAATCTCAACTAGATCAAACACTTCCTAAGGATAATAGTGATCTAGTTTCACGACACACGCAATTGGGTTTAGAGAATGATTCTCTTAAAACCCAAGTGCACGTGCTCAAAGCATGGGTGTCCACCTTGGATACCAATATTTCTTCTCTTAAGGAGAAATATGAGCGCATGTCCTCCCGTATTGTGAGATTCAATAAGGAAAAAGGACAATTGGACGATTTGCTTGCAAACCAATTTCCGGCCACGCATCGTGTTGGTCTTGGTTTTGTGGAAGCAAATGCATCCAATGCACACACTTCCTATAGTGGTATCACTATAGACTTTGTGAGGTCATCATTCGGTGCATCCACAAGTGATGTCAAAGACACTATAGGTAGCAAACCTACCAAGAAAGTCACCACTTCACCGACTTCTCTTTTTGGCAAGAAACCCACTAAGGGTGGAAACCAAAAGAGAAGCCATGCTTACATGTACACAAACCTTCATCCACATAGGAAATCTCCTACTTCACAAGTGGATACACATGACACTTTCTATGCTATACACCCACGGACATGTACAAATCCACACATGAGAAATACTCATGTACGTGCTCATATACACCCATATGCTCATATGCATCATTCTTACATGTATGCACATCCTTCGCATGTCAGGCATGACCCATATGTTTCATACAACATGCATGTTCCCAAGCATACATATAATCCTCGTATGTCTAATGCATATCCACCACCTCATTTATATGCTAGAAACCATATTCCTAAGATGCATGCACCACATATAAATCTAACAAGTATGCATGCAACTAGGAAAAGGACTTCCAAAATATACACCATTTGGGGTCCTAAGAACACTAGCTTAAAAGATAGGAATGCATATGTTGATTCCTGTTTTCATGATGTTATCAATAATGGTAATTATGCTGAGAAGAGGAAGTCCATTTGGACTTGGCTTCCAAAGGGCTAATCCCCTTGGACCCAACAAAAATTGGGTACTATGAGCTTATGGTATATTATGTAGGTACCCAAGAGAAAGAAAAAGAGTAATAAAGATCAAACTAGCTCTAAAAGGAAAGGATGGATTTTCGACAGTGGTTGCTCCAAACACATGATGGGAGATCCTTCATTACTCTCCGAAGTGATTAGCATCAAGAACGGTGCAACGGTCACTTTTGGAGGTAACCAAAAGGGAACCATCATTGGAGTAGGTATAGTCGGAAACCCCTCCAAACCTTTAATTACTAATGTATTTCTTGTTAGCGGTTTATGTCACAACATTATCTCCATTAGTCAACTTTGTGACAATGGTTACAAGGTTAACTTTAGAGAGGGTAAGTGTAAAATTGTTGATTCTAATTCTCATGTTTTATTTACCGGTATTAGGCGTAAAAATATTTATTATTTGAGCTTGCCTAAAACCGTAGAACATTGCTTAGTTGCTAACAAATGAACAACTATTATGGCATCGCCGTTATGGTCATGTTCACTTCAAGCACTTATATAAGTTAGCTAAGTATGATCTAGTCAAAGGTTTTCCAAAAATTGCTTTTAGTAAGAAAAACTTTTGTGATTCATGTTAAAGAGGTAAACTTAGTAAATCATCTTTTAAGCTTAAAGGAGGCATTACTTCTAAGAGGCCCCTAGAACTTCTTCATCTAGATTTGTTTGGGCCAACTAGAACCACTTCTTTAGGCAATGCTCATTATGGATTAGTTGTCGTTGACGACTTCTCTAGATTTACTTGGGTTTCATTCTTAACTAATAAGAATGAAGCTTTTGAAGAGTTTACCATATTTGCAAAGAAGATTCAGAATCTCTTAGGATCCACCATTATCACTATCTGTAGTGATCATGGAGGAGAATTTGGGAATGAGTCTTTTACAAAGTTTTGTGATGACACCGGGATAACTCATATTTTTTCCTTTTCTCGGGCACCACCACAAAATGGTGTTGTAGAGAGAAAGAATAGGACTCTTATTGAGTGTGCTCGTACTATGCTCCATGATAGTCATCTTGGACTACAATTTTGGTCAGAGGCGGTGCACACGATATGTTATGTGCTCAATAGGATCCTTGTGAGACCCCAAACGAATAAAACTTGTTTTGAGTTATTTTATGACAAAAAGCCTCGAGTTAAATATTTTCGAGTTTTTGGTTCAAAATATTTTATCAAGAACATGTTTGGTAATTTAGATAAATTTAAGCCAAGATCTGATGAAGGAATTTTTGTTGGATATTTCACACGAAGCAAAACCTACCGGATATACAACAAAACTTCTTCAACGATCGAGGAATCACTACACGTATCATTTTATGAAGATTTTAATTTTCATCATGTTGTAGATGATAGTGTAGATGCAATATGTGATTCTCTTAGTAATGTAAAGATTAATGATTCAATTATTGAGACTAACACTACTAATGAGATTGTTGAAGATGTTCCAAGTGATACGAAAATACACAAAGCTTACCCAACCGTTCGCAACCATCCACATGACCAAGTTATTGGAGATATTGGTGTGGGTGTTCGAACGAGGTCAAGAATTGAAGAATTCTCTTATTGCGCATTTGTCTATACCATTGAGCCAAAGAACATCCAAGAAGCTTGTGAGGATAGCTCTTGGATAGTGGCAATGGAAGAAGAACTCATGCAGTTCGAGAGAAATGAAGTTTGGGAGCTCATTCCTCTTTCAAGTGGTCATCAAGTTATTGGAACCAAATGGATCTTGTTGAGTGTTGATTCCCCGGATTTGGTTTTGATGATGAACAAACATAAATATCGTGAACTAACTCTTTGTGAGCGCAGTTATGGAGATCGTCGCCAAAATTCTATGTACATCAAAAGCGACGTCTCAAGACTTCTCAAAGCGCGTGATCGTGTGCCTGAAACTTCGTTGAAGCTCAAGGAGCATTATTGAAGTCAAGAGATTCGGATTGAAGCCTTGAAGACGGTTCGTCTAGTTTATTTTATAGTCTTCTAGCTTCTTTTCATAGAATGTTAAGCCTTGAGTAGGACTTACATTATAATCTTCATAACGCTCATATCTTAGAGCTAGGATTATCTTAGAAGCCCATAGAAACTTTCCCGAAGCTTCACGCTTCATTTCACGGCTTCTAGTGCATCTTAGTTGGTTCAAGAAGAACCAACCAACTAGATTGTCATCTAGTCGGTTAAGAATCCTTCTTGAACCGACTAGATTTCCTTGCTCAATTCAGCCTCTTCACTGTTGACCAATTAATCGGTCCAAGAAGGTTCACCGTGACGTCCCCCGTGTTTGCGCGCGAAATGTAATTGGGGGTGTGAGATTTAAATATTTATAACCGCAAGCGCACGGTGTTGTAGTGTGGCTTGGGGGTCGAACTCAGGGAGGCGTGGTTATGCTTGTGTCAAGAAGGATCGGATTCACCCCATGGGCGAGCTATCCCGAATCGGATGATGGGTTGTCACGGAAAATGGAATGCGAGGGATAAACAATATGAAGGGAAACCTGGGACTTCGGTTTCCCCCCTATCGTGCGATTCTCGCCGATACGGCCTACGGATAGGATAACGATCGGAATTAGGGTCTATTGGTGAGACGTTGCCTCTAAGAGTGGTACCAGCGTCCCATAGGCCCGATATTCCGGTCGGTGCCCAGGATGATACGCCGGACTTCCCAGGATCGGTCAGTGGGCATTCCCATGTCCATTAACATTAATCGAATCCGGGAGCACTAAGCTCGTAATGATAACTCCCAACGTCTCGTCCTGCCGCTCCTGCGTGCTAGGATTCGACGTCTACGCTAAGGGCGTGAGCTATGGCTAGGGGTCAACCGCTAAGTTTATTCCCCCTTGGCCCAACGGTCAAAGGCGGTCTTTTTCCCGCCGATGACAATAAAACACCCCGTGTAACCGGTAGATTCCTAATTCCTATCGATTTCCTAGTCCTATGGACGCATCGGGGAGGACCCATGAAGGGGTTTCCACCAAAATCCCAGATTCGGGAACGACTCACACATATTTACTAAAAAGCAATCTAAATCAAAATCGACCGTTAGAAACATGATCAGGCGATTGAAAAGTAGTAAGAGCAATGCAATTAACACTATATTAAAGTTTAACAAAGATCAGACAACTTACTAATATCTGAAAAATTACAGCCGTCAAGAAAGAGAAAAAACAGCAAAAAATAACAACTCCCGTTTCTGGAAACCCTAGGGGTCATATATATAGAATACGATATCACCCGATCGGTTGAGAAGTCAACCGATCGGGTGACCTGCTTCGTTTCTTCGGCAGTTCAGCACGGGACTTCACCCGGTCATATGGCACGGTCTGTTGAGGGTTGAAGCTGATCGGTTGGATCTTCGTGCCGTCGGGTGAATCGGTCGGTTGAGCTCTCCGTGTCTTGGCTTCGGAGAATTAGCTACAGGTGAACCGATCGGGTGAAGGTCACCCGATCGGTTGGCGTTCAGCACCAAAATCCAGAGAGTTGGGGCGTTTGAACCGGCCTCTGAACCGACCGGTTGACTTTCCGCCCGCTTTAGCTTGTGTTCGGGTGGTGCACACGTGCATCACCCGATCGGTTGGAAGTGACCAACCGGTCGGGTGAGGGGCTGAAAGATGCTATCTTCGTCGTTTGACCCCCTAGATCACGTGTGAATCATCCCGTTGCTCCGGGGACTCACGATATCATCGTTATATGTCCCCTACGCCGGAAAACTCCTGCAAAATACAAAAAACACGGAAAAGTGAAAGAAAACAAGAAAACACGAGAAAACGAATACAAGACGGCAGAAAATAGCGGAAAAACACAAAAGAAGATGTGCGTGAATATATGAAATATGAACGTACGTCAAAATCCCCCAAGCTGAACCCTTCCTCGTCCTCGAGGAAGACGAGTGAGAGTAGGAGCTCGGAGGGAGAAAATAGAGAGGAAGAGAGGAAAGGAGAAAACAAAAAAAATCCTAAATCGCCCGTCAGAGCCAGCAAAATCAAAAACACACACCAAGCTAACAAACGCCAAATCACATCACTAAACTGAGGAATACGAGTCCAGACAAGTGCCGTGGGCCCACGCCGTGAAGCGCGAGTGATTGTGGTCGTGTGCTAGCAAACGGTGTCACTATCTACATTGTGTAACAAGCTCCATATACACAAATCCAAGAAATGACCCAAATATTGATTCGAATTGAAATAAGCGGTGAATATATGGCTCAAGCATTCAAGAGAAGAGTATGAGAATAGAAATGCATCATGTGTCATGGACTCCACAGCTAGGGGCTCGGACATCACCACACTATCACCTAGATAATAGCTAGAAAGTCCCTATTCCAAGTGTTTTCGAAAGCGACGGGGGTTGAGATGATGTGGAGTAGAACGCTCGGTGCAAATTCTCGCCTTCCCTTTATTCTTGGTAAGTAGGAAAATATTCACACTCATATATATATATATTTTTTGGGTTTTGGATATATGTATTTTTTTGGCTTTTTGGCTATACAATTTTCTCTTTTCTTTTCTTTTTGGGTTTTTCCTTTTTTTTTTTTGGAATTTTGGGTTTTTGGCTATACACATGTGTACTCTCCCAAGTGGGAGAACGGTACACGACGAGGGGATTTGCACCAAGTAAAACAAAAAAGAAGTCGGATTCTAGACATTTGGGCAAGGGAGATATTTCACTAATCAGAGCGTAGGCTAAATGGGTTATCCTGGTCCTAACTGTGGATCCCGACATATGCGAATTGAAGCATACGATATATATATTCATGCATACAGAAGCAGATAGGAGAAGCAAATACCGCATATTCAAATCGAAAATGATAATCTAGGGGTCATTCCTGGACATGTATATAAAATAAAATCACAAAGTAGAAGCACACCAAACAGCTAGGCACGACGCACGACTCACAAAAAAGCTAAGTGGACCCACGATGCATGAAATGCAAGAGGACTCGACTTCCAAGGGTTAGTGAATGTGATTATCGATGCCATGCTAGGTGTGTGTGATTTTGTGGCAATTCATCATAGGGTTCATCTCTAGGGGGGAGGAGATGAAAAAGAAGAAAAGAAAAATAAAAACACGATGAAAAGAACTCAAAAACGAAAAAGAAAGACTCAAATGACGCACAAAGTGCGACTCCCCCAAGCCGAAGTTTGCATTGCCCTCAATGCAATAGAATTAAATACGGGAGGTCAATGAATATGGGGGGAATACGCACAGACACAAAAAGATAAGAAAGACAAGAAAATCACACAAACGAAACTGAAAATAAGAATAAAAAGTAAAAAATCACACCACACGACATATAAACAGAAAATAAAATATATAAAAAAGAAAATCACACGACACGACATAAAAATATAAAAAAGAAGACAGAAAATGGCACGACTCAATAGATAAAACAAGCACACACAGAAAACAGTACACGACGACACACAGAAAAAATTGACTTCCCCCAAGCTAGACATGACAATGCTAGCAAGATGATATGATCGTGAAAATGCAGAGATATACAAGGGGGAGGTCAGAAAACAAAATGAAATCAAAAAGCAGGAGATGGGGAGTCCTCGCCCTCCTTGGAAGAGGGTGTGGATGGGTGGTCGGGGGAGGCGGGGGGTGTGCGGAGAAGTGGGGAAAGAGGTGGAGGAATTGGTGCAGTGGGGATGTGAATGATGGGTAGAGTGTCGGTGGAGGTGGGTGGTGGTGGAAGTACGGCGATCAAGGCGGTGGTAGAAGGGATAGAAATGGGGAGAGAAGACGTGATGGTGATGGTAGTGGATGGCGGTGGGAGAGATCTGGAGCGCACCTACAATTTCTTGCGGCGCACATATGCAGTGACGGTGAAGGAGGGAGGAGGTGTGTGGGGGCGACAGAAGTGGTCGTGAGAGGAGAAGTGGATACGGGGATGGGAATAGATGTGGGAGGGGGAGATGATCGCCTAGGTGGGGGTGAAGGAGGTGGGGATGGATGGGATGGTGGAGGAGAAGAATGTGATAGGGGAGGTGACGATCGTCGATGTGGTGAAGGTGGTGGTGAGGGGTGTGGTGTGGGTGGTGGTGGTCCATGGACGAGAGTGAGAAGGCGGAGGATGGCGGCCACGTTCCTCTCAAGTGCGAGGAAACGTGGGTGAGTGAGAAAGGAGGACGGTGATGGGTCCGAGGGGACAGAGGACGTGGCAAGAGCACGGAGAGCAGCGACCTCGGCCTCGAGAGCAAGACGAGCTAAGGCCTGGCGACGACCAAAAGAAGCGGACTGACGTGAAGCGGAAGTGGTGCCGGGAAGTGATGTGGAAATAGTGCCGGCGGCAGTGGTCATGCCAGCACTGGACACAAGGCCGGAGAGGGCCTCAGAAAGATCCTCAGCAGTGATAGGGCCAGTAGCACGGGTGGTGTGACTCGGGCCAGCCCCGATATCTCCCCGGGACGCAGGGATATCCTACTCGCCAAAGCGGGCGGCAGGGGAAGGTGGTCTACGTGCGTCTGGGGGAAAGAAAGGAAGGCGCAACCCCGCTAGAAACTCGGGATCGGGCGGAAAATTCCAATCTCCCACTACAGCAATAGTCATGCGAGCGGGGTTGTGGAGAATGGTGTAGGGGGCTGGGGGGTGGCCGTAGTTGAAATTGAAACGACGATCAGGACGGGGCTTAATCATATGAATATGCCGCAGGACATCAAGATCTAGATGTGAGGGTCCTGCGGCGGCGGGAAGACCTCGGGGGATATGGATATTATATTGGGGAAAAGAAGCAATGACAGTGATTATTCCCCCACAACGAAGCTTGCCCTTGCCGGCCCGACTAATCTCGAGGAGCTTGTAAATAAGCCAGTCGCCGGCATGGACGGGGACAGTAGGGGCCATAAAGCTAATCCCATCATCATCTTGAACGAAAGGGAAAGTCATGGCCCATAGAATGAAAATATCAGGGATGGTCACGGTGCCTGACTCATCCCTGGGGGAAAATGCGGAGGATATGATCCGATGGGCCAGACGGAATATATGATGGATGATTGAGGAGGCCTTGGCCTTACCTCGGGGATAGCGAGGGAGTAGGGTGAGGCGGAACGAAAAGTTATCGACGTCGAATTCGGGTGGATACCCGTAGTGTCGGATAGCGTCGTCCCCAAGGATGGAGAAACCAAATATATTATTGATCGTGTTCAGGTTGGTGCGGATGGTTCTGTTACGCACCCGGAAAATGACGGTTGACCCCGACTTACAAACGAGTGAGGAAAGAAATTCTAGTGTGAGGGACGGGTAAGACACCGCGGTGGTGTTTAGGAAGGCTAACCTACCTAAGTTCGCGAAAAGAGTCTCGACCTTGGTGAAGACACCGAGATCGATAAGCGATTGGGTGTGGGCGAATTTGGTCGACAGATGCCCCCGAGCATCTAGCCTAAGGTAGAAGTCCTTATGCTCTTGTTTCCTAAACTGATACCCATGCGGGCCCATCATTGGGTCCTCAGGGGGGATAACAGGTGGGGGAGGGGCTAGTGATAGTGCATATGGTGTATTGGGAGGAGGACGTGTTTGTTTGCGTCTCTTTCGAGAAGGTTCCTACTCCCGCATGATACTCTTCCCCTTATCACGATCCCGGGCCATGGTGGGTGCGTGAGTGTGATGTAAATGAGTGTAGAACACGATAAAATCACGCACACACAAACAATCAAGCAAGTAGAAATTCTAGGGTAAAAAGTAAAATTGAGCAGTGGAGCGAAGTTACCCAGCAGAGATTGGAGTTCCTTGCTTCAAGTTGATCCAACACCGTGCAATTGGACGGAGTGTGGAGCCGCGGCACTCCTCTTCAGTGAAAATTCGAAATGGGGGGGGGGTATTTTGGAATTAGGGCTAAGGAAGCAAAATGGGGGGGAGAGAGAGAGAGAGGAAATGGTGGAGAGATGGAAGGGGTAGGTGGAGAGAGAGGCTAGAGGGGGAGTGGAGGTCGTGGGAGAGAGATTTTCGGCCGTTGGGAGAGCGGGGAAGACGAAACGACGGCGGGTTTTGCGAGATCGGGAGTGGAAACGAACGGTCGGGGCGGGGGTTTATTTATAGGGTTTAAGTCCAACCGATCGGGTGAGTTGTCACCCCATCAGTTGAATTATTGGTCGAGATTTTCAGCTGAAGAGACGCTATAGGCGAACCGGTCGGTTGATAACTCACCCGATCGGTTGACCGCTCCACAAATTTTCTCGAGAGTTCGGTGTTGTTCACCCGGTCAATCAACCGGTCATGCTTCTGATCACCCGATCAGTTGACAAATTCTGAAAATTTCCCGAGACTTCAGCCCCAGTTCACCCGGTCTGCCAACCGGTCTCGCGTAGCTTCACCCGATCGATTCGTTGAGTGACTGATACGGCCGTCAGCTGATACATCCCAATCGATCGGTTGGGGCCTTGTTTTCTACAAAAGTGCACAAATGGCCTAAGTCCCTGATCACTCCATATTTTACACCTTTTTTCTGCATGTTTGCATGCCGTTTTGATCGCTCGAATTGCGCTTTTCACGATTTTTCGGCAATATTGCGATGCTTTTCACGATTTCTTGTTTTTGTCGAATTTCAGGAGATTTCGAGCGATTTGGAGTGATTCTGAGATACACCCACTCTGGAGTGTCACCCATGACTCCCTGGAGGGGAATTTTGCTATTGGAGAGGAGTGGGAGAAGAAAGAACGTCGTAGGAGCGACGAGGGAGCAAAAATATGAAGATTGGGTATTTTGAGCTTGCCACTCGGCCGAGTGAAGGAGTCACTCGGACGACCATCGAGAACCCACTCGGCCGGACAAATCGGACATGAAGAAGACTGAGTATCAGCGTGCACTCGACCGAGCATTGCCAGTCCACTTGGCCGAACCACGGAGACGCCACTCGCCCGAGTGGCATGAAGACGACAGCAATTAGAAGTCCAGAGTTACTGTAAATTTATATTCAATCCCCGAGTTCTGACTCGGCCGAGTGAAGAAGTCCCCTCGGCCGAAGCAAAGAAAGTCACTCGGCCGAGTGACTCCCGAGGAGCCGACCACCAAAAGTCCGAACTTACTGGAATTTGTCAGGGTTTGTCACTCCGCCAAATGACATTTGTCACTCGGCCGAGTGAGCCGCGCTGCCTGTAGCATAAACTGCGATTTTGAGGCTGCGCAGGGGCATTTTCGTCAGAGCTTTTTGGGCGATTTTGGGGGGTATTTAACCCCTGTTTTTAACCTAGTTTAGAGAACTTTTTTAGAACTTTTTGCAGCCTTTTTTAGATTACTTTTAGGAGATTAGATTTAGCTTTGAGGGGAGAGAGAAAGGTGTTAATTTGTTGGATGCTATTGGTTCTTCATTGGTTTGTCTCTCTCTCTATCAAAAACTCCATTTTTATTGATATATTGAATATAGCAATGAATTCTATTGATTTTATTTGTGAAT
The DNA here is from genome assembly GCA_030789695.1 of Scilla litardierei. Classification (NCBI taxonomy): domain Eukaryota; kingdom Viridiplantae; phylum Streptophyta; class Magnoliopsida; order Asparagales; family Asparagaceae; genus Scilla; species Scilla litardierei. Next base: position 41,138,035 of record CM061134.1, read on the forward strand.
TTTTATTGAATTTCATTATGAATTGTGAGTAGTTTTATCGTCTTAGGGCGTAGGGATGAACCCTACGAACCCTATTTCTAAATTGTGATTAACTGGTGAAATTATTGCTAGAATTGATTAGGGTTAGTTTGGGATTGATTTAATACGAATAGCTAGGGATTCATACCGATTGGGATTTGCAAGAGATTGGGTCCCAACTCGATAGGAAGCCCTAGAAATTCAAATTGAGTTACAATTGAATTTCTCCGGAATCGGTTTGCAAGAGATTTGACCGAAACTAGGGTTTTTGATTGCAATTCTATACCCATTTTCGTTTGCAAGAGATTGGACGGGTAGGAACTATCCCAACCTAGGTCGTAGCTCGAGTTTGCACAAGAGTGGCTTGAGATACGATTGAACGAGGATGTTATTCTTCACTCTAGCTCGCCTAGGTTAGGGTTTGCAAGAGATTGGACCCTACCCTAGGTATGCTATAGACCGGCAATAGCGCGAGAGCGTGAGCTTGGTTCTACATTTAGTTGCAACTAGTTCACCTGAATTTCAATTCTAGCAATTGTGACACCTACGAATTACAATGACGAGATACGGTTTGTAACGGGGATTCCCTACCCCTAGGCGTCTTTATCAATTTGATATTTCTTTTATACAATTGAACGACTGTGACCGCTTTATTTCGAATATTTCTCGACCATTCTTATAGCCAGGTGGATTGAAGAAGACACTGTCATTAGGCCTCCCTGTGTTCGATACCCGCTCGCCGCTACACCGTGCGCTTGCGGTAAGACTAGCAAGTCGCGTGCCCGGGTGTGCATCCGGGCTCCGATCAAGTTTTTGGCTCCGTTGCCGAGGGAAACGGATACCCTCCTAGGCTGAATATTGCCGAGTAGCTTGTGCCACTCGGCCGAAGGAGTTTTCTCCCTTCGGCCGAGTGAACAGAAGCCACTCGGTCGAGTCGTAAGTGGCGGGGAGAAATTTAAACTCATTTTTCGTTACGTCACTCGGCCGAGCAACATAGTCACTTGGCCGAGTCGTAACTAACCCTATATATATCACGCGGGCTCGGTGCGAATTTCAACACAGCTATTCCCAATTCTCGCCCGAGCCCCCGCGATCTTTTGACTTCCCTCGCCCGCGATGACCCCTCGCTCGCTCGAATCCCATCGCCGCCGGCTCCTATCGCTGACCACCGCCGGCGACGACCCTCGCCTAACCGTCGACGACCTCCGGTGACTTCCCCCACCACCGGCCGAGCTCTGGTGATCCCCTATTTCGCGCAAAATCTCTTTTTCTCTCTATTTTTCTCGATCCGTAGACCCGTTGCGCCCAAAAATCAAATTAAATTGTTTATCTATCTATTATACCCCATCTCCCCCATGTATTTTGAATATTAACCGCTGATATCGTTGTTAGCTTTGCAGGCTATCTTGGGGGAGCTTAGGGGAGCTTCAGGACGCGTTTTTCGCTTCGCAGAGGCGGCGCTCTTCGCACGCATTTGCTCATTTGCTCTCGTGACGTGTTCAGGTACACTCGCTCCTTTTATTGAGCACGCCGCACTATATTTCAGTTGGGTGAGCACGCACGGCACAAATGCCGCCCCGCACTAGGTCACGCACGCGGGGAGCCTCTTCCAAGCGGAAGAGGACCGATGACGCCAGTCCCTCTCACGCTAGGGAGGACTCCCCTCCACCTAGTCCACCACCACCCACACAGCCGCTTCCCACCGATCCCATACACGCACAGCACATCCCCGCCGATCCTGTCCCACCACCGGCTCCTGTTGTCGGGCCGCTGGGGATCACGTTCAGAGACGACGCACAGCGCGTCTGATTTGAGCATATCGCCCAGCGATCCATAGTGCCCTCTAGGTTCACACACTTAGCAGACCTGGACCGCCTAGGGGTGCTAGAGGGGATGCTCACGTTGTACCACAACGTGGGTTGGCGCGATTTTTTGTCTGTGTCGGCGGACACCTACGTCCGACCGACACTCGAGGTACTTAGCTCGATCGCCCGGACCCCTTGGGGATGCACATTCCAACTTATGGATCGAGAGTGCGAGGTCACTCTCGACATGCTTCATGCATTCTTCCAGTGGCCCGCTGTCCCCGTCCCCGACCGAGCCTACGCACCCACTCACATCCCACCACCAACATTTGACACTTCCACGTTCTGGACACGTATCACGGGCTCCCACAACGGCTTTGACCCTAGTAGGGCCAAGGCCTCGGCCATCCTACACCCCTACCTCCGCATAGCCCAGCGCCTCATGGCGACCACCTTTTTGGCGAGGTACGAGCCTGGGACGATGTCTACGCCTGAGCTCTATATGCTCTACGCGATGACTCGCCCCAGAGTTCTCGAGAGGGATAGCGATGACCTGGTCCCCGCCATTGAGATTGATATTGCTAGCTGGTTCTTAGACTGCATCATCATTTCGGTGGGTGCTCGCTCACCGATTTGCTGCGGCAGTCTGATTACTTTGCTAGCCCTGATGACCGGCGTGGACCTGCCTGCTGACCTTAGACGAGCCCCGGGCCCCACTGCACTCTCGATAGATGTCATGGCCCAGATGAAGATGCTTCATCCCCACAGCCAGCGACACTGGGTGTGGTTGCACGGTCCTTTTAGTGCCGATTACATGATCCTCCCGAGCCTAGCTCAGACACATATAGGACTGGCCCACGAGGATTGGATCCCAGCGATGGATCTCCTCATCCCAGCTGCTTACGTTTTGGAGGCTGAGGGCGCTGAGCAGGCACCCCCTGCACACCCTGCACCTCCTGATGACCCCGTGATCCCTCAGCCCCAGCCTGCACTTTCTGCACCTCCCGACACTTCTATCCCCACTTCTGCCAGTGTCGGGAGTACCCTTGCTGAGCCGTCCACCACGTCCACCACCACTCCCACCACTGCTGTGCCTATCTCGGTCGAGCCTATTTCTTCACTTCTTCATGAGCGTCCACCCACCATACTAGAGAGCGGTGAGTCTTCCTTCCCTGCTGTTGTACGGTCCCTATCTAGCTTGTTGTCCGCTGGGGTGTCACCTTTTGGTCCATTCACTTATTCCTCAGCGGTCGACCCTTCTGTCTCCACCGTAGCTGTCCTATCCGAGAGTGTCGTGACGTATGTCCTCACACCTGTGTCACCGACCTCTCTTGCTGCCTCGTCGCCGATTTTATCTCACACCACCACTGTTGCTGCCTCCTCGTCCCAGCCTGCGTCCCAGCCTCGCACTGAGGCTGGACATCCACTAGTGAGCACAGCACCTTTTGTAAAAACTTGCCTCTTTCAAAACAATGTGAGATTTACTCCCAAGCGCAGGAGATCGTGCAAGTAGTACCTGGAGAGTCCAGAGTCAAATCCTCGGGACAAGTCGACCTGAGATAACACAAATTCAACTAATCAAATATAATATACGGTTAAGGAAACAACCACCTTTATGAAGGTGAAGAATAGTGTAAAGATTGGTAGCGAAGAAAGTGGTTCCTAAAAGTATTACGGTATCACGAGAGTTTGGTATTCAATGACACAAATATGCTACGGTTGTGAGTTCATTAGGAGTTTATAGTCGCTGAAATTTCACGTCTTTTAATGTTACACAATGCTTCACCCGGTCAAGGCGTGAAGGCGTCGGAAGATGAATCGATGAAAACTAGTCAAAATAGCCTTAAACGTATTACTAGCAATGTTGATCTCATTAAGCAATAATCGCAGCGATAAGTTCAGATTAGAGAACACAAATTCGCTAGCCTTATCAGGGCCTAGCCATAGGGCACATCAACAATATCAACAATAAGCAAATACCCATCAAATACGGTGTAGAAATCAACATAACTAACAATTTTGACATGATAATAGGGCTAAAGACATGAAATTTAGCGACTACATACTCCTAACTACATCACAACCATAGCACAAGGAGATTAGCCACGCATGGTGCAATAAAAATCATATTGCATAGCAAAATACATCGTTTTAGCAGCAAAATACAATGAAATACACCAAATACGGGGTATAAGTTCAAGAATTTATCACCAAATCTCCACTTTAGAACCCAAAACTCCCTGAGAATAGGAAGAACAGCCTCTGGAAATGTTCAGAATTTTCTCCTGGAGAAATACGCACAGTAGCCGCTCCAAAAGTCCCAAAATACGCCAGAATACCCCCCAAAACCCCTAGAATACGCTTAAATAATAGCATTGCGGGTTTGGGGAGCTTATCGGGTTCAAACCCGCACCCGTATCATGTTAAACCCATACCCACGATCGCTGAGCAATCTGGACCGCTTGATCGATGCGGGATGCGCTCAGAAGCCGCCACGTGGTCTTTAGAGTTCGTGCGGGCCCGATCCGCTATCGATTTCGAATTCGGATCGGAGATAATCACAGCCGTTCGATTGGAATCGTGCGGTCCCCAAGGTGCCACGTCGCCGCTATTTCTCGTGCGCTCCGCTTCGCTGTTCTCAATCACCCGGTCGTTGGATCGAGATCGATCAGTCGTCGCTTGGCCATGTCGCCCGCTAATATCGCAGCCGCTTCGTCCGCATCGGGTTGAAGTTCATCCGCACGATGGCGATCGAATGGTCCCGATTGAATGAATCTGCTCCGCACTCGGTCTTCGTCCTCCGCCTTTGGATGAGAGATCAACGACCGTAGCTGAGCCACGTCGCCCCCAGCGATTCGAATAGGATTTCGAATTGAAAGCCATCGCAACCGTCCGTTCGTGCGGTAGCCTCATGGGATCGTGCCACGTAGCTCGCGGATGATTGCTCCGAGGTGCGCTTCCGCTTCGTTCCTGGCCGTTGGATTGTGATCCAACAGCGCCGCTTCTACCAGATGTCTGCCAAGATGCGTGCGCAGCGCATACGGAAATGTATTTCCCCGCGTATAATCGTATTTACGACCGTATTTCTCCAATAAATGGTATTCTGCATTCAAAAATACACAGTAATTAGCACAGATCTCAGAAAAATACAAATAAATAGTCGTTGGAATCGTGAGATCGAGACCAAGCCATGAAAAATATAAAAAGTGCAGAAATACTCAGTGAATTACTGTTTTGTGCTCAAATAAGGTGATTTCTCTAATAAATGATGATATACAAAATACGAACGTATTAGAGAACAATTAATTGTCAAATAAGCACAAAATAGGGCTAAATGGGGGGTTTAATATGCAATATTCAACCCGAATCACACCCCCCAACTAGCGTTTTGCTAGCCTCTAGCAAAATGAGCGAAATACGATATCAGATATACACCTAGATCACCTTATCTGATCTCAAATCACTTACCACCATACTATAACGACAAAAGAGATGACCACACACTAATGCCAAGATTTCATGCTCATTATATAATGGTACTCATGGGTTTAACGATGAAAAACAAGTATCTCTTAAATGGTTATGAAATTGACTTAACTACACTATCCATTACTTCTCAGCGCATAATATGCAAAATCAATGGCTCACACCTTTCAATCAAATATTCTAACTTGGAGTGTAGATGTATCATGCAAAGCAAGCATCAAAAAAATAGAATGGTATCAAGACATACACACGTCAATTTTCATTCATAGGAAATCACACCATATCTTGTGTTTTCTTTAAGCCTGGGAAGTTTTCTTGCCTCGCTAATTATGCACACTTATCCTCTATTTTCTTTCCCTTTTTTAATAGTTCTGCGTAACGCGCATCAAGCAACATTCGCAGAAAAAATGTATAACTTGGATCGCTCCATCAAATGATCGAGGTTCCAGTCAATGGCTCCCAAATCAGACGATAATAGGGCATTAGGCCAAAAAGGACCCCTCGGACTGTACTACTCGAGCCAACCAAGTTATTTCTTTAATGACACATTTATTCGTTCATTCATTTTTCTTCATTCATCTTATTTTATTCTTTCTTTTGTGCGTGCATAAATAACTTAGCGAGATAGCTTCCTTTTCTTTATTCTTGCACAAGAATGGGTTATCCTAATCATTTCAAAATACAGTGTAGACTTTTTCTACCCAAAGTCACACAAAGCATGCAAATAGCAATGAATATAAGATAAAAAGCAATGCTCCAGTCATTTTGTGATCGTGTGTTCCATTGAAAGCATACGACTTGCTAATTCATAACTTCAAGAGCCATTAAGTCATCAATTAATCCTACTATAGAGATATATCAAGAGAGATTTACCATGAGTACTAGCATTCACATCGAATGAGAATGAAATATTTAACAATAGTGGTGGAGGAAAATAAATCATATGTGCAAAGTGGTGAATGGATTTCGAGAATTTTCATCACATGAGGTTCACTTCTAGGTGTAATAAGCATTGGTAATAAATCTTGACTCAACCCCCTTTTTTATAAAAAGAAAAAAAATTTGAAAAAAGGGAACTACTTAAAAATAAAAAAAATTATTTTTTTTTAAAAAAAATCCTAAAAGTTTATACCCTCCCCCCAACTTAAAATAAGCATTGTCCTCAATGTTAAGGAGAGGGAATCATGGAAAGAACACACCTGATTAGTTACCACCCGAAGGTGGATCTGTGAGGTCAATGGTGGTATCCTATCTGGCCCAAAGCTCTTGAAAATGTTTCAGACGTTGTCCATTGACTTTGAATTCATGGCCATCCTTCTCATTCACTAAGACCACCGCTCCATGTGAAAAGACTTCTTTGACAAAGTATGGTCCCGTCCATTTTGAGCGCAGCTTTCTTGGAAATATATGGAGTCTTGAATTGTACAACAGAACCTTGTCTCCAATTTTGAATTCCTTTCACATGATCATCTTGTCATGCACAGCTTTCATCCTTTCCTTTGCTAGTTTCGCATTTTCATATGCTTCTCTTCGTATTTCATCAAGCTCCATGATCTGCAATTTACGAGAAACATTTGATGAGTCATCAAGCAAATTAAGAGTTTTAATTGCCCAAAAAGATTTATGTTCTAATTCAACAGGAAGATGGCAATTTTTTCCATAAACCAAACGGAACGGTGACATCCCTAAGATAGTCTTGTATGCTGTCCTGTAGGCCCATAGAGCTCTAGGCAAGCGAATACTCCAATCTTTGCGTGTTGGATTCACTGTTTTCTGAAGAATGTTCTTTATTTCCTTATTCGCCAATTCCGCTTGTCTTGTCTGGGGGTGGTAAGGTGTTGAAACTTTATGCGTCACCCCAAATTTCTTCATTAGGTTTGCAAAGAGCCTGTTGCAGAAGTGGGAACCTCCATCATTGATAATGGCCTTTGACACTCCAAAGCGCGAAAAGATGTTCTCCTTCAAAAAATTTAGCACAATGGAAGCGTCATTGGACCTGCAAGGAATAGCTTCCACCCATTTAGAAACATAATCGATGGCAACCAATACAAATATATACCCAAAAGATGGTGGAAAAGGCCCCATGAAATCAATACCCCAACAGTCAAATAATTCTATTTCTAACATGGGATTCAATGGCATCATGTTTCTTTTTGTAATTCCCCCCAACTGTTGACAACGCACACATGATTTACAATAAGCATATGCGTCTTTAAACATAGTAGGCCAATAAAAACCACTCTGTAAAATCTTGGCAACAGTTTGATGCGCTGAAAAATGCCCCCCACATACCCCATCATGGCAAAAATTTAAAACGCTATCAAACTCATGGTCGGGTACACATCTCCTTACAATTTGATCTTCACAATATTTAAAAAGACAAGGGTCATCGAAGTAGAACGATTTTACCTCATGCTTGAAGCGTTTGAAATCTAAAGAAGACCAATGTGGAGGGGTTCTACCTGTCACCAAATAATTAGCTATATCTGCATAACATGGTAGAGTGGAGATGGCGAAAAGCTGCTCATCTGGGAAGGAATCTCGCAAAGGAACATTAGGCGACTCTGTCCCCACCGTTGTAATACCCCATATCCCTATTTACGTATATATGTACGTATTTTTGGGAGTAAATACGTACGTATATTTTTCGGGAATATGATTGTATTTTTCCTTTAATTATTTAGTATATGAATTATTTTTAAATGGTTTTAAACTCATTAATTGATTTTAGTAAATGAGAGTATTTGGAGGAATACGTGTATTTGGATTGTATGAAGTATTTCTTCATGTATTTCTATTTTTCTTAAAAATACAAAATCCCAATTTTCTTTACCATGACAACACAACACATTAGGTGGCATCTTGTGAGCTAATAAGAGTACACATGGCTTAACTTTGACTAAGATTTGTGGATGAGAGGATTTTAGGGAAATAAAATTTTCAAGGCATGAACCAAAAACCAAAATCTCCCTCTCTCCATCTCATTTCAGCTATGGCTGAAAATTCTCTCCCTTTCATCCCCATTTCTCCACCATTCCACCACCTGCCTCCTCCTAAATCACCACCCATCTCTCCACCAAGAAACCATGGCTTTTCTTTATCATTCTAACACCTAAATTCCTCAAAATCCATCTTTTGGAGGCCAAAGTTGGAGAAGGAGACTATGAGCCCAAGATTCTTCAAGGACTAAGAAGGGCCAAGGAAAGTTTGGAGGACCTTGGAGGTAGAAATTCCTTTCACTTATAGTAGGATTTAGTTTTAGGAATAGGAATTCCATTTATGTTAATATGTTATGTGGAATTAGCTAGATGAACAAAATTCTGGAATTTACACAGAATTGGCTGAAACTTTGTTAGCTTCTGCACTTAATTGGCTACATAGAAATGCATGAAAAAAATATATGTTACTCATATTGTAGTCCTTAATAACTTTCACGTTTACAAGTTTTGCAAATTCGGACTGAAAACTAGAGTAAACATTCAGTTTCTAAAACTGGTCTGTTTTTAGACAGTTTTGACACCTTTCAGTAAAACGAGTATAACTCCATGCAAACTTTATAAAATATTATGATCTTGCTGCCGTTGGAAAGCTGACTTCAAGATCTTCAACCCATAAATTTTTTAGATTTTAATTCTGTCTGTAACTTGTAGAAAAATGGACTTGAACTGAACTCAGTTTCTGGTTCAGAATTCTGAAATTATACCTGTTAGGAGAAAATCCACCATAAATCACATATGTCAACTGAGCTTATGAAAATTGGTCAGTGAAAGGAAAACACCCATATCTACAACTTTCGTGAAGGGACCAGACACCAATTCTGACTGTAGGTAGGCTAAAAGTGATATTCTTTCTGCTGTAACAGTTTTGACAGATTCATATGTTAATTTTGCTTAGTACTTATCATGGTGTAGTTCTGTTTGAAGTTAAGTTTGTTTGTGCTAATCATGTTCTCAATGACATGCTCTTGATACATGTAATTATGCAGATGGTTCATGAAATATTCGTTATGTCAATAATGTTTAAGTTCAATTTGTTTATGCTTTTGTGCTCACATTAGTATGTTCATAACGATGAGTTTGTGATGATATTCCATGCAATTCTTTAATTGTGATGATGATGATGATGATGATGATGTGAATATGGTTATACGTTTCATGTATATTATGATGAATGAGAAAGGGAATGCACAAGGCGATGCATGTCCCAAATATGTGATGAACTGTGGAAAGAAAAGAAATGGAAGATGTTATGTTTCATGAAAATGACTAAGTCCTCTTAAAGGAGGGTGACATGGGGTTTGGGGGAAACACGGGTAAATTAAAGGAGTTAAGGAGCGGACAGATGATATGAATTCTCACCCGCTGTATCACTCCCGGAAGGGCGAGTTGAAAGGGTTGGAGAGGCCGCTGGTGTACCCGTGATGCACCATGACGGTAATTGATGGTTTACTCCGTTTGTCCCACAGAAAAACCGAGCAGGTCTCGCTCTAGTGCCTTGCCCCGTTCGGGCATAGAGTTGCGAGAGGCCCCCTCCGGTGCCCGTGTTGCTGGTTGGGGTAACACTTTTTCACCCACCCTGGGTGAAGTCCGCCTCCTTAGCGTCCTACGGTTTACACGGGTTTCCAAACATGAGAATGAATAACTTAAAGCAATTGTCTTTTAATTATAAATATTGTTATCCCATGGTTACTTGTTTCTCTGTTAAGTTAATGTTGTTAACTCATGCTGATCCATTCCATTGTTTATTATAAATGTCCAGTACTTTCATGTTATTATGTTCTCCCACTTACCTTCAGCACTTGCATGTTATAACATGGTTACTTATGCATGTTCACAAGTTCTTCTTTGATGCTTATACATCGTGTTGTGATTACTTTTATGTCCTGAGAGCTTTACTTGTTAGACCACCCTCCCTAGATAGGTAGACCAGTTCTAAAATTGGGTTCTACTAGAGTGTTAGGAGTTTCTACTGGGTCACGCGTTGACGTGTCCCCGTTGACTTTCAGGTCATGTGAGTTGGAGGTTGGAGATAGCGGCTGGAGCTTTGGAGTTGGTGATCTGTTGTAGTATTGGGTGGTGAGGGGTATGATGAGAGACTTGTACTTTTGGTGTTTCTTTTCGGGTGGACCTTTGTACTTAGAGTCGTGAAAATAAAGATGTTGGTGTATGTATAAGATGTATCAATGTATCAATAAAATGGAATATTGTTCTTTTGTTATTTTCTCAGTGTTTTTTTCTGTGATGGAGTTTTACTTGTACTTCCCAGCACGTGCGTAGTACCTGCAGCATTCTTTTGTTCTCTTCCTTTCTCTCTTTCTATGTAACACTCGTTGATCTAGGAATACTTGGGACGGATTCGTACTTCCCGGGTAGCCTGGAGAGCAGGTCGTTACAACCGTCAATCTAGAAAGGTGATCTGCGACATTGTTTTCAACTCCCTTCTTATCCTTGATCTGAATGTTGAACTCCTGCAAAAGAAGAATCCATCGTATGAGTCTAGGTTTCGCATCCTTTTTAGATAAAAGATATTTCAGTGCAGAATGATCTGTAAAGATGAGAATGGGTGAGCCCAATATATAGCTTCTGAATTTCTCCAATGCAAACACCACTGCCAGCAACTCTTTCTCCGTAGTAGTGTAGTTCCTTTGTGCTTCATTCAACGTTTTACTGGCATAGTAGATAACACAAGGAACTTTCTCTTTATTTTGCCCAAGCACAGCCCCCATTGCGTAGTCACTTGCATCACACATGATTTCAAATGGCATACTCCAGTCTGGAACCTGCAAAATAGGGGAGGAAACAAGTGAGTTCTTTAATTTATCAAATGAATCTTGACACTCTTGTGTCCATATGAAATCAGCATTTAAAGTTAATAAGTGGCAGAGGGGGCGGGAGATGGCGCTGAAATCCTTTATGAACCTTCGATAAAATCCTGCATGGCCTAGAAAGGATCGTATGTCCTTGACGCATTTTGGTGTAGGCAACTTCTCAATCACCTCAACTTTTGCTCTGTCTACCTAAATACCTGCTTTGGAGACTAGGTGTCCAAGAACCAAACCTTCAGTTGTCATGAAATGACACTTTTCCCAGTTTAACAACAGGTTCTTTTACTGGCACCTGTGCAAGACAAGAGCTAAGTTAGATAAACAATTTTCGAATGAAGTGCCATATACAGAGAAATCATCCATAAACACTTCCATAATCCTCTCAACCATATCGCTAAAGATACTCAACATGCAACGCTGAAAAGTAGCAGGTGCATTGCATAATCCAAAAGGCATTCTTCTAAAAGCGAAAGTTCCAAAGGGGCAAGTGAATGTAGTCTTCTCTTGATCCTCTGGAGCAATCTCTATCTGATAATAGCCAGAATAACCATCTAGAAAATAATAAAATTCATTACCTGATACTCTTTCCAAGATTTGATCAATGAAAGGTAATGGAAAGTGATCTTTTCGTGTTTTAGCATTTAATTTCCTGTAATCAACACACATCCTCCAACCTATGGTGGTACGCATAGGTATAAGCTCATTATTCTCATTTCTTACCACTGTGAGTCCTGATTTCTTTGGAACCACCTGTATGGGGCTAACCCATCTGCTATCTGAAATAGGATATATTATACCTGCAGCAAGTAGCTTAAGAACCTCTCCCTTAACAACCTCTTTTAATGTAGGATTTAATCGACGTTGCATCTCACATGTAGGTTTGGCATCATCCTCAAGATAAATATGATGAGTGCAAATTAAGGGATGTATACCTGTAATGTCCGCAATAGACCATCCAATGGCCCCTTTGTGTTCCCTAAACACATCAAGCAAAGCACGTTCTTGTTCAAGCGTGAGTTTAGAGGATATTACCACAGGGAAGGTCTCCTCCTTTCCAAGCAAAGCATATTTCAAATAGTCTGGCAGAAGCTTCAATTCCAGCTTTGGATGCTCAATCTCTGAAGGTTGTTGTGGTGGCAATTCCATTGGCAATGTCTCGAACTTTGGCACCCATGCATCCCTTGATCTTTCATTTTTGCCATGCACAAAATAAGACTCATCAATATCGTCGAAATTATAATCAATAAAGTTGGACGAGCACTCGTACTTAGCTTCAAAATAGTCTTCAATTAAATTCTCAATGAAACATACCTCTTCCACTTCATCAGCATTCACAGGTAACTTACATGATTTAAAAATATTCAGCTCAAGTTTCATGTTACCAAAGCTTATCTTCAATTGTCCATCCCTACAATTTATCATAGCATTGCAAGTCGCTAGGAATGGACGTCCTAATATAATCGGAGTGCAATTACCTGATTGTGGCCCATGAATATCAAGGACGATAAAATCCACTGGATAATAGAATTTGTCCACTTGGACCAACACATCTTCCACGCATCCTCGTGGGATTTTTACCGACCTGTCTGCTAACTGTAGAACCACAGGTGTCGTTTTCAGCTCCCCCAATCCTAACTGCACATAAACAGAGTAAGGCAAAATGTTAACACTAGAACCCAAATCAAGTAAAGCATCTCCAAATTTCTTGGTTCCTATAATGCATGGGATAGTAAGAGAACCTGGATCCTTATATTTGGGAGAAGTGTCATGTTGTACCATTGCACTTACCTGTTGTGTTAGGAATGCTTTCTCTTTCACATTTAGACTCCGTTTTACAATGCATAGCTCCTTCAGAAATTTAGCATATGCAGGCACTTGGTTGATTGCATCAAGTAATGGAATATTAATTTTTACCTGCTTGAAGATATCTCTTATCTCTGCCTGATACCTGTCTTTTGATGGTGGAGCAAGTCTGTGTGGGAATGGAGCTGGAGGTACATATGGTTCTGGCTCTTTTTCTGCTACCTCTTCCTCAACTTGCAAACTTTCAGGTGCTTGCATACCTCCTCTTTCTCCTCAGCTGGTTGTTCATGTCTAGGCATTTCTGGTTTTTCAATTTCACGTCTGCTACGCAATGTAGTCACTGCCTGACATGGTTTGACGTTGTTTCCTGAAAAAGAAGAAGAAGGATTCGTATTAGGATTTGCAACAGGCTGAGCTGGTAATTTACCTTTATCTTGTGATGCTATAAATCTCGAAAAATTCTCAGTGAGCTGCTGTTGCATCTGTGCCATCTGTTGGACTGCAGCGGTGAGACTCTGAATTTCATTGCTCTGCTCCCTTTTTCCTTGGTAGTTTAAGTGGTTGGGATGGCAATAGGGAGTGGACGTCTGCTACTTCTGCTGATATGAAGCACCTCCTTGGTTTGATTGGTTCTTCCAATTTGCATTGTAACCTTGATTTGCCACCCAATTCACCTCTGATTCTGGATTTCTGCCCAATTCTTTAATTGCTGGGATCAGTGGGCAGACGGTAGTATCATGAACTGGCTTCTCGCATATGACGCAATATGGCTCTGATGTTACCGCCTTTGCTGCTCTAAGATCAATATTTTGTAGCTTTTGTGTCACCAATGCCTCCACTTGCGCCATCAATGCATCTTCAGGCTTCAAAGTCTGCAAGCCACCTCTTGTTTGCTGTGTAGACATAGACCTATCAAATTCTGAAGGTGGCTCCCATCTTCTTGCATTCTCTGCAATGTTCTCCAAATATGCCCAAGCCTCCGTCGGGGTCTTCTCAAAGAAAGCTCCATTGCACATCATCTCTACATATTGCTTTGTATTTGGCTGCAATCCATCGTAAAAGAATCCAATGGTGCGTCCCTTGTCAAAACCATGATGTGGGCACGCCAACAGAAGCTCCTTGAATCTTTCCAAAGTTTGATCATATGCTTCAGTCTCCTTCTGCGAAAAAGACATGATGTGCCTCTTTAAAGCTTGCGTCCTGGCCAAAGAAAAGAATTTTTTCAGAAACTCAGTTTGCATTGTTAGCCAAGAAGTAATAGATCTAGGAGGCAATGCATTGAACCAATTCTTTGCCTTGTCTTTCAATGAGAATGGAAAAATTTTAAGATAAACAACATCATTACTAACTTTTCCATCCAATTGTGTATAGCATGCTTCTTCAAACGTTTTAATATGCAAGTAAGGGTTTTCCCTATCCTCTCCATGGTAAGAGGGAAGGATCTGGATCACCCCAGCTTTAAGCGAAAAAGAATGAGCACCCTCAGGCAAAACAATGCATGACTCAGAAGCAACTCTAGTGGGCATATAAGTAGCACTCAATGGTAGTTCTTGTGGGTGTGCAAGTGGTTGTTCATTATTATTATCGGCCATGTTTTCAATTCTTATCAACCTATGTGAAGTGGAGGTCCTATGCCACATAAACTAGCAAAGAGGTATATATATTTTTTTCAATAATAAAACTAAGCTATAAAATGGAAGGATCTCACCGAGTACTCCTCTGAAAGCTGAAAATATGGATCAAAGATACCGTTGTCCCCGGCAATGGCGCCAAAAACTTGCCTCTCTCAAAACAATGTGAGCTTTACTCCCAAGCGCAGGAGATCTGCAAGTAGTACCTGGAGAGTCCAGAGTCGAATCCTCGGGACAAGTCGACCTGAGATAACAAAAATTCAACTAATCAAATATAATATACGGTTAAGGAAACAACCACCTTTATGAAGGTGAAGAATAGTGTAAAGATTGGTAGCGAAGAAAGTGGTTCCTAAAAGTATTACGGTATCACGAGAGTTTGGTATTCAATGACACAAATATGCTACGGTTGTGAGTTCATTAGGAGTTTATAGTCGCTGAAATTTCACGTCTTTTAATGTTACCCAACGCTTCACCCGGTCAAGGCGTGAAGGCGTCGGAAGATGAATCGATGAAAACTAGTCAAAATAGCCTTAAACGTATTACTAGCAATGTTGATCTCATTAAGCAATAATCGCAGCGATAAGTTCAGATTAGAGAACACAAATTCGCTAGCCTTATCAGGGCCTAGCCATAGGGCACATCAACAATATCAACAATAAGCAAATACCCATCAAATACGTTGTAGAAATTAACATAACTAGCAATTTTGACATGATAATAGGGCTAAAGACATGAAATTTAGCGACTACATACTCCTAACTACATCACAACCATAGCACAAGGAGATTAGCCACGCATGGTGCAACAAAAATCAGATTGCATAGCAAAATACATCGTTTTAGTAGCAAAATACAATGAAATACACCAAATACGGGGTATAAGTTCAAGAATTTATCACCAAATCTCCACTTTAGAACCCAAAACTCCCTGAGAATAGGAAGAACAGCCTCTGGAAATGTTCAGAATTTTCTCCTGGAGAAATACGCACAGTAGCCGCTCCAAAAGTCCCAAAATACTCCAGAATACCCCCCAAAAACCCTAGAATACGCTTAAATAATAGCATTGTGGGTTTGGGGAGCTTATCGGGTTCAAACCCGCACCCGTATCATGTTAAACCCATACCCACAATCGCTGAGCAATCTGGACCGCTTGATCGATGCGGGATGCGCTCAGGAGCCGCCACGTGGTCTTTAAAGTTCGTGCGGGCCCGATCCGCTATCGATTTCGAATTCGGATCGGAGATAATCACAGCCGTTCGATTGGAATCGTGCGGTCCCCAAGGTGCCACGTCGCCGCTATTTCTCATGCGCTCCGCTTCGCTGTTCTCAATCACCCGGCCGTTGGATCGAGATCGATCAGTCGTCGCTTGGCCATGTCGCCCGTTAATATCGCAGCCGCTTCGTCCGCATCGGGTTGAAGTTCATCCGCACGATGGCGATCGAACGGTCCCGATTGAATGAATCCGCTCCGCGCTCGGTCTTCGTCCTCCGCCTTTGGATGAGAGATCAACGACCGTAGCTGAGCCACGTCGCCCCCAGCGATTCGAATAGGATTTCGAATTGAAAGCCATCGCAACCGTCCGTTCGCGCTGTAGCCTCATGGGATCGTGCCACGTAGCTCGCGGATGATTGCTCCGAGGTGCGCTTCCGCTTCGTTCCTGGCCGTTGGATTGTGATCCAACAGCGCCGCTTTCGCCAGATGTCTACCAAGATACGTGCGCAGCGCATACGGAAATGTATTTCCCCGCGTATAATCGTATTTACGATCGTATTTCTCTAATAAATGGTATTCTGCATTCAAAAATACACAGTAATTAGCACAGATCTCAGAAAAATACAAATAAATAGTCGTTGGAATCGTGAGATCGAGACCAAGCCATGAAAAATATAAAAAGTGCAGAAATACTCAGTGAATTACTGTTTTGTGCTCAAATAAGGTGATTTCTCTAATAAATGATGATATACAAAATACGAACGTATTAGAGAACAATTAATTGTCAAATAAGCACAAAATAGGGCTAAATGGGGGGTTTAATATGCAATATTCAACCCTAATCACACACCTGCCTGCTGTCCCGATCACTTACACTGCCCGTATCAGACAGCCCCGACCTGCTCATCCTAGACCTGTCCGTCCCTCTGCTCCACCACCCCCTGACGCCTTAGTTCAGAGCATTCGTGCTCTTGAGGGGGCGATGAGTGGATCAGGGGCGATTTTAGGGCTCTCTCTGCCGCGGTCAGTTCTATGGAGTCCCGCGTCGCCATGCTTCCCGATATTCAGGCTTGCCTGAATCAAATAGTGGCGTGACTCCCTCCACTACACCCACCCACCCAGCAGACACGTCCACCACCACCCCCACCCCCACCTCCACCTCCGCCACAGGACGGAGATGGTGCAGCACCACCAGCTTAGGCACACCCTTGATGCCATTGATCTTTTTTGTCGTTATGCTGCCCATTCTCTGCTAGGTCCTGTCGATAGATTTTTGCCCCCCTCCTCCCCGCACTATTTTTGTCCCTATCTTGCTCACATCATTATATATCTTTTTTGGGAGAGAGGGAGCGTATTTTTGGTGACACATATCTGCATCACTCCCATCTTTGCGTGCCTCATTCACATCATCATATTTTCTTTTTATTTTTACTCCTTTTTTTATCATGCATGCATCCTCACCCTCCCCACCCATTTCCCGTCTCTCGGTGTGCCACACTTTGCACATTGAGGACACTGTGCACTTTAGCTTGGGGGAGTGAGTCCTCACACTTTTTGCTTTCATCACCTTTATTTTTAGTTTTTTCATGTTTTTCCGCTTTTGCACCCATTTTTCATCATGTTTTCATTTTTTTAACCATGCATCACGTTTTTCTTATTTTCCTTGTGTGCTGCATTGTAAATATCTTTGTTTTTCGTTTATCTTTATTTCTTTCATCTTTTGCTAGAGATGATTTTTCTGTGATGACGATGACGTGGTGAGAGCTTTTCTCTATATGCATGCTAATTTTGTCATGTCATAGCTTTTGTTTCTGATATCATATGCTATGTCCTGTTTTGCATTTAGAAATAGTAACCCACTTCTTTTCCCGTATGAAAATGGATGAAATTCTATTATTAGCTGATGTCTGATGATTCATATGTATGCTATCGTAGAAAACACACCAAGATTCACGCATTGATGCTTATATCTGGAGTACTGCTTTCTTTTCTCACATCACTTCTTATTGCATGATTTGTACGCTTCACTTCAGGTTGATTGAATATTTGCTAGCATTGACAATTCTGGATTAGTTTACTTTTTGAGATCAAACTGAGTAGATTAGATTACCATGCTGAAGTTGTCATGCACGTCCTATAGAGTGAACCGAGAGATACATTTATTTCTTTCTCCACATATCTTGAACATTATTTCTCTATTTTAAATTCATTGGTGAATCTCCCATTAGCAATTCTATTATTGGCATTCCCCCGTTATTATATCACATGCTCCAAATTCCCCAAAATCCAAAGAAAAAAATACGTGCATATCCTTCTCTTTGATTTGAGATCATTTGTGTAAATATGCTATTAAAAAAAGAAGAAAAAAAGGGAAAAAAGAAAAAGAAAAAGAAAAAGATTTGAGAATAAGAAAAGAAAAGAGAAAAGAAGTTCGAAAACGATCCCATCTCATATCCTTTCTCTCTTTCTTCCCTCTTTTGCTTTTATTTTTGTTTTCTTTGACTTTTGGAGCTTCATAAGAAACGGGGATGTAAATATTGTTTTGTATATGCCACCACGCTTATGGATAAGCTTGGGGGAGAGGATCCAATGATGTGTGAGAGAGTGGATACTTGACGGTGCATGACAACCTAGGCTAAGTAATATTTTATACTCGGTGAGATTGCTTAAAGTTATACGAAATCCAGAAATCTAAGCTTAGCACTCATTTCATGAAAACCACACTTTTCTATTCTTACTACTCTATTGTGTGATATCTCTTATACTCCTTATAGAAAGCATTCAATTGAAAAGTGTGTGATCTACGATATTGTATACCGCTTTAGATGCTTCAGACGATGCTAATTCTAGAATTATTCCATTTTTCATGCTATGTTGATATTCTTGGGTTTTCTATTTTCAAATGCACATTTATACTATGATATCGAGATAAAAGTCTTTGACATGTGTTTTACATTCGATGCGTGCTATATGAGTAAGCAAAACCCACGTCCTGAGAAAAATGATCTAGCAACTTCTCTCTTCGCTTTCTACTTTGTTTTTCGTTTTTCATTTTCCGCCTTTCCATCGTTTCTCTTTTTTCTTTATCCACCGGGTTCGCTTTTTACTCACCTTCCTCGAGGACGAGTAAGAGGTAAGCTTGGGGGATTTTGATCACTCCATATTTTATACCTTTTTCTGCATGTTTGCATACCGTTTTGAACGCTCGAATCGCGCTTTTCACGATTTTTCGGTAATATTGTGATACTTTTCACGATTTCTTGTTTTTGTCGAATTTCAGGAAATTTCGAGCGATTTGGAGTGATTCTGAGATACACCCACTCCGGAGTGTCACCCATGACTCCCTGGAGGGGAATTTTGCTATTGGAGAGGAGTGGGAGAAGAAAGAACGTCGTAGGAGCGACGAGGGAGCAAAAATATGAAGATTGGGCATTTTGAGCTTGCCACTCGGCCGAGTGAAGGAGTCACTCGGCCGACCATCGAGAACTCGCTCGGCCGGACAAATCAAACAGCAGAAGACTGAGTATCAGCGTGCACTCGGCCGAGCATTGCCAGTCCACTAGGTCGAACCACGGAGATGCCACTCGCCCGAGTGGCATGAAGACGACGGCAAGCAGAAGTCCAGAGTTACTGTAAATTTACAGTCGATCCCCGAGTTCCGACTCGGCCGAGTGAAGAAGTCCCCTCGGCCGAAGCAAAGAAAGTCACTCGGCCGAGTGACTCCCGAGGAGCCGACCCCCAAAAGTCCGAACTTACTGGAATTTGTCAGGGTTTGTCACTCGGCCAAATGACATTTGTCACTCGGCCGAGTGAGCCGCGCTGCCTGTAGCGTAAACTGCGATTTTGAGGCTGCACAAGGGCATTTTCGTCAGAGCTTTTTAGGCGATTTTGGGGGGTATTTAACCCCAGTTTTTAACCTAGTTTAGAGAGCTTTTTTAGAACTTTTTGCAGCTTTTTTAGATTACTTTTAGGAGATTAGATTTAGCTTTGAGGGGAGAGAGAAAGGTGTTAATTTGTTGGATGCTATTGGTTCTTCATTGGTTTGTCTCTCTCTATCAAAAACTCCATTTTTATTGATATATTGAATATAGCAATGAATTCTATTGATTTTATTTGTGAATTTTTATTGAATTTCTTTATGAATTGTGAGTAGTTTTATCGTCTTAGGGCGTAGGGATGAACCCTACGAACCCTATTTCTAAATTGTGATGAATTGGTGAAATTATTACTAGAATTGATTAGGGTTAGTTTGGGATTGATTTAATACGAATAGCTAGGGATTCATACCGATTGGGATTTGCAAGAGATTGGGTCCCAACTCGATAGGAAGCCCTAGAAATTCGAATTGGGTTACAATTGAATTTCTCCGAAATCGGTTTGCAAGAGATTGGACCGAAACTAGGGTTTTCGATTGCAATTCTATACCCATTTTCGTTTGCAAGAGATTGGACGGGTAGGAACTATCCCAACCTAGGTCGTAGCTCAAGTTTAAACGAGAGTGGGCTTGAGATACGATTGAACGATGATGTTGTTTTTCACGCTAACTCGCCTAGGTTAGGGTTTGCAAGAGATTGGACCATACCCTAGGTATGTTATAGACCGGCAATAGCGAGAGAGCGTGAGCTTGGTTCTACATTTAGTTGCAACTAGTTCACCTGAATTTCAAGTCTAGCAATTGTGACACCTACGAATTACAATGACGAGATACGGTTTGTAACGGGGATTCCCTACCCCTAGGCGTCTTTATTAATTTGATATTTCTTTTATACAATTGAACAACTGTGACCGCTTTATTGCAAATATTTCTCGACCATTCTTATAGCCAGGTGGATTGAAGAAGACACTGTCATTAGGCCTCCCTGTGTTCGATACCCGCTCACCGCTACACTGTGCGCTTGCGGTAAGACTAGCGAGTCGCATGCCCGGGTGTGCATCCGGGCTCCGATCAGTCCCTCAACGGAAGTTCTTGCGGCTAGATTTATTTATTAAAATAGATGAAATAAAATTAAAAATATTCCTAAAAATTGGAAACAAAGGTTTAGAGCATGGGTTGCCTCCCATGAAGCGCTTTTGTTTAACGTCGTTTGCTCGATGCCCGTAGATGATGTCCAAGGTGGGCGATACGGGTGATGCCCAAAGTCTGGCATCGCTTCAGCTTCACCGCTGGTAGCTTTTGGTGTAGTCAGTGGTGACAAGAAAACTTGTTCGACGACTCTCCCTTTGTTGACGGGGTCCGGGGGCTTCTCCCTCATATTGGCGTCCACCGCCACTCGTTTAAGGATCCGGACCTCATCCCCGGTGAGCCCCATGGGCTCTTTACCTTTTCTCCTCGTAGGAGGAGCCTTTGGGAATCCGGGAGGGATCGTGTGTGCCGCATCCGTTATCCCAGCAACATCATTCTTTTTCAGGCCGACTGGTTCTTCTGAGTCCCCCAAGCTATCGGGGGGATTTCTTGAAATAATTTCCCAGGAGATTTCCTCCACATCTCTCTCTTCTTCTAACTCCAGCACATTGCATCTTGGATCATCTGGGGGATCGGGGTGCTTCATTGACAACCCCAAGTCAAACTCGACTTTTTCGCTGTCGACGTTCAAGGAAAGCTTCCCATTCTTCACATCTATCAGAACGTTGGTAGTGGCCATGAAAGGCCGTCCAAGAATGATGGGGGTGTGTGCATCTTCAGGCATTTCCATGACAACGAAGTCCACAGGCACATGCACCCCTCTAACATTGACAGGGAGGTCATCTACAACCCCCACTGGATATTTTACCGAACGGTCTGCAAGCTGTAGGGTCATTCCGGTGGGCTCCAAGTAGCCCATTCATATCCTCTTATACAGCGACAAGGGCATCAAACTGACGCTCGCTCCAAGATCGACGAGCGCACGATGTATATTGACCTCCCCGATCGTGCAAGGGATAGAGAAGCTCCCCGGGTCTTTAAGCTTAGGAGGGTTTGCTCGCTGGATAAGAGCACTACATTCTGTCGTCAGAACGACCTTCTCCTTTCTAGAACCCTTTGTCACCAAATCCTTGAGGAATTCGCGTAGGATGGTATGGTCTCTATAGCTTCAAGGAAGTGGATGTGCAAGCTTAGATCTTTGACCATGGCAAAGAATTTGCCATACTTCTCGTCTATCTTGGCTTGGGCT
Source organism: Scilla litardierei (assembly GCA_030789695.1). NCBI lineage: Eukaryota > Viridiplantae > Streptophyta > Magnoliopsida > Asparagales > Asparagaceae > Scilla > Scilla litardierei. Next base: position 41,159,969 of record CM061134.1, read on the forward strand.
AACTGTTGTGGAAAAGGCACAACGGGCTTGAATACTCTGAGGTTCCCTTCCTCATCCTTTTTCATCCCCTCTTCAGGAACTCCCTCCGGAGGAGTTGGCTTTGACGACGAAGCACCATCGTAATTCAATTTTTCAATTGGTCGCTCTACAACCAATGGTGCTTCCGGTTCCTTTGGGGGGACTCTTGTGGGGATTTGTGTTCCGCTCCTCAAGACGATAGCAGACACGTTCGCATGCTCGTGTGTGAGTGCCAAGGTCTGATTTGCTCCCCTCGGGTTCACCACCGGTTGTGGCGGCAATAAGTTTTGCGACCTTGAAAGGTTCGCCACTTGTAACCCCAGCTGGGTTACTTGGTCCGTGAGAGCCCGGTGTCCTATTTCCAGCTTCAGATTTATCTTCTCCTGGTTGGATATATATTGGGTCAATAGGGACTCAACCGGAGAGATGGCCCTCTGTTGGCCATATTGCTGCTGCTGCTGAACTGGTTGCTGATTCCTGTGAGCATATTGCTGATATTGTTGTGGAGGCTGCTGCTGCTGAAATTGCTGCTGCTGCTGAGGCCTAACCGACTGATATATCTGTTGTTGTTGCTGCTGAGGCGGCTGCTGCTGATACGATGCCCGGTAACTATGGTTGGGATGATTCCAGTTGTTTGAAGAGTAGGCTGGGTTGGAGTTGGTTCGTGGTGGAAAAGGCGCATTCCCCATAGGATTATAAAATAACGCGCTCGCCTCGTCCAACGGTGGTGAGATGTCACCACCGTCGAATTCTCCAAAAACTTCGGATTCCACCGCAGCAATCTGTTGTGCTCCGGTGCCACCGGCACCTACCATCAAAGCAGAGATCTGGGTCGACAGCAAGTCAAACTTGCGGGATAAGTTGTCGACGTCCTCGACCCTGTGGATACCCCCGGATCTAGGTGTGGCTCTCTCGTCACACCACCGCTCATTGTTTGATGCCATATTTTCCAGAATCTGTCCGGCATCTTCTTCACTTCTTGACATAAAGGACCCTCCAGCCGCGGCGTCCATGGAAGATTTCAAATCGTCCCTTAACCCATTATAGAACAGATTTATGATCTGCCACTTGGGGAGCTCATGGTGGGGACATTTTCGCTGCATTTCCTTATATCTCGTCCAAGCTTCATGCAAGGACTCGTGGCTGGCCTGGGAGAAGGAGGAGATCTCACTCCTCAGCTTCATGGTCTTCCCCGGAGGAAAGAACTTCGTCAGAAAAGCATTTGAAAGCTTCTCCCAGGTGTTGAATGTGTTCGGGTCCTTCCCCCTAAGCCACAGCTTAGCCTTATCTCGCAGAGAGAAGGGGAATAGCTTCAGACGGATTGCCTCAGTTGTGAGACCGTTTATCCGAAAGGTGTCACATTTCTCCAAGAAGGAGTCCAAATGTTCGATGGGGCTCTCCATGGGTGCCCTCGAGAATTGATCCTGCTAGATCCACGTCACCAAAGACGGCTTAAGCTCGAAGCTTTGCGCCGTAATAGCAGGAGGACGGATGGCGGTGGTGGACTCGATGGATGGAATCGAGTACTCCAGTAGGGACTTGTGAGGTAGGGCGTTCTCCCCCATGGTTTCCGGGCCTTAGGGTGGCGTTTATCTCTGGATCAACGGGAATCAAGTCGTCAAGACTTCTTGAACTCATGCGCATTAAAAACAACAAACACCCGTGAAGCGAAAAGTGGGAAAGAAACAGATAAAAATAAAAAATAAAAATAAAAATAAGAAAAAAAATGGAAATGGAAAAAGAAGAATGCGAAAATTATCGCGAGATGGGGATATGAGCTAGACTCAAGGGTTCATGAAATTCTAAAATAACAAGCACGTTGCCTCCCCGGCAACGACGCCATAAAGCTTGACGTCCCTCGCGTTTACGCGCGATATGTAATTGGGGGCGAGATTTAAATATTTATAACCGCAAGCGCATGGTGTTGTAGTGTGGCTTGGGGGTCGAACTCAGGGAGGCGTGGTTGTGCTTGTGTCAAGAAGGATCGGATTCACCCCATGGGTGAGCTAGCCCGAATCGGATGATGGGTTGTCACGGAAAATGGAATGCGAGGGATAAACAATATGAAGGGAAACCCGGGACTTCGGTTTCCACTCTATCATGTGATTATCACCGATACGGCCTACGAATAGGATAACGATCGGAATTAGGGTCTATTGGTGAGACGTTGCCTCTAAGAGTGGTACCAGCGTCCCATGGGCCCGATATTCCGGTCGGTGCCCAGGATGATACGCCGGACTTCCCAGGTTCGATCAGTGGGCATTCCCATGTCCATTAACACTGATCGACTCTGGGAGCACTAAGCTCGCAACGATAACTCCCAACGTCTCGTCCTGGCGCTCCTGCGCGCTAGGATTCGACGTCTACGCTAAGGGCGTGAGCTATGGCTAGGGGGTCAACCGCCAAGTTTATTCCCCCTTGGCCCAACGGTCAAAGACGGTCTTTTTCCCGCCGATGACAATAAAACACCCCGCATAACCGGTAGATTCCTAATCCATATCGATTTCCTAGTCCTATGGACGCATCGGGGAGGACCCACGAAGGGGTTTCCACCAAAATCCCAGATTTGGGAACTACTCACACATATTTACTAAAAAGAAATCTAAATCAAAATCGACCGTTAGAAACATGATCAGGCGATTGAAAAGTAGTAAGAGCAATGCAATTAACACTATATTAAAGTTTAACAAAGATCAGACAACTTACTAATATCTGAAAAATTACAGCCGTCAAGAAAGAGAAAAAAACAGAAAAAAATAACAACTCCCGTTTCTGGAAACCCTAGGGGTCATATATATAGAATACGATATCACCCGATCGGTTGAGAAGTCAACCGATCGGGTGACCTGCTTCGTTTCTTCGGCAGTTCAGCACGGGACTTCACCCGGTCATATGGCACGGTCTGTTGAGGGTTGAAGCTGATCGGTTGGATCTTCGTGCCGTCGGGTGAATCGGTCGGTTGAGCTCTCCGTGTCTTGGCTTCGGAGAATTGGCTACATGTGAATCGATCGGGTGAAGGTCACCCGATCGGTTGGCGTTCAGCACCAAAATCCAAAGAGTTGGGTGTTTGAACTGGCCTCTGAACCGACCGGTTGACTTTCCGCCCGCTTTAGCTTGTGTTCGGGTGGTGCACGCGTGCATCACTCGATCGGTTGGAAGTGACCAACCGGTCGGGTGAGGGGCTGAAAGATGCTATCTTCGTCGTTTGACCACCTGGATCACGCGTGACTCCTCCCGTTGCTCCGGGGACTCACGATATCATCGTTATATGTCCCCTACGCCGGCAAACTCTTGAAAAATACAAAAAACACGGAAAAGTGAAAGAAAACAAGAAAACACGAGAAAACGAATACAAGACGGCAGAAAACAGCGGAAAACCACAAAAGAAGACGTGCGTGAATATATGAAATATGAACGCACGTCACACCGACCGACTAGTTGTCTAACTAATCGTTTGGGAATCCTTCTTAGACCGACTAGTTATACTTTCATTTCTTCAGCCTAGCTACTGTTGACTAGTTAGTCGGTCCAAGAACATCCATCAACCGACTAGTTGTGAAACTAGTCGGTTGGAATTTGTTCTTAGACCGACTAGTTCTCCTTGAATTCAGCCTATTGAATTTCAACTCTTAGTCGGTCAAAGAACACTCACCGACCGACTAGTTGTCAAACTAGTCGGTTGGCAAGTCTTCTTAGACCGACTTAGTTCTATATCTCCTGAATTCTCTATCTTGGCTGTCTGCTATCTAGTCGGTCCAAGAAAAATCACCGACCGACTAGTTACAAAACTAATCGGTCAGTGATCCTTCTTAGACCGATTAGACTGCTTCAGAAATAGATCCGTTGGGCATTTAATGCCACGATTTTGTTTCTCTCTTCTCTCTATCCTATATATACTTGAAGTGCTTCTAACCTAGCATTCAAGGCTGCCATTATTGATTTTAAGAGAATTAAAGATAAAGCATTCAACTCTCATTTCCAAGCTCTCTCTTCTCACAAAGAATCTCTCCCCAACTCCTTGAGCCCTATTTCCTCAAGAGAGATTCTCTTCATTGTGAGCTACTCAAGCCAAGAGCTTGATTCAAAGTCACCAACTCCATTCTAGCCTTCGATCGTTGTTCATCTTGGTGAAGCTAGGGTTTGGTGACATTCTCTCCTTCAAAATCCTCCTTGCCCTAATATCAGTAAGTTTACTCAAGGCATAGGATTTTGTTGGTAAGTATTTCATTGTTTAATTTACATTGATATTTCAGTTTTTCTCTCGGTTTGTGAGAGAAGTTTGTGATCCCGGTTTGTGGGAGTCACATTTCGTTTTGTGTATGATTTGATCTTGTAGAGGTTTTCTACAAGAATTTCATAGTGCAAAACTTGGGTTAGAGGATTCTAACTCAAGTAGCCGGAGGGGATCCGGGTGTTTGGGACGTAGGATCACCGAGAACAAGTCGGGGAGACTTGGGTGGATCCGAACCTGTTACATCGTTTGTTTGCATTGCTTAATTCTTGTTTGTCAATTTTCATTCCGCATTGTTGGTTGTGTTTGCACGATAATTAGGAATTATACTCTTGATTATTTTAAAGTACTATTCATCCCCCCTCTAGTACTTGTGCAGTAGCTATCAGGGCATTACAGATCTTCAACCGATGAGAACGGGTTCATCACAAGGAACAAAGCAAGGTTAGTAGCTCAAGGCTACCGGCAAGAGGAAGGTATCGATTTCGAAGAATCCTTTGCCCCTGTAGATAGATTAGAAGCTATTAGATTACTTCTATCTTTTACATCTCATAAGAATTTCAAACTATTTCAAATGGATGTTAAAAGTGCATTTTTAAATGGGATTGTCAATGAAGAAGTGTATGTTTCTCAACCTCCCGATTTCATTCATGAAAAATTTCCAAACCATGTTTTCAAACTTAAGAAAGCATTGTACGGGTTGAGACAAGCTCCTAGAGCTTGGTATGATCGACTCAAGAAGTTTCTTTTGGATTTAGGTTTTAATATGGGAGAAGTTGATTCAACACTTTTCATTAAAGATTATGAAAATGGCATCCTATTGATTCAAGTTTATGTAGACGATATAATATTTGGTTCTACTAACTTAAATCTTTGTCAAGAATTTTCTAAGTCTATGAAGGATGAATTCGAGATGAGCCACATGGGAGAGCTCAATTACTTCCTTGGACTACAAATTCGACAAATGAAGGATGGGACTTTCATACATCAAATAAAGTAAACAGGGGAGCTTATCAAGCGATTCGGAATGTAATCGTCTTCAAGCGAAAGGACTTCCATGAGTACGACAACTCATCTACACAAGGATGAGTACGGAAAAGATGTAGATGTTTGTCTATATCGAGGTATGATCGGTATCTTACTTTATCTAACTGCTAGTAGGCCCGATATCATGTTTTCCGTATGCTTGTGTGCTAGATATCAAGCTAGACCTAAAGAGTCACACTTGATTGCGGTTAAACGAATATTTCGTTATCTCAATCATTCACTAGATTATGGGTTACTTTACCCTAAATCTAGCACATATGAGTTAATCTCATATAGTGATGCCGACTTTGCCGGATGCAAATCCGATAGGAAAAGTACTAGTGGCACTTGCCATTTTCTAGGAAATTCCTTAGTCTCTTGGTTTTCCAAGAAATAGAACTCGGTATCATTGTCCTCGACTGAAGCAGAATATATTGCAGCGGGTCTTGCATGTGCACAAGTTCTTTGGATGAGACACACTCTTAGAGACTATGGTGTCAATTGTGATACTTGCCCTATCATGGTTGATAACCAAAGTGCTATATGTCTTTCCAAGAATCCGGTAAATCACTCCTGTACCAAACACATAGATGTGAGACACCATTTTATAAATGATCATGTAGCTAAGAAGGACATCATCTTAGAGTATATTGAAACCCAAAAACAAATCGCCGACATCTTCACAAAACCTCTTAAAGAAGATTCATTTGTGAGGTTGCGTGGAGAATTTGGGATTATGTGTGAATCTGAAATTTAGGAGCTCAATTTACTTGTAATAACACTTTTTGAGCTCATATAATCATGTTGCCTCTCTTCATTTGTTATATCATATATTTGTTTTAAGAAAGGCAATTGAGATTTCTTTGATTACATGAGTTTTCAGATTGTTTTAAGAGATTTATGTTATAAACAATTTATCGTTTGATGTTGATTTTATGATGAGTTTATGATTAGAGTATAGGTCCTAGGGAGAGTTGTGCATATCCTCTGGATTTTAACCTTACTGTGTATTTTTGGACCAGGACAGACGACTGTCTTTCCTTCGACAGTCGACTGCCCTACTCTATCTTTTCTGTTTGCAGATTGCATCTTTCGCACAGGCGACTGGTGACAAATTTACAATCGACTGTGTGGTCAACAGGCGTCTGTGATCGGAGCCCCGAAGGTGCGAACACGCAACCGGGGCACGCGACTCGCTAGTCTTACCGCAAGCGCACGGTGTAGCGGCGAGCGGGTATCGAACACGAGGAGGCCAAATGACAGTGTCTTCTTCAACTCACCTGGCTATAGAAACAGTCGAGAAATGTTCATAATAAAGCGGTCATAGTCGTTCAATTGTATAAAAGGAATATCAAATTAATAAAGACGCCTAAGGGATAGGGAATCCCCGCTACAAACCGTATCTCGCCATTGTGATTCGTAGGTTTCACAATTGCTAGACTTGAAATTCAGGTGAACTAGTTGCAACTAAATGTAGAATCAAGCTCACGCTCTCGCGCTATTGCCGGTCTATAGCAGACCTAAGGTAGGGTCCAATCTCTTGCAAACCCTAACCTAGGCGAGCTAGTGTGAAGAACAACATCATCGTTCAATCGTATCTCGAGCCCACTCTCGTGCAAACTAGAGCTACGACCTAGGTTGGGATAGTTCCTACCCGTCCAATCTCTTACAAACGGGTATTGGTATAGAGTTGCAATCGAAAACCCTAGTTTCGGTCCAATCTCTTGCAAACGGATTCCGGAGAAATCCAATTGTAACTCAATTCGAATTTTTAGGGCTTCCTATCGAGTTGGGATCCAATCTCTTGCAAATTCCAATTGGTATGAATCCCTAGCTATTCGTATTAAATCAATTCCAAACTAACCCTAATCAATTCCAGCAATAATTTCACCAATTCATTACAAATTAGAAATAGGGTTCGTAGGGTTCATCCCTACGCCCTAAGAAGATAAAACTACTCACAATTCACAATGAAATTCAATAGAAATTCACAAATAAAATCAATAGAATTCATGGAAATATTCAATATATCAATAAAAATGGAGTTTTTGATAGAGAGAAAGAGAGACAAACCAATGAAGAATCAATAGCATCCAACAAAATAACACTTTTCTCTCTCCCCTAAAAGCTCAATCTAATCTCCTAAAAGTAATCTAAAAAAGTCTGCAAAAAGTTCTGAAAAAGCTCTCTAAACTAGGTTAAAAACTGGGGTTAAATACCCCCCAAAATCGCCCAAAAAACTGTGACAAAAATGCCCCTACGCAGCCTCAAAATCGCAATTTACGCTACAGGCAGCACGGCTCACTCGGCCGAGTGACAAATGTCATTCGGCCGAGTGATAAACCCTGACAAATTCCAGTAACTTCAGACTTTTGGGGGTCAGCTCCTCGGGAGTCACTTGGCCGAGTGACTTTCTTTGCTTCGGTTGAGGGGACTTCTTCACTCAGCCGAGTCGGAACTCGGGAGTCGACTGACAAATTACAGTAAGTCTGGACTTTTTGTTGCCGTCGGCTTGATGCCACTCGGGCGAGTGGTGTCTCCGTGGTTCGACCGAGTGGTCTGACGATGCTCGGCCGAGTGCACGCTGATACTCTATCTTCTGCGTGTCCGATCTGGCCGGCCGAGCGGGCTCTCGATGGTCGGCCGAGTGACTCCTTCACTCGACCGAGTGACATGCTCAAAATGCCCAATCTTCGTATTTTGCTCCCTCGTCGTTCCTACAACGTTCTTTCTTCTCCCACTCCTCTCCAACAGCAAAATTCCCCTCGAATGAGTCACGGGTGACACTCCGGAGTGAGTGTATCTCAGAATCACTCCAAATCGCTCGAAATCTCCTGAAATTCGACAAAAACAAGAAATCGTGAAAAGCATCGCAATATTGTCGAAAAATCGTGAAATGCGCGATTCGAGCGATCAAAATGGCATGCAAACATGCAGAAAAAAGGTGTAAAATATGGAGTGATCAAAATCCCCCAAGCTTACCTCTTACTCGTCCTCGAGGAAGATGAGTAAAAAGCGAACCCGGTGGATAAAGAAAATAGAAACGGTGGAAAGGCGGAAAATGAAAAACGAAAAACAAAGTAGAAAACGAAGAGGGAAGCTACTAGATCATTTTTCTCAGGACGTGGGTTTTGCTTTCTCATATAGCGTGCTTCGAATACCAAACACATGTCAAAGACTTTTATCTCGATATCATAGTATAAATGTGCATTTGAAATAGAAAACCCAAGAATATCAATATAGCATGAAAATGGAATAATTCTAGAATTAGCATCGTCTAAAGCATCTAAAGCGGTATACAATATCGTAGATCACACACTTTTCAATTGAATGCTTTCTATAAGGAGTATAAGAGATATCACACACAAGAGTAGTAAGAAAAGAAAAGTGTGGTTTTCATTAAATGAATGCTAAGCGTAGATTTCTGGATTTCGTGAAACTTTAGCGATCTCACCGAGTATAAAATATTACTTAGTCTAGGTTGTCATGCACCGTCAAGTATTCACTCTCTCACACATCATGGGATCCTCTCCCCCAGGCTTATCCATAAGCGTGATGGCATATACAAAACAATATTTACATTCCCCGTTTCTTATGAAGCTCCAAAATTCAAAGAAATAAAAAAAGCAAAAGAGGGAAGAAAGAGAGAAAGGGTATGAGATGGGATCGTTTTCGAACTTCTTTTCTCTTTTCTTTTCTTATTCTCAAATCTTTTTCTTTTTCTCTTCTTTTTTTTATTTTTTTATTTTTTTTCAATAACATATATACACAAATGATCCCAAATCAAAAGAGAAGGATATACAAGTATTTTTTTTCTTTTGGTTTTGGGGGATTTGGAGCATGGGATATAATGACGGGGGGAAATGCCAATAATAGAATCGCTAAGGGGAGATTCACCAATGAATTTTAAAATAGAGAAATAATGTTCAAGATATGTGGAGAAAGAAATAAATGTATCTCTCGGTTCACTCTATAGGACGTGCATGACAACTTCAGCAGGGTAATCTAATTTACTCAGTTTGATCTCAAAAAGTAAACTAATCCAGATTTATCAATGCTAGAAAACATTCAATCAACCTGAAGTGAAGCGTACTAATCATGCAATAAGAAGTGATATGAGAAAAGAAGGCAGTACTCCAGATATAAGCAATCAATGCATGAATCTTGGTGTGTTTTCTACGATAGCATACATATGAATCATCAGACATCAGCTAATAATAGAATTTCATCAATTTTCATACAGAAAAAAGAAGTGGGTTACTATTTCTAAATGCAAAACAGGACATAGCATATGATATCAGAAACAAAAGCTATGACATGACAAAATTAGCACGCATATAGAGGAAAGCTAACACCACGTCATCGTCATCACAGAAAAATCATTTCTAGCAAAAGATGAAAGAAATAAAGATAAACGAAAAACAAAGATATTTACAATGCAGCACACAAGGAAAATAAGAAAAACGTGATGCATGGTAAAAAAAATGAAAACGTGATGAAAAATGGGTGCAAAAGCGGAAAAACGTGAAAAAACTAAAAATAAAGGTGATAAAAGCAAAAAGTGTGAGGACTCACTCCCACAAGCTAAAGTGCACAGTGTCCTCAATGTGCAAAGTGTGGCACACCGAGAGACGTGAAATGGGTGGGGAGGGTGAGGATGCATGCATGATCAAAAGAAAGGAAAAAAAATAAACTGAAAATGTGATGCGGATGTGATGCATGCGAAGATCAGAGTGATGCAGATAATGTGTCACCAAAAATACTCTTCCTCTCTCCCAAAAAAGAAGATATATAATGATGTGATCAGAGTAGGGACAAAAATAGTGCGGGGAGGAGGGGCAAAAATATATCGACAGGACCAGCAGAGAATGGGCAGCATAACGACAAAAAGATCAATGGCATCAAGGGTGTGCCTAAGCTGGTGGTGCTGCACCATCTCTGTCCTGTGGCAGAGGTGGTGGTGGAGGTGGTGGTCGAGGTGTCGGCTGGGTGGGTGGGTGTAGTGGAGGGAGTCGCGCCACTATCTGATTCAGGCAAGCCTGAATATCGGGAAGCATGGTGACGCGGGACTCCATGGAACTGACCGCGGCAGAGAGAGCCCTAAAATCGCCTCTGAGTCCACTCACCGCCCCCTCAAGAGCACGGATGCTCTGAAGAAGAGCGTCAGGGGGTGGTGAAGCGGAGGGACGAACAGGTCTAGGCTGTGAAGGTCGGGGCTGTCTGATACGGGCAGTGTAAGTAATCGGGCCAGTAGGCATGTGTGGAAAAGGTGATGTGCTCACTAGTGGATGCCCAGCCTCAGTGCGAGGCTGGGATGCAGGCTGGGACGAGGAGGCAGCAGCAGTAGTGGTGGAAGACAAAATCGGCGACGAGGCAGCAAGAGAGGTCAGTGACACAAGTGTGAGGACAGACGTCATGACACTCTCGGATAGGACAGCTACGGTGGAGACAGAAGGGTCGACCACTGGGGAGGAAGTGTAAGGACCAAAAGGTGACATCCCAGTGGACATCAAACCGGACAGGGTCCCCACGACGGCAGCGAAGGAAGGCTCGCCGCACTCTAGTATGGTGGGTGGACGCTCGGGAAGAAGTGAGGAAATAGGCTCAACCGAGATAGGCACAGCAGTGGTGGGGGTGGTGGTGGTGGTGGACGGCTCAGCAAGGGTACTCCTGACACTGGCAGAAGTGGGGACAGAAGTGCCGAGAGGTGCAGAAAGTGCAGGCTCGGGCTGAGGGATCACGAGGTCAGCATGGTGTGCAGGGGGTGCCTACTCAACGCCCTTGGCCTCAAGTACATAGGCAGCTGGGATGAGGAGATCCATCGATGGGATCCAATCCTCGTGGGCCGGTCCTATATGTGTCCGAGCGAGGCTCGGGAGGATCATGTAATCAGCACTGTAAGGACCGTGCAACCACACCCAGTGCCGCTGGCCATGGGGACAAAGCATCTTCATCCGGACCATGACGTCTATCGAGAGTGCAGTGGGGCCCGGGGCTCGTCTAAGATCAGCAGGTAGGTCCACGCCGGTCATCAGGGCTAGCAAAGTAATCAGACTGCCGCAGCAAATAGGTGAGCGAGCGCCCACCGAAATGATGATGCGGTTTAAGAACCAGCTAGCAATATCAATCTCAACGGCGGGGACCAGGTCATCGCTATCCCTATCGAGAACTCTGGGGTGAGTCATCGCATAGAGCATGTAGAGCTCAGGCGTAGACATCGTCCCAGGCTCGTACCTCGCCAAGAAAGTGGTCGCCATGAGGCACTGGGCTATGCGGAGGCAGGGGTGCAGGATGGCTGAGGCCTTGGTCCTACTAGGGTCAAAGCCATGGTGGGAGCCCGTGATACGTGTCCAGAACGTGGAAGTGTCAAACAATGGTGGTGGGATGTGAGTGGGTGCGTAGGCTCAGTCGGGGACGGGGACATCGGGCCACTGGAAGAACGCACGAAGCATGGCGAGAGTGACCTCACACTCTCGATCCATAAGGCGAAATGTGAATCCTCCAGGGGTCCGGGCTATCGGGCTGAGTACCTCAAGTGTCAGATGGACGTAGGTGTCCGCCGACACTGACAAAAAATCGTGCCAACCCACGTTGTGGTACAACGTGAGCATCCCCTCTAGCACCCCTAGGCGGTCCAGGTCTGCTAAGTGTGCAAACCTAGAGGGCACTATAGATCGCTGGGCGATACGCTCAAATCGGACGCGATGTGTGTCGTCTCTGAACGTGATCCCCAGCGGCCCGACAACGGGAGCCGGTGGTGGGATAGGATCGGCGGGGATAGGCTGTGCATGGATGGGATCGGCGGGAAGCGGCTGTGTGGGGGGTGGTGGACTAGGTGGAGGGGAGTCCTCCCTAGCGTGAAAGGGACCGACATCATCGGTCCTCTTCCGCTTGGAAGAGGATCCTCGTGTGCGTGGCCTAGTGCGGGGCGGCATGTGTGCCGCGAGTGCTCACTCAGCAAAAATAGTGCGGTGTGCTCAATAAAAGGGACGAGTGTACCTGAACACGCCACAAGAGCACATCAGTAAGTGCGTGCGAAGAGCACCGAATCCACGAAGCTAAAAGTGCGTCCTGAAGCTCCCCTAAGCTCCCCCAAGATAGCCTGCAAGTCAAACAACGATATCAGTGGGTAATATTCAAAATACATGGGGGAGATAGGGTATAATAGATAGATAAACAAATTAATTTGGGTTAGGGGCTCAACAGGCGTTCGGATCGTCAAAAATGGGGAGAAAAAGGAGTTTTGCGCTAAATAGGGGATCACCGGAGGTCGGCCGGCGATGGGGGGGTGTCGCCGGCGGTCGGTGATGCCCGGCCAAGTCGTCGCCGGCGGTGGTCGGGCGATCGGGCCGGCGGCGAGGTGATTCGAGCGAGGGAGGGTGTGATCGCGGGCGAGGGGAGACGAACAGTCGCGGGGCTCGGGCGGAAATTGGGATTAGCTGCGTTGAAATTCGCGCCGAGCCCGCTGCGACTTATATAGGGGAAGTTACGACTCGGTCGAGTGACTATGTTGCTCGGCCGAGTGACGTAACGATAAAAAAATTTAAATTTCTCCCCGCCACTTACGACTCGGTCGAGTGGCTTCTGTTCACTCGGCCGAAGGGAGAAAACTCCTTCGGCCGAGTGACACAAGCTACTCGGCAATATTCAGGCTAGGAGGGTTTTTGTTTTCCTCGGCCGAGTGACTAAACGTACTCGGCCGAGTGACAGTTAATACAAAATACACAAAAAAGATAGAGAGTTGGGTTCAGTAGACTTCCCTTATTGGTGCCCCACTCGGCCGAATGGGGTCCTTTGCTTGGCCGAGTCGCATATGATACTCGGCCGAGTGACGTGATGTTTTCTGCTTCGGGGTTCTGTTTTCGCTCTACTCTCTGTTTTTCTTCCTCCAGTTGGTTTCTTCCTCCTCCCAAGGCCTGAGCGCATTCCTGGAGCGCTCTTTCTTGCCTCTATCTTCCTCCACATGAGAGATCTCCTTTTCTCCTCTCCTATCATAGAAATTAAGACCCGTCGTCATGATTTTTATGGGCAAAAAGACTCAAAACACTAATAAAGTCTAAAATAAAAATAAAAACCAAATTAAAATAATGCAAAAACCGTCGGGTTACCTCCCTCATTTAAGGTCTTGAGCTCGACCCCTTTGGATTTTTCGATTAACGCTTGATGTTGGGTGCATATGAGATGCACCCGTCGAACTTGCCGGGAAGACCGCTCGGATTTGGATCGTGGTGGTGTGTGGCCTTCCTCAGTGCCCCTTCATCATGAGCAATGTTGGAGGATGGCTCCCCCAAGCTTGAGCTTGTTCCGGTCCTTGGCTTCACCGGTGACACCGATCTTCGAATCGGTGGAGCTTTCTTCGGATTCTTCAATGTCGAGAGCTTGCAAAGCTCCCGTATTCTCGCGACATCAGCGTTGCCATCATCATTCGCCATGGAGCTATCGGGAGAGTCATCCATCTTCTCTTCTTCGACCAAATATTGGCCTTCTTCGAAGCCGTCATCATGGAGCGCACCGATGGAGTAGGGGATAGCCTCTTCAATGACCTCGTCAAGGAGGTCCAAATAATCTAGCTCCTTATGATACGGCATGTTCTTCATAGCCTTTGGTATATGGAGCTCGACTTCAATGGTGCCTACATTCAAGGTAAGATTCCCTTCCTGCACGTCGACGATTACACCGACGGTGGCGAGGAATGGGCGTCCAAGTATGAGCGATGTGTCATCCTCTTCCTTGATGTCCATGATCATAAAATCACAAGGCAAGCATATGCCTCCCGGAACTTGGAGTGGGATATTCTCTGCGATCCCAACCAGCCTTGTAATCTGACCGTCCGCGAGTTGAATCCTTATGTCGGTTGGCTTTAAATCCGTGCCGGTATTTAACTTCCGGAACATGGTGAGAGGCATGAGGCTCATACTAGCGCCCAAATCAACCAATGCTATTTGTAAGGGGACGCCTCCGAGTGTGCAAGGAATCCGAAAACTCCATGGATCTTTAAATTTGGCGGGCTCCTTTTCCTTCCTAGTGAACCATGTTCCTTTTTTCGCGAGCATGATCTTCTCCTTCATTTTCCTTCCCGTAATCAAGTCCTTTAAGAACTTCGGATAGGACGGGATTTCCACTAAGGCATCAAGAAAAGGGATATTGAGGCTCACCCCTCTCAAGTATTCGAGGAACTTGGTTAGCCTCTTTTCGATCTTGGCTCTAGCTAGCCGTTGAGGGAAAGGCACCGGTGGCATGAATCGGCGCTCATCAATAGGTTCCTCCACTCTAGATTTTGCTCCTTCTTGCGGCTCCTTCTCCTTTTCCACCTCAATTGCCGGCTCGCTTTCTTCTAGAATCTCCACCACGGGTTCCTTGATTTGAGTCATGGGGGGAGTGGTATCCTTCCCACCCCTTGTCGTAACCGCAACAACCACGTTGATATGGCCGGTGTTGCCCCGTAGATTTGGCTCGGGTTGAGCCGGCAATTGTTGGTTGTTTCTATTGAGCAACGCAAGTTGCTCCCCGATTTGAGCGACGACGGTGGTGAGAGAATCTTGGCCTGTTTTCAACGTGGCATTAATCTTTCTTTGCTCCGCCATAAACTCCTCCACCTTAGCTTCAAAATCCGAACGCGGTTGAGCTTGCGGAAGGTTAGGATTTCTCCACCCTTGATTATACCCGGGTGGCCTATAAGGTCCCACTTGTTGCCTTTGTGGGAAGTTTTGTTGTGGTGGCCCCCTAGGTTGATAATTCGGTTGTGGTGGTGGAGCCCGAGCTTGAGTAGGTTGTTGAGGTGGGGGGTTCAAGGCACCATCATTATTAGCATAAGAAAAACCAGGATGGTTTCTAGCGGCCGGGTTGGCCCAATATCCGGAATTCCCCGCAACATACTGAATTTGCTCCAAAGCTCCTTCTCCTTGCTCTCCTCCTACATACATGGCTTGGGATTGGTCTTGCCAATCACTCATATGATTTGTCGGTGCGGATGTAGTAGGGGCTCCTTACGGCTCGGTAATATATTTTTCCAACCTCTCCACTACCTTGTGGAGAGAGTCAAACTTGCTAGCAAGCTCCGCCACGGCCTTGGCCTCATAAATACTCGTGGGCTTCAAGGAGGATGAAGAGTGTCCTCGCTCGTCCTCCCCATTGTTGTTGTTGGAGGCCATCTCCTCTAGAAAGGCCATAGCTTCATCGGGAGTCTTTGACAAAATGGCTCCATTTGCGGTAGCATCAATAATCTGCTTTGTGCCTGGTTGGAGCCCATTGTAGAAACTGTGGATAAGCTTCCAATCTTCAATGCTGTGATGGGGGCATTGATGTTGCAAGTCCTTGAAGCGCTCCCACGCCTCATAGAGAGTCTCATGTGGTCCTTGTTTGAAAGACATGAGAGCACTTCTTTTTTTCACCGTCTTGGAGGGCGGGTAAAATTTGTCGACGAAGGCACTCGCCAATTCATCCCAAGTGGTGAAGATTCCTTCAGCTTGCGTCCTCAACCAATATAAGGCCTTGTCCTTGAGTGTGAAGGGGAAGAGGCACAGTCTGATAGCATCTATGGAGACACCCGGCATTTGGAAGGTGGCACATTTTGATAGGAAGAGCTGGATGTGCTAATGAGGGTTTTCATGGGAGTTCCCATGAAAAGGACCTTGTTGCATCAGAACTACCAATCCGGTCTTCAATTCAAAATTTTTGTCGGCCGCTAACTCCGGCATAGCTATGGATGAGGTCGTGGAGGAAGTCTTAGGCCGAAGCCTATCTCTTATGGAAATGATCCTCGCCATTCGCTCCGCCAATTCTTCGGGTGTCTCAGGATGGGTCATAAAATTCCGTTCCGTATCGAGTCTCTTCTCTGCTCGGATCCTCCTCAATGTACAATCGATCTCCGGATCTTATAGTATTTCTTCGGGGTTCGCCGAGGATCTCATGTACATGAAAGGGAGAACATAGTTTCAAAGAAATAGTTAGCACAAAGGAGGGGTAAAATAAAAATATAAATACTAGAATAAAAATAAAAATAGCTAGGTAGGTAGAATCAAACACTACTGCCTCCCCGGCAACGACGCCAAAAACTTGATCGGAGCCCCGAAGGTGCGAACACGCAACCGGGGCACGCGACTCGCTAGTCTTACCGCAAGCACACGGTGTAGCGGCGAGCGGGTATCGAACACGAGGAGGCCAAATGACAGTGTCTTCTTCAACTCACCTGGCTATAGGAACAGTCGAGAAATGTTCGCAATAAAGCGGTCACAGTCATTCAATTGTATAAAAGGAATATCAAATTAATAAAGACGCCTAGGGGATAGGGAATCCCCACTACAAACCGTATCTCGTCATTGTGATTCGTAGGTTTCACAATTGCTAGACTTGAAATTCAGGTGAACTAGTTGCAACTAAATGTAGAACCAAGCTCACGCTCTCGCGCTATTGCCGGTCTATAGCAGACCTAAGGTAGGGTCCAATCTCTTGCAAACCCTAACCTAGGCGAGCTAGCGTGAAGAACAACATCATCATTCAATCGTATCTCGAGCCCACTCTCGTGCAAACTCGAGCTACGACCTAGGTTGGGATAGTTCCTACCCGTCCAATCTCTTGCAAACGGGTATTGGTATAGAGTTGCAATCGAAAACCCTAGTTTCGGCCCAATCTCTTGCAAACCGATTCCGGAGAAATCCAATTGTAACTCAATTCAAATTTCTAGGGCTTCCTATCGAGTTGGGATCCAATCTCTTGCAAATCCCAATCGGTATGAATCCCTAGCTATTCGTATTAAATCAATCCCAAACTAACCCTAATCAATTCTAGCAATAATTTCACCAATTCATCACAAATTAGAAATAGGGTTCGTAGGGTTCATCCATATGCCCTAAGACGATAAAACTACTCACAATTCATAATGAAATTCAATAGAAATTCACAAATAAAATCAATAGAATTCATGGCAATATTCAATATATCAATAAAAATGGAGTTTTTGATATAGAGAGAGAGAGAGACAAACCAATGAAGAATCAATAGCATCCAACAAAATAACACTTTTCTCTCTCCCCTAAAAGCTAAATCTAATCTCCTAAAAGTAATCTAAAAAGGCTGCAAAAAGTTCTGAAAAAGCTCTCTAAACTAGGTTAAAAACTGGGGTTAAATACCCCCCAAAATCGCCCAAAAAACTGTGACGAAAATGCCCCTGCGCAGCCTCAAAATCGCAAATTACGTTACAGGCAGTGCGGCTCACTCAGCCGAGTGACAAATGTCATTCAACCTAGTGACAAACCCTGACAAATTCCAGTAACTTCGGACTTTTGGGGGTCAGCTCCTCGGGAATCACTCGGCCGAGTGACTTTCTTTGCTTCGGCCGAGGGGACTTCTTCACTCGGCCGAGTCGGAACTCGGGAGTCGACTGACAAATTACAGTAAGTCTGGACTTTTTGTTGCCGTCGTCTTGATGCCACTCGGGCGAGTGGTGTCTCCGTGGTTCGGCCGAGTGGTCTGGCGATGCTCGGCCGAGTGCACGCTGATACTCTATCTTCTGCGTGTCCGATCTGGCCGGCCGAGCGGGCTCTCGATGGTCGGCCGAGTGACTCCTTCACTCGGTCGAGTGACATGCTCAAAATGCCCAATCTTCGTATTTTTGCTCCCTCATCGCTCCTACGACGTTCTTTCTTCTCCCACTCCTCTCCAACAGCAAAATTCCCCTCGAATGAGTCACGGGTGACACTCCGGAGTGGGTGTATCTCAGAATCACTCCAAATCGCTCGAAATCTCTTGAAATTCAACAAAAACAAGAAATTGTGAAAAGCATCGCAATATTGCCGAAAAATCGTGAAAAGCGCGATTCGAGCGATCAAAATGGCATGCAAACATGCAGAAAAAAGGTGTAAAATATGGAGTGATCTGACTGCATTTTAGTCATTAGGCGCCTGTCAATTTCGTCAGAAGTCTCTGTCTTTTCATCAATTTTATCGATTCTCAGTCAGTCGACTAAAGGGTATAATACAGTCAACTGTCCCTCGGACAGGCGACTATGTGTTACTCAACAGTCGATTGTCTGTCATCCTAAGCTTATTTCTTATCACTTCATCCAGTCGACTAACCTTTGTTCATCAGTCGACTGTCTTTTATTGTGGCAGTTCACTGATCTGATCCGAGCCGTCGATTCTTTGATCTAACGGCCCAGATTATATTGCCCCTCGGGCACTCTTAGTCCCCGTCATCTCGTCGTTTTTTGAGTGTGTCGCTAGGACTTCGATTGCCTCGTTTGTCCTCCTTATTTTGGTTCGATTCTTCCTGTGGTTCTCTCATTGTCTTTTGACCTAGCTTCTATCGATCGCTCTCATGGATCCTCCAGGTCATTTGTCGTCAGGAGAACCATTAAACGTTTTTCTCGCTGAACCCTCTCCTCCACCTTCTGATCAACTACCCTCTTCGCCCTCATCGTCTGGGGATTTCTTGAATGTCGTGGTCGGTGACCCCATTCCTTCAGCAAATGATGCTGAACACTCTTCACAGCCTGCTGAACACCTTCCCCGTACTCCTCCATCGGTGCCCCTTGATGATTTCCTTCTAGGTAGACTGTGTGACCGTGTCACTTCTCTCGAGAAGCTTGCTACCTCTATGGATGAGAAGCTCACTCTCCTTCTCGAGCTTTAGTACAAGTCTCTAATGGTTTATGGCTTTCCCATTCATGTCGAGCTTCAGGCCCTGTTTTCTAAGTCTGAGGATTCTGCCCCTGTTGATGTTCCTCCCCCTTCGGGCTTTGTGCCGGTACCTTCTGTGGTTCAGACCCCCATTCATGCTCATGCAGATACCTCTGCCGCGCGTGCATCATCTTTCAAGAGGAAGGCTCTTGCTTATCATACTCGCCGCTCTGCTAGGCTGATGTTCTGCTCATCTGGTCGTCCTTCGGACCCCACTGTCATCAACATTGACTGATGCTGCAGTTGTTATCTTTTGTTCACTCACCCTGAGACCGAGATTTTTTTTTTCTGTCTTGGTTAGGGTTGAGTAGTTCTTCAGTGTTTGTATGATGGATATTTGGTGCTGATGTCTGAGTATCATGATGTAGTTTGTTCTTTTTGAGTCACATATATGATGTATTTGATGGACATGTTGATGTTCATTTGACCTTGTACTCATGTAGTGTTGATATATATATATATTTTTTTGCAAGGTAAGTTAGTAGCTATATTGATAAAAATGAAGTTACAAGGTGGTTGATCACAGAGTACCAGGCGCAATGACTAAGGGAGAGGACACAGGCGTCGTCACCCCAGAACATATTACTTAGTATCAATGATCAGAGCCAAAGTACAAAAATAATACAGGAACATATATATATATATATATATATATATATATATATATATATATATATATATATATGATGTTGAAGTTTCTTTGTCTGTTTCACACATTGCATAATTGATTCTTATTTGTGTGAAATTTGAGATTTTGTCTCCATATATGCTATATTCCTCATATGATGTGATTTGAGACAATATGTTTTCTTCGTATATCTAAAATGTTGATATTGGACTTCCATTCCTCTATTCACATATTTATGATGTGGTTTTATGAGTTTTAGTTTTATATATCTTTAAACTCTCTGATTGTTGATAATTTTTATTTAGCACAATTGTTGTTGTTATTTTACTCTCACCTTTTGGATAATGCCATAGGGGGAGAGAAATAAACATATATATTCATAATGTTTGTGCTGAGTATATACTAATTAACACTTGAATCTAAGATTGAAGTTGCCTTAGATTCAGGAGGAGTAAGATACAATGAATAGGGATTTTAAATCCTAGATTTCATGAATTCATTTCATTCATGCATATCTTACTCATTTGCTTCAATTGATATATAGATGCCCTAATATTTGTTGACTAACTTGATTGGCATCTATGTAGGGGGAGTAAGTTTTTTCGTTTAGCACAATTATTTATCTTTTTGTTTATGTTTGTTTGTCATCATCAAAAAGGGGGAGAATGTTGAGTATTGGACTTCTCCCTACTTGGTGTTAATGATGAGCAAACATAAATACTTGTGACTAATCCTCTATTTTGCAGTTAATCCATTGCCTAAGCTTATTATGAAGATCTACTTGTAATGGATGACACTCAAAGATCATTGAAGGCAAATGAAATGGATTGGATGATCGTATATGGTGATTGAAGCTCCATGAAGACTTCAAGATCATGCTTTGGATAGAAGAGAGAGTTCGTCAAAATGTAACTTTCTTGTATCTCTTCTAGTATGTAGCTTAGAAGTAGAACATTGTTGAAGCACGCACACACACACACATCTTCATTGCAGTCTTAGGAAATCATTAGATCTATCGTCCTTAGACTCCAATTCATTTCCATTTTGATTGTGCATGTATTGTTTACAACAGTCGACTGGTGATCATTTTACAGTCGCCTGTCTCAAAAACAGTCGACTGTGTTTTGTTCTACAGTCGCCTGTTATGCACAAACTTTTACAATCTATTTTTGGGCTTCTCTGCTTTAATTCCCACACGTGACTTATGAATGATTCACAGGCGCATGTCCAAGTGACAGTCGACTGTGTGTTGTTAATCAGTCGCCTGTCTTTCTATAGCCCAAAGTCTATTTCTCTGATTACTCTAGCCAGTCGACATATGTTGGATTTACAGTCGACTGTCCATTGGAACAGTCGACTGTCAATTCTGCAACAATCGTCTGTCAGTGAGCCAATTTGTTGACTCAACTCTCTGGAAAATCTTAGGGTTTTGACAGTCGTCTGTAGAAGGAATTACAGTCGCCAGTTCTGATTAACAGTTGAATTTCTTCTCTTTTTCAGTTGTCTGTCCTATTATCCGAGATGTTTTCTAGAATTATTCAACTTACCCATCTTACGGCCAGTCGCATGTAGTAGGATTTACAGTCGCCTGCTGGTTCAACAGTGGACTGTCTATGCCTCATCAGTCGACTGTCCACGTGGTAAGTTACCGTTATGAATTCTCACCTACCCCTATCTGACTGTGCAGCAGTTGACTGTGGATTCCTCAACAGTCGACTGTCGCGGGTTCAGATTCTATCCATTGAGAGTTTTCTCACGGATTTCAAAGCGGTTTTTTGCTGAATTCGGTTGTATGGTTTTGAGAAACCTATATAAGGAGCATCTACTATTCCATTGAGAGGTTACTCATTCTTCCAAGTTTCATTTTGCTAAATCTCTCAAGATCAAAGCTCTCAAAACCCTAAAGCACTTAGAATTCCAATCTTCAATCTCTTGCTCTCCAACCTAGAACCAAAGAGAAATCTTCTAGGCATTTGGTGTAGTCAAGAGAAAGGGCTTTCCTCTCTTCCAAGAGATTCTTTCAACACACAACACACTTCTCCTTCAAGTTACTTCAAGGCATAGGTGATTGTAAGTGTTGCTTTCATATTTCACAACTTCGTTATTTGAATTTACTCTCAGGTTGTGAGAGTGGTTTGCTTGCTCCCAAGTCATGGGAGTCAAGGGCAATCATTGTATTTCGATTTCACTTGTAGGGTTGCTACAAGTGGGTTTTAAGGAAACCTCAAGTTAGGGTTCTAACTTGAGTATCCGGTTGTTAACCGGGTGGAAGGGACGTAGGACTATCGGGAACAAGTCGGGAAGTGACTTGGGTAATCCGAACCATTGAAACATCCTTGCGTTTGCATTTGTTTCATTTTGGGTTTATTTCTATTCCGCACTATTTTGTTGGTTAGAAATTTAAATTGGTGTAACTATCTTTTTAAATTGCTTAAACACTATTCAACCCCCCTTCTAGTGTTTTCTCCTAGCCATTGTCCTTACAAGATGGATAAGGGAAAGTGTTATAAATAGGCCTTGTGACCTTTGGTATTAGGACATTTGGTATCCACCGTGAGTGTAAAAGACCATTGGGTATCCATCTTAATATATATATGATTTATGGCCTCCAACATAGAGATTGATTCTAAACAAGAGGTTAATAATAATACTACTATTAAGCATCAAACCCAAAACAGGCTAAGCACAAATCTAACTAAACCAGGATTCTCTTCATTAGTGTGTTGCAATCGAATTTCATTAAGCCAATCAATCGAGCGATCTTTTTACGAAGGCAAGACAAAGTTATAAAGCGACAGCAAAGAATATTATTGCCAAGTACAAGATCAAGAAAAAGAAGAAGAACAATAGAACGTTTTAACAAAATAACGATGCATGTTTTGGCCTGTTCATATGTCACTTTTTGTTGCTCTTGTTACGACTTAAAGATCGTGATAGTCTGACCTACCATCCAAGCCTGCCAGATACCCGCCCAGCTCGCCCCTCCTTCAGAAGGCCACCTAGACCAGCGGCAGGGCGCTCTTCGCCCCAACTTCATAGGCCGCTCACTTGTTCCCCCAGGTCCGCTAGGCGCCCGTCGACCCTAATGTCTGACATGACTAGAGGAAGAGCGCACTCCGCCTCGGCTAGTGGGAAGGGTGCACTCTGCCTCGATTGATGGGAAGGGCACACTCTGCCTCGACTAGTGGGAAGGGCACACTCCACCACGATCCCTACCGATTGCGCGCCCGTTCCCCTCCGAGTTCGTCGGGCATAGCTCGCAAGGCGTACGACCGGATCGCTCATCACCAATCAGGAGCGACCTAGAAACTCATCTGCAGCCTTGTTCAAACGTACTCCGACGACTCTTTGGCACATCGGACACGACAAACAACCTAGTACAAGGACACTATTGACACTTCCGCCGCTTGACAACCTGACAAAGTACCCCCTGGCCGCTGCGCCCCCTGACTTTTGGTGCTTTTGGCTCTGACACCCTGACAAAAGCACCCCTGGCCGTTGCACCATCTGATAAAAGCATGGCTGACATGCCAGACCTTGACATCCTCGTTCGAAGCTTCCGCTGACAGGTGGGCCAGCTCAGCACGTCGAGTCAGTACGCCACGTCAGCTTCACCTAACCGCCTCCATCAGGTATAAATACCCCTTCGCCTCCATTGGGAGGGGGGTTGGCAAATTAACTCTAAAATCTCATTACTCACTCATAAGAGCAAAGGTCTCCCATATCTTTGTTCTTCCACAACTGATAGCTCGTCACGTAAGGTCGACTCACTCGTAGTCCGACCTGCGTGCCTAGCCCCCGCTTTAAGCACTAATACTAATTTAGGCATCGAAGAGGCTAAGGGTTGGACCCCAACCTGACCTTTCTAACGAGCTGCTCATTGTGCAGGCGAGCTCTTTTCAGAGGTCGCGCTCAACTCCTACCTCCGGCAGTGCGGACGTGGGGCAAAGTCCTCGTGGAATCGATCCTGTGGTCAGCCTTTGTAGTTCGTTCAGCCTTGTCACTACACTCATTACCTGTCAAATAGCCAACCCTAATCACATCCAAATCCTAACCATCGTACCCTTGGTTCCCCTTAATACAAATTCATTGTACGGGAGTTTTACCTTGCAACTTGGTGCCATCTGTAGGAACGAAGGGTCACACACCCATGTCAAACTTCATACCCATCAACCAGACCCCAACCACGGCAAATCCCCCATGGATCAAGAATTGCATTCTCACCCAAGGACGCTTGCAACCAATCTTCCTTCCGAGGCGGTGGTTGAGACCATCCAGGCCTCGGCTCGTGCTGTGCAACAGAGCTTGAGGCCTTCACCAAAATGATGGAAGGAATCGCAGCGGCCCGGGCTGAAGCGCCCCCAGCCCCTCCGAGCCCCCAAACTTGACGAGGAACCTTCATCCTCAGTTTGAAGCAGAAGTGGGGCAGAGAGGGCTCGCCGAGGAGATAGCAACCCAACAGAGACTCCTGGACGAAGAGGTGGAGGCCGAGCGGCGGCAGAGGCGCGACGAAGAAGCGACTGCGGACAAAAAACACCAAGATGAAGCGACAGAGGCCGCTCAACAAGCTTGCCTTGGCGAGGAAGCCGCTCGTTGTCAGCTCCGCTTCATCATAGCAGAGCTCGAGAGGCTCCGGAGGGAGAATCAGGAGAATCGGGAGATCCCGGAGGTGTCGACTTCGGGCCGGTGATACAGGAACGCCCACAGTCCGCCCCCAGTCGGACCCCCGCCATACGACCTCCTCCCTCCCCGGAGCGTGATGACCGTCGACAGCCAAGGCAGGACCGAAGCCGAACCCCAAAAAGGCAGAGGGAGCGCACCCCCGAGCGCCATGCTTACCCGAAGGAGGCCACGCCACTGGCGCGATGGATAACTTTGGCCCCGAGACCCGCGAGGTTCAAGCCCCCCCACCTAGAGACCTACAACGGGAGAGGCGACCCCCTCACATACGTGCAACAGTACTGAGGGGCGATGGAGATGCAGGTCGTGGACGACGCATTCCTTTCCCAGGGGTTCCAGTAGAGTCTGCAGGACTCTGCCCTAGAATGGTACTACGGCTTTCCTGCGAGGTCCATCGAGAACTTTGGCGAGTTATCTCACAAATTCTACCAGCAGTTCCGAGCCGGGCGTACCAGGAAGAAGCCTACGGACTACCTCTTCACGATCGTCCAGAAGGAAGGGGAGATGATCGGGAAGTACTTGTGCCGCTTCCAGGATGAGAAACTGGGAGTGGTGGCCTGCGGTGATGAGGTGGTCATGATGGCCTTCAAGGCGGGACTGACGAACCGAATCCTCCACAAGTCCTTGCTCCGAGACCCGCCTTTCGACTACGACACGCTAGTCGCTCAGGCGGAAAGGTACATGCTGAGTGAGGAGGCTCTTGGCACGAAGAAGCAGGTCGCCCGGGGCATCACACGGCGAGCCACAGCCCTGTCCCAGGCCAAGGCAAGAAGACGGGCCCCGTGGCCTTGACCAGCTGGCCCAGCTGAGACGCGACCCTAAGGGGCGTCACCCGCAAGATCGCCATGGCCCAGTGCAAGAATTCGCCCCTGCCAGAGAACCCGTGCGGGTGATCCCAAGGTTGGAGGGACTCATACGGGCCAAATACACGCAGCTCAATGCCCCAATGATCGAGGAGTTAGTCGCAGAGACAAGGTCCGAGCTGCTACCGGACCCACCTAGAGGTTGAGGTCGGACCCGGCGAGGAGAGACCTCCAGAAGTATTGTCGGTACCACCGGGATCATGGTCATGATACCGACAATTACTTCACCCTTAAGAGGAAGATCGGACGGTTGATCCAAGCAGGTCACCTTGGGGGCTTCCTCGAGGGCAGGAGGCCGATCCGAGAAGAGAGAGCTCCGCGAGGAGCGTGAAGGCCGGACCCACCCCAAGCAACGAGCGGGAAGAGCCCCCTATAGAGGGCGGTCATACGCATAGATGTGATATGCAGTGGACCATCCTCAGGGGGTGCATCGTCATTGGGCAAGAAGGCATACGCGCGACAGGTGATGGCGACAGACCTGGGCGGCGGTGCGAAGCAGAGAAGGGTGGCTCGACCTCCCATTACTTTCACGGATGATGACCTGGAGGGAGTCGAGCTATCGCATTATGACGCCATCGTCATCGAAGCCCAGATCGGGACGGCCATCATCAATTGTCTCCTGATCGACACCGGAAGCTCCTGCGACATTCTGTTCATGTTGACGGTTGAGAAGATGTGGCTGAAGCAGGCAGACTTGAGGCCTTACACGGGACCCATCGTCGGCTTCACTAGCCACTTGGTTCCCATTGTCGGGTGATCACCTTGCCGATGTCGCTCAGGGAGGAGCTGAGGGTCGTCACTCGCATGACACAGTTTATTGTCGTCGACATTGCGTCAGCATACAACGGGATCATTGGGCGACCTTACCTGACAGCCATTGAAGCGCTCCCCACCTGTTGCACCAGATGGTTGAATTTCAGACTCTGCGATGGGTGGGGCAGGTGCGGGGGAGCCAGAAGCTATCCCGGAGCTGCTACGTGGGGTCGACTAAGCAAAAGGGTCTGGAGCAGGCCTTATCGGTCGACCTCCTTGATGAGAGAGAGGACTATTACAACCAGCGACCAACTCCTATGGAGGATGTCGAAGAAGTACCTGTGAACGCGAAGGAGGGCAAGACTGTCTCTATCGGAACGAAGCTCCCGGCCTCTCTGAGGGCGGACCTCATCAACCTCCTCAGAGAGAACGTGGACATATTCGCATGGTCGCCCTCGGACATGCCTAGAGTTGATCCCGTGGTGATCTTCCACAAGCTGATTGCGGACCTGGAATCTCGGCCGGTCCGGCAAAAGAAGAGGAGCACTGTGTAGAGGAATGTGCCCTCGGATCATTTGTATTTGATGCAAATGATAATTTAAGCCTAGATAGGGACTAATTTGCATATGATGCAAATGAGATTAAATGTGTCTTAAATAGTTTAAGACTATATTTAATGAAATAAACGCAAGGAAAAGTTCACGGGTAAGACGGAAATGTCCCGGTCTAAACCCAGGTTCGAATGGCGCCCAAATCAGACGCCAAACGCTCAAGAAAAGACCAAAACATCAAAATGGTTTTGATGTATTTTAAAAGCCCAAAGGAGAGAATATTAAAGGGAAATTTAATTGTTAATCATTAATGCCCATGCAGGCATTTCATTTGAAATGCCCAGTGGCATTTTTTAAAGCCCTTACGGGCATTTATTTCAAATGCCATTGTGGCATTTTTAAAGGCCCTTACGGGCATTTATTTCAAATGCCCTTGGGGCAATTTTGAATGTGCCCAGGATCCGGCCCAAGGGCCGGGTCAATTCTCCTCAGTCGCCTGCATAAACGGTGCCTGTTCCCAGGCGGGCCCTGCGCGTGAGTTGGCGCGTGCATTGATGCTGGTGGGGCCCCTCGTGGGCCCCACCACTAGGGTTGCGAACCCTTGAGGCTGGCGGCTGCTTGTATTTGCGAAATACAATTTTTAGGCTAATCTTTGGGCACTTGATTGGAGGGTCAAACAAACTCCGATTAACGAACGGTTTTTTCCTATGTGTTCACCATTGAACGCCCTTCGAATTGATAGGTTGTATCAATCCTGAAGTTCAACGGTGAGGGAGTTAAAATTCACGGAAGTTTGCACTTTGTAAAAGGCAAACTAAATTAAATTTGATTAACTCTAAATTAGTCCCACATCGGATTTTGAGGGAAGGGGAGCAGTCAGCTGCCTATATAAATAGGGGTCTGCTCTCCTCCTCAAAACTCGTCTCAAGCTCTAGATCTGAGCGGCCCTCGTAAATGTTGGAGCACGCTTGGATCTAGGCTTAAATTAATATTTCTTTATCTCCATAATATTTCTGCCTTACTCTTGAGGGCTCTAAAAAAGCCGCAAAGGAGTTTGGATTCAGATCTGAAATCTAGGCGAAGGTTTCACTCGCGTGAAACTTTCTTCGGTGCGTGGTTGGCTCGGCGACACGGGGATTGATCGCCTCGGGATGCGGAGCGGTTCGAGGAGCGGTTCGGGGAGCGATTCGAGGAGCGGCTCGGCATAGGACGGGAGCGGCTCGGAAGACGGTGAGAAACATCTCGCCTGCTCCAGGGTTGAGATTCCGGGTATGTGTTTTTATTAGCATTAGTTTAATTTAATCGCAGTATGCTTGATCCTTCTTGGGATGGTAAGATCCATCCCAAGTTGGCATAGATCTTGGCTAAGGGTTTTATACCTAAGGGCTAAGTTAAAATTATTTTAACTGCATGTTAATTAGATTAACTAGATTTTTCTTCCACTGCAAATTCTTTTGTGTCTATGTTCCGTCCGAATTAGGACGGTCATAGAGTTTTTGTGCCCTAAGGGTCCAAGAAAACCCTTCAGTGGCATCAGAGCTTGTTGAGCTTGAGTACGGGTTCTCGGGTTATGAGCCGACCCGAAGTAATCGCTCTTACCGTACCAAGTCCCGATAAGATGGTGATCTTAGAATGGGTTGGGTATTGTCGAGAGGCATGCCGTAAAACAAGTTTCTGAGGTATCTTGTGACGGGTCTAGGGTGCCATGGATGATGGGCCTTACCAGCGTCGCAATGATATCAGAGTAATACCCTTCAGTGGTATCAGAGCCTGGTATGCGTAACGATCTAGCCTGCGATTATTATTAAACTTTGAAATGCTTTTCAAAATACTTTATAAAATATTTTAAAGTTATGAGATGATTTTAAAATAATTTTAGATGCCCTTTTAAAATATTTTAAAATTTATGCGATATTTTTTAAAAATGATTTTAAAATGATTTTAGATGTTTAAATGTTTTATATGATAAAATTTTAAACATGGAAATTTTAAAATGATGATTTTAAATTTATGTGATAATTTTAAAATTGATTTTAAGGCTTTTAAAATTTATGCGATAAGTTTTAAAAATGTTTTAGATGTTTAAAAAATTGTATAAGATAATTTTTTGAACATGGAAATTTTTTAAAAAATGATGTTTTAAATTTATAAGATATTTTTAAAACTGATTTTAAAAGTCTAAAATTGTTTATGCGATAAACTTTAGTCTATTTAATTGTTAAATAGTTGTACACTTTCATTTTATGCGATAAAATTAGTGTAGCTTTATTTTAATGGTTAGTTCATCTTGTCCCTTATTTGATAACACAAGACAACCCTTTAGGTTAGCCATTAAGAAATGATTAAAATTTATTAATTGAATTTTAATGACATGCTATGTTTTAATAAAACTTTTAACAACCCTTCAAGACCTAATTCCTGATTAGGGTAGTCCTTTTAATGAATCTTAATTCTAATTGTTATTATTAATTCTCATTAAAGGACTTCGCTTTTAGCGTTGTTAATAAAATTTATAAAAATCCTAATAATGATTATGATAGCACGTGAACCTTATAGTTGATAAGGACTTAATAAAAGTTATTAAACAAATCCTAAAATTTTGAATTTAAGAATGCAACTAGTTGATAGGATTAATTAGTTGTTAATAAAAGTTGTTTAGTCTATGGCACGTATATAAAAATGACAAGCTTCATTCAATGGACCATGATCCAGTCAATGTGCTTGGCTAAGAGTTCTGGATCAACCCTAGCTAGTCTAAGGGGTAGTGATCATGGCTTAGTCAATTCCCTGGCTGTGTTCCGCTGGACCGCAATGTCGTGAATCATGATTGTATGACACCCTGGACTATATCTAAGTCAAATATGTTAATGACCTTTTTCAAGATTAGCCGTAGCACTCCTTGTTTTAGGGGTTGGCAACTATAGGACTTGTGTTATAGTTGTTGAGCTACACTCAAGCTGTAACATGGCAACCTTATAGAAACCAACTCCTTTAATACATAAGATGAAATCTTGACTAGACCCAAACCGTCGTATTACCATGCGCCGGCGTAAGTTATGTCAATGATGTAGTCTAGCTAGATGTAGTCTAAGACCTGACCCAAACCGACGTGTCGTGAATACACCGAGCGGTGGGGCAAGTCAGGCTAGACACGAAAACAAGGGTCCGACTTGACTAGACATTGTGATTTGGATGAGCACACTCATGATCACAAATGGCTAGGGGTAAAAACCGATAAGAGAGTCATATCCGATATGATTGATGAAGAGTCATCTTCCAATCGCAGAGTCAAGCAACTTGTTGAGCTACACTCAAGGTTTTTAGGCTCAAGGTGATTGGACCTCTTACCCATTAATTTTAATTCGATTAAATCGTTCGTTATTAAGCTTTGAAACGATCGTAAAAATAGTGGGAGGATATAGATAGATAAAAGCCATTCTACCTATATTTAATTTTGAACATATGCTAATACTAGGGCAAGACTATGTTTACTGAAGGAATCAATATATAATATTTTAATGAAAAAAGTTAACAGGTCAAAAGGTTGATTAATTGAATATCAAGTTAAATTCTAGTTGATAGAATTAAAACTATATTCTCGTTGACATTAAAATGACCTTCTAAAGAACAGACTTACGAAATATGATTTCATTAAGTTCTGGATCCAACAAATAAATTCACGATGCATGTCACTCGTCTCTATATGAGGCAGCTTGAACATATAGGATATTCGAAGTATGTTTCTCCCTACAACTTGTCAATCTACCCTCAAGGTTGTATGGACAAACAATTTTGATCCGCAAAGTTCGAGAATTCGATCAAACTGTTTGAGTCGAATACGAGTGCATGAGCGGTGCAAGACTATGTATCCCAACTGGATCTTGAGACAAGTAACTTCTTGAGCTACACTCAAGATTGCAACTCTCAGGCGTTTGGATACATGAGATGCTTGCATAGCTATTTATTTATGTTGGGCTATTTAATATCTAAATGTGATTTAGAAAAGTAAGAAGGCACTCCGGAAAGTCAATTGAGAAAGTTAGTTTAATTTATCATTAGTAAAGGCATAAGGAGGAGGAAATGAAAATGTGACATATTCTGATATCACGATTTCATAATTATTGTTATACAAAAGGTTAACACATTTTGACGAATGTCGTCACATTGCTTCTGAAGCAATGAGTAATATGTATAACGATAATAAATATATTAAATGTTAATATATAAATACACAAGATAGTAGCAAACTTATATGGCAAAATAGACTAGGTCGTATCGAGAGACTAAGCTTCACAAGTCACATAAAAGAGGGGTCTGACTTCTCGTATTATGAAGTCTACGGACACTTGTGAATCTTATCCTCTTAGATATAATGGCCTAAACTCATCTGTAAGGCATTGGGAGAATGAGTTGTCGAACTCATTCTCGTACATACTGATGTACCCGAGTCTAGATTAACCAAAATAAGTTATTCGTATATTTTATTAAGACACGTGTTCTTGATGAAACACATGTCTGATAAAATAAAGGACGAAATGACTAAAGTATTTAAACTGATTCGATTAGATCGAATGGTCAAATACTTAGCTATATTAAATCTTGTGTAACTAAAGAAAAATATGATTTTCTCTCAGGTCAAGTCTGTTAACACATACGTGTGTTAAAAAGATATGAATCGCACTTAGTTAGACTTGATGCGATCCATAGCCAATGACTCTGAATTAAGTCCTCCCTCTGGGTTAAGTCCCAGATAGTAATGCCTAGGTTTTGATAATGTTCTATGAGTACATTATCAATAAGATATTCATAAAATCAATCATTAAGAAGTTGTATAATTACTCGAATTTCGTGGGACGAATTGTCGAGTTAGACATCATTACTGATGATGACTTAGTCAACTTCTAGGATAAAATTCGGAGTAGTAACTCCGATTTAAAACTTGATGCAATCAGAATAGGTCCGTGTGCATAAATAAATTTTGGAATTTAGTTTACGTGCCCAAGGAAAATGTTTCCTCACTTTCTGCAAGTAAATCCTTAAGTTGAAATATTGGCGCAGAAAGGAAAACAGTGAAATGCAATCATGTTGGTCGAGAACGATTTTCATCCTAATTCCTATAAAACAGATTATGTTGAAACCGTCTCGCCAACAGATGTGAACAGATCTACTCGGACCAAACTCGATGTAAACGCTTAAGTTGACCATGAAAATTAGAGCATTCACTTATAAGTTCGTTTTTCTAAATATGATTTAGACGGACCAACTTATATGAATTAGCCAGATAGTTTTCAAGGTCAGTGGGAGCGTATAAATTACATGCGAGGCATCAAAGGGATGGAACATTTATTGTGACAAAGTAATCAAAAGGTTTGACACTTTATCAGAAATAAATATGAGCCATTTGAAATGACCAGTGACTAATTTAAAATTATTATCGTAAGGTACGATGAGACTGGATAAGATCCAAGTAAAATATTATAGATTCCGAAAGACCAAGTGAATTATTTGAATGAGATTCAAATGGTTGGTCTAACATGAACATAGAAACCCCTTAAGTCTATAGTGTAGACGGTTTTAGCAGATCCACTCATGAAGGCTCCACCACATGAAGTCAGGAAAACTTATGTGTAAAAACGATATCAGATACCGAGATAAATGGGCCTATGTGCAAGTGGGAGATGTTGAGAGATGATACCCTCGAGGCAATCTATCTCTATGTGTGAATAGCACAAACATCTTGTTCGAAATAACAGCAAGCTGTTTGGTAATAATTTATCTAAGTTATGTTATAATGTAGTTAACATTAAATAATAACTTAGGTAAAGTCCTGAGACTTTATGCGAGGTCAAACAGGTATCGAGATGAGTATCTCGACCATGGAGAAATGTTTGACCGTCTGTAGCATAAGTCTAAAAGGGTTCGTGGCCGTAGATGTTTCGAGACAAGGATATCGAAACATCGGATTGACCATTGTGTCTTAGTCTTCACCGTTTAGCGGTGGCGATGATCTCATGATCGCTTGGCTTGGCGAAGTCGAAGACGAGACACAGGTGCTCATTAGAGAATGAGTTCACTGAACGATCCACAAGAGTTATCATATGGTTACATTGACCAATCTGTCAATGATAACTCTTAGTGATGATAGGCTAGTTGGTCTTTTGACTTGAGGTCATTTTTACGAACCTGTGCGTGAACGGTGCCACTTAGATCAACTGACCTAGCATCAAGGCAAGGCCTGTCGAAAGGTTTTTTGATTGGGTGTCACTTGAAGCGTACGAGGCGAGTAATGACCAAGAGAGGATTCGTCTCTCCCGGTCAATGGGATAGTGTCGTTGAGTTAGTTCGGTCTTTAGTAAAATATCTGGCCAGAGTATGTTAGAAGAAGTCTAACATTATTTGACTAAAGATCGATAAAAACTAACCGGAGTCAAGTTATTGGGGTTGACAGTTTGTCTGTACCCTAGACTTGATCTACACGACATAGTTTAGACGAAGAGACTATAACTGTGGAATTCATCACGGAAACAGTTAGGGTGGTCCCGACAATACTCATGTCAATGAGTCAACCACATAATGATGATTCCTGAAGCAGGGACGGTAACCACTGCTCGTGGTCACTGTCGTATAGGGCTTCGAGCCCAACCTATTGTAAGGGTCAGGCTGTAGGGTCTCACACAGAGTGCGACCTTCGTCTAGTAATAGGTATAAATTAGTTAGGGAGAATAATTTGCATTTGATGCAAGGGATAAAATATTGCAAAAGATGTTTGCAATTATCTCCTGCATTCAGGATAAATGATCCTGAGTGCAAGTGGGAGATGTAGAGGAATGTGCCCTCGGATCATTTGTATTTGATGCAAATGATAATTTAAGCCTAAATAGGGACTAATTTGCATATGATGCAAATGAGATTAAATGTGTCTTAAATAGTTTAAGACTATATTTAATGAAATAAACGCAAGGAAAAGTTCACGGGTAAGACGGGAATGTCCCGGTCTAAACCCAGGTTCGAACGGCGCCCAAATCAGACGCCAAACACTCAAGAAAAGACCAAAACATCAAAATGGTTTTGATGTATTTTAAAAGCCCAAAGGAGAGAATATTAAAGGGAAATTTAATTGTTAATCATTAATGCCCATGTAGGCATTTTATTTGAAATGCCCAGTGGCATTTTTTAAAGCCCTTACGGGAATTTATTTCAAATGCCCTTGTGGCATTTTTAAAGGCCCTTACGGGCATTTATTTCAAATGCCCTTGGGTCAATTTTGAATGTGCCCAGGACCCGGCCCAAGGGTCGGGTCAATTCTCCTCAGTCGCCTGCATAAACTGCGCCTGTTCCCAGGCGGGCCCCGCGCGTGAGCTGGCACGTGCATTGATGCTGGTGGGGCCCCTTGTGGGCCCCACCACTAGGGTGGCGAACCCTTGAGGCTGGCGGCTTCTTGTGTTTGCGAAAAACAATTTTTGGGCTAATCTTTGGGCACTTGATTGGAGGGTCAAACGAACTCCGATTGACGAACAGTTTTTTCCTATGCGTTCACCGTTGAACGCCCTTCGAATTGATAGGTTGTATCAATCCTGAAGTTCAACGGTGAGGGAGTTAAAATTCACGGAAGTTTGCACTTTGTGAAAGGCAAACTAAATTGAATTTGATTAACTCCAAATTAGTCCCACATCGGATTTTGAGGGAAGGGGAGCAGTCAACTGCCTATATAAATAGGGGTCTGCTCTCCTCCTCAAAACTCATCCCAAGCTCTAGATCTGAGCGGCTCTCGTAAATGTTGGAGTCACGCTCGAATTTAGGCTTAAATTAATATTTCTCTATCTCCCTAATATTTCTGCCTTACTCTTGAGGGCTCTAGCAAAGCCGCAAAGGAGTTCGGATTCAGATCTGAAATCTAGGTGCAGGTTTCACTCGCGTGAAACTTTCTTCGGTGCGTGGTTGGCTCGGGGACACGTGGATTGATCGCATCGGGATGCGGAGCGGTTCGAGGAGCGGTTCGGGGAGCGATTCGAGGAGCGGCTTGGCATGGGACGGGAGCAGCTCGGAAGACGGTGCGGAACATCTCGCCTGCTCCATGGTTGAGATTCCGGGTATTTGTGTTTATTAGCATTAGTTTAATTTAATCGCAGTAGGCTTGAATCTTCTTGGGATGGTCAGATCCATCCCAAGTTGGCATAGATCTTGGCTAAGTTAAAATTGTTTTAAATGCATGTTAATTAGATTAACTGTTATGAATGAGGGAGGCTTTTGGCCTCCCCTCCTTCAATACCCATTCATTAGTCCCATTACTATGGGTAATGGGGACTCTTGGTCTCCTAGAGGCCCTTCATCTCCCCCTCTAAATTAATATATATAGAACCATGGCCTATGGCCATGGTTACTCATTCTATCTCTAAGAATTCCTATCTCTATCTTCTCTTGAGTTTGATTACTCTCTAACACGTTATCAGCATGTTATCAGCACGTGTTCTTGGGTATCTGGTCGATCCCCGCATTTTTACTTGTTTATTTCTTTATGCATGAATTTTGAATTTTAATTAATTCATGCTCATTTTAAATTGCGTAGATAAATGGTAAAATTGGCAAGCGTCGATTTCGAAGTCTTTGACTCTGCAGGGACAAATTACCTGAGTTGACGAGTGGACCTGAAGTTCCACTTACGTTCGATGGCCCTCCTTGGGTCCATTTTGGCTCCTTCCTCGGCCCCAGCAGCGGCCAAAGCTTCTACTACAACTAGCAGCATCCATACAACCACTGTATCCGATGTAGATAAGGCAAAAGCCATAATCTACATTAGGAAACATATCGATCGGACCTTAAAGGCAGAATACTTAACGGTTGAGGATCCAAAGGACCTGTGGACAGTGCTGGAAGCTCGGTATAAACATCAAATTGATGTTATATTACCGCGTGCCAGTTATGAGTGGGAAAAACTCAGATTTCAGGACTATAAGTCCGTCGCTGAGTACAATTCTGCACTTCATAACATCACCTCACGCCTGAAGGTGTGCGATGAAGAAGTGACAGAACAGCGCATGTTGGAAAAGACATTTACCACGTTTCACGAGAAAGATGCAATCCTCATGCAGCAATATCGTGAACGCAATTTCACGAAATTCTCCGATCTGATCTCATGCCTACGTAGGGCAGAGCAGAATCGAGACTTACTGCTTGCAACTCATAACTTACGTCCAGCTGGCACTGCCCCTATCCCTGAAGCCCACCACGTTTCTCCCCAGAAGTGGAAAAACAAGAGGAAGGCTAAAAACACTAAAGGGAAAGCTGTAATGAAGCAACCAAGAGGTGCAGCTCCCGAGACAAACAAAAACAATAAGGGAAAAAGAAATTTCACTTGGAAACGAAAGAACACCGAGCAAGTGTCACTTCCAAAGAAGAACTGGGAGGAAAAATTCCATAGATGTGGCATGACTGGCCATTGGTCCAGAAACTGCCGCACTCCTCGCCACCTCCAGGATCTATACCAGGCGAGCCAGAAGTCTCTACCTGAAACAAACTTGGCGGCTGTTCAGCCGCCAACAATGTTTACTGCAAAAGACTTCGAGAACGACGACCTTCTCGATTGAGCACCATCGTTTATCTATGCTTTTTAGAATTAAATGTATCTTCATCTATGCTTTTTAGAATTAAATGTATCTTCATCTTTTATTTGCTTAAGTACGAACTTTTATTTTCGAATGAATGTTTACATTTTCGCTCAAATAAAATTTTGTTTTTGCTTATATAGATGATGTCTGAGTTCCTAGTGGACAGTGCCTCAACACACACAATCCTTCGCGATCATTGTTATTTTAATAGCGTAAATAAATATGACGGTCATGTTATCATAATTTCAGGACTGTCCCAAATAATCGAAGGATCTGGTGAAGCAATTATATTGCTCCCAAATAACACAAGACTTCAAATAAAAAATGCATTATTCTCTCCTAAATCAAATAGGAATCTCGTAAGTTTCAAGGATTTCCGTTTAAACGGATATCACTTAGAAACCAGAGATGAAAATACGGTTGAATATCTGTATGTAACTCGTCAGAAAGATGACCGGAAGATCATCTGCGAACGATTCAAGGGACTCCCGTCGGGTCTCTACCAAACATACATTCAACCAATAGAAGCCAATATGACTGAGCACCAGACGTGCCAATCACTGCCAGAGTTCGAACTCTGGCACAATAGACTTGGTCACCCTGGAACAGCAATGATGCGACGCATCATCTCTGAATCCCGTGGACACAAATTGAAGAACCTAACGATTCTTCAAAAGGGTGAATTTCCATGTCTCCCTTGTTTCAAGGGAAAACTTATAACGAGACCATCCCTCCTGAAAGTGGGATTAGAGTCTCCTGGCTTCCTTGAGAGAATTCATGGTGACATTTGCGGGCCTATTCACCCCGCAAGTGGCCCATTTCGGTACTTCATGGTATCGATTGATGCATCAACAAAATGGTCTTATGTGTGCCTCTTGTCCACCCGCAACCTAGCTTTTCCAAAGCTATTGGCACAAATAATAAGGTTGCGTGCTCATTTTCTCGATAACCAAATCAAGAAACTACGTCTTGATAATGCGGGAGAATTTACTTCACAAGTCTTCGAAGACTATTGCCGGGCAACGGGTATTGAAGTTGAACATCCTGTAGCACATGTTCACACCCAAAACGGATTAGCTGAGTCCCTTATAAAGAGACTCCAATGGATTACACGTCCATTGCTTATGCAATCCCAGTTGCCTGTGGATGCTTGGGGGCATGCTATTTTACATGCCGCATCACTTATTAGGATAAGACCCTCAGGAGGTCATACTTTATCCCCGATCCAACTAGCATATGGCGCACCTCTGGATATCTCTCACTTGAGAGTGTTTGGTTGTGCGGTATATGTCCCAATAGCACCACCTCAGAGGACCAAAATGGGTCCTTAGCGTCGTCTAGGTATATATATTGGGTTTGATTCGCCCTCTATTATAAGATACCTTGAACCCCTGACGGGTGACGCATTCAAGGCACGTTTTACTGACTGTGAATTTAATGAGAAAATTTTTCCTAAACTGGGCACACAATCTAAGAAGCCAGAAGCTTCTGAGACCATTAGTTGGGACCAGAAGTCTTTGTCCCTATATGATCCGCGTACTAATCTGTGTGAAGATGAGATCCTGAAGATCCTTCACATCCAAAATACAGTACATCTTTTGCCGGATAAATTCACGGACAACCAGAAGATTCTCCGTTCACACGTCCCTGCTGCCAATACGCCAGCTAGGATTGACATCCCCATAGATGGATGCAATCCACCGGCAGCAGAATTGGTTGTACCTCAAATGAAAAGAGGACGCCCACCAGGTTCAAAAGATAAAGTTCCTCGAAAGAGGAAGACTCCTGGAGATACTAAGATTATCCCTCCACAAGATGCTGAGCTCAGACCAGCTACTTTTCCCCTCCTGATTTCCCCAGCAGAGGAAACAATAGGTGAAACATCATTAAATTTTGTACGTACTGGAGAAGTACTGGACAGAAATAGCATAGTCGTCGTCGACGATTTTGCGTTCGATATTTCCATTCATGTCACTGAATATGACGATGACGTCGAACCACTATCTGGCAGAATGTAAATGCCGAGATGATTGGCCAAAGTGGGACGAGGCAATAAGAGTAGAGCTGGACTCACTCTTGAAATGCAAAGTCTTTGGACCAGTAGTCCAAACACCACTAGGTGTAAAACCTGTGGGATATAAGTGGGTTTTCATAAGAAAAAGAGATGAAAATAATGTGATCGTTCGCTATAAGGCACGCCTTGTAGCCCAGGGAATTTCCCAAAGACCGGGGATTGATTACGAAGATACGTATTCTCCGGTCATGGATTCGATCACATTCCGATTTTTAATAAGCCTAACTTCTCTGGAAAGCCTAGAAATGCAGCTCATGGACGTTGTGACTGCATATCTATATAGAGATATAGATAAAAATATCTATATGAGACTTCATGATGGGTTTAATCTACCCCCAGAGATGAAAGAGATACCTCGGGACGTATTCTCTGTAAGGCTACATAGATCATTATGTGGTCTAAAACAATCGGGCAAGATGTGGTATAACAGACTAAGTGATTTCCTTGCACAGCAAGGATTCACGAATAATGAAGTCTGCCCGTGTATCTTTATAAAAAGAACGGGAACATGATTCGTCATCATAGCTGTATATGTAGATGACTTAAATCTCATAGGATCTCCTGCAGAGATCAATGAGATATCTGAAAGCCTAAAACATACTTTTGAAATGAAAGACCTAGGCAAAACAAAGTATTGTCTTGGCTTACAGATAGAACACCTAAGAGGTGGAATCCTATTACACCAATCTAATTATACAAAGAAACTTCTACGCAAGTTTCATATGGATAAATGTCATCCTTTAGGTACTCCTATGATCGTAAGATCACTAGATGTACATAAGGACTCCTTCCGGCCACTGGAAGAGGGGGAGGAGATACTGGGTCCTGAAGTACCCTACCTCAGTGCCATTGGAGCACTTCTATATCTGGCTAACTGTACACATCCCGATATAGCGTTTACAGTTAATCTTCTAGCCAGACACAGTGCAGTGCCCACAAAGCGCCACTGGAATGGAGTAAAGCATCTTCTGCGATACCTACAGGGTTCCATTGATCATGGACTTTACTACCAGAGAGGTGCCTCCCCCAAATTATTTGGTTATGCTGATGCAGGTTATCTCTCAGATCCGCACACGGCAAAATCCCAAACAGGTTTTGTTTTTACCTACGGAGGTACTGCTATCTCCTGGAGATCGGTAAAGCAAACCACAACAGCTACATCATCCAACCATTCGGAGCTCATTGCGATCCATGAAGCAAGCAGAGAGTGTTATTGGCTACGATCCGTCGTCCAACACATTCTTCAATCTACTGGCCTGAAGACCGGTCATTTGGAGCCTACCGTCCTGTTTGAAGACAACGCTGCATGCATTGCTCAACTTCAAAAGGGCTACATCAAAGGCGACAGGACGAAGCACATATCTCCCAAGTTTTTTTGGACACATGAGCTAAAGGAGGACAAGCAAATCGAAGTTCAGCAGATACAGTCCTGCAACAACTTAGCTGATCTTTTTACTAAGTCTTTGCCAAAATGTACTTTTGTAAAGCTTGTAAAGAACATTGGTATGCGAAAATTAAAAGACCTGCAAGCCTGAAGCTTGTACGGATCAGGGGGAGTAACCTGTGGGTTGCACTCTTTTTCCTTAAGCTGTTGGGTTTTTCCCACTGGGTTTTCCACAGCTAAGGTTTTAACGAGGCAAACACACTTACTCTGGATCCAGAAGTATCCACCCCTCTTTGCCTCAGATACTGAGACCAAAGTGATGAATGGGTAAGGGGGAGTGTTATGAATGAGGGAGGCTTTTGGCCTCCCCTCCTTCATTACCCATTCATTAGTCCCATTACTATGGGTAATGGGGACTCTTGGTCTCCTAGAGGCCCTTCATCTCCCCCTCTAAATTAATATATAGAGAACCATGGCCTATGGCCATGGTTACTCATTCTATCTCTAAGAATTCCTATCTCTATCTTCTCTTGAGTTTGATTACTCTCTAACATTAACTAGATTTTTCTTCCGCTGCAAATTCTTTTGTGTCTATGTTCCGTCCGAATTAGGGCGGTCATAGAGTTTTTGTGCCCTAAGGGTCCAAGAAAACCCTTCGCGCTAGAGGAGAGAAGATGAGGGCTGCCAGCGAAGAAGTAGAGCGCTTCTCCATGCCAAGTTCATCCGACTGGTGAGATACCCGGAGTGGTTGGCCAACGTCGTCTTGGTGAAGAAGGCCAGTGGGAAGTGGCGCATGTGCGTCGACTTCACGAATCTCAATAAAATGTGCCAGAAGGACAGCTTCCCGCTACCGAGGATCGACCACCTAGTCGACGAAGCGTCCGGCTATGAATTGCTGAGCTTTATGGCGCATTCT
This sequence comes from Scilla litardierei, assembly GCA_030789695.1. Lineage (NCBI taxonomy): Eukaryota > Viridiplantae > Streptophyta > Magnoliopsida > Asparagales > Asparagaceae > Scilla > Scilla litardierei. The sequence continues at coordinate 41,200,374 of CM061134.1, forward strand.
CAAGCTACAACCAGATCTCGATGGAAAAGAAGGATGAGGAGAAGACATCCTTCATTACCGACAAGGGCACCTTCTGCTACACGAAGATGACGTTCGGATTAAAGAACACCGGGGCTACCTACCAGCGGATGGTAGACAAGATTTTCAGCTCACAGGTCGGGCGGAATCTGGAAGTTTACATCGATGACATGCTGGTTAAGAGCAAGAAGGCTCCAGATAGGGGTGGCAAAACGGGCGGGTCGGGTCGGGTTCGGGTCGGGTCAGGTTTGACCCGAACCCGACCCGGATTAAATTCGGGTCAGGGTTCGGATACCCGAACCCGACCCGGCTGTAACCCGGGTGACCCGTACCCGACCCGGTTTCTCTTACGGGTCGGGTACGGGTCGGGTTCGGGTCGGGTTCGGGTCGGGTTTGGTGTGAAATAGTGATTATTTTTCAAAAAAGGTCGGGTTCGGGTCGGGTCCGGGTCGGGTTTGGGTGAAAAGAGTGAAAATACGGGTCGAATTCGGGTCAACCGGGTCGAGGGGTCAAACCCGTACCCGACCCGGATTTTTATCCGGGTCGGTCGGGTTGACCCGAATTCGACCCGACCCGGATTGGCCCCTACCCATACCCGACCCAAGAGGCCGGGTTCGGGTCGGGTCGGGTCGGGTCGGGTCTATTTTGCCACCCCTAGCTCTAGACCACCCCGCCGACCTACGGGAAACGTCCCAGATGGTGCACCGATATAATCTAAGGCTGAACCCGGCGAAGTGCATCTTCGGCGTACAATCGGGCAAATTCCTTGGCTTCATGATAACGAAGCGAGGAATTGAAGCGAACCCCGACAAGGTGTCAGCCCTCGTCAATATGGCAGAGCTTCAGACCATCCGAGACTTGTAGCAGCTGAACAGCAGGACCGGCGCACTGGAGAGGTTCATGTCGAAGTCCGCGGAGAGATCGCTCCCTTTCTTCAGAGTCTTACGGAAGGCCCTCGGCGCAGCTAAAATTGATAGGAAATTGATCCAGTGGGACGATGCCTGTGCCCAGGCATTCGCAAAGCTGAGGGCTTACCTGCAGAGCCCATCGCTACTCGCAAAGCCCGAGGAGAGAGAACAGCTGGGGCTGTACCTAGCCACCAATGAAGAGGCCGTCAGCTCAGTCTTGATCAAGGAAGAGAAGGGTGTGCAACGACCAGTCTACAATGCGAGCCGGGTGCTCCGAGATGCGGAGACCCGTTATAGCCCCATAGAGAAGGTCGCCAACTGTCTCGTCATGACGGCGAGGAAGCTCCGACCATACTTTCAGGCTCACACCATCGCCGTCCACACCAACCTGCCCCTTGAGAAAAACCTGAAGAGGTTAGAGCGGTCAGGAAGAATGCTCAACTGAAGCGTCAAGCTCAGCGAGTTCGATATAATATACAGAGCCCGGACGGCAATCAAGGGCCAGGAACTGGTGGACTTCGTGGTAGAGTGCACTATGGAAGACCTTCCGGAGGAACCGCCGGGTGCTCTACCGACGATTGCGTCTCAAAGAGCGATGGGAGTAGCCGGACCCTCGAGGCCCATTCAAGAAGAAGTGGGAAGATTGTGGACCGTTCACGTCGATGGGTCGACCACTAGGTCCAGGACGGGGGCATGCATCGTCATCCAAACTCCCGACGGATCCCTTTTGGAGTATGCCCTACGCTTTAACTTCCCAGTAACCAATAATGCCACAGAGTATGAGGATGCGGTCAATGGGTTGAAGCTTTGCCGAGCTATGTGGGCTACGAACGTGCTGTTGCTGAGCGACTCACGGCTCCTCGTCCAACCGGTCCAGGGGAGCTTCGAGGCCCAGGAGGAGGTGATGAAGCGCTACCTCAAGCGCACCCTGGCTGAGCTCCAGAAATTCAAGAAAGCGGAGGTCCAGCACCTACCTTGCTCCAACAACCTTCGAACTGACACCTTGTCAAAGTTGGCCTCCTCCTCCCCAGCCGAGATTGGGAAGGCCATCTACGTCGAGAACCTGCTGACGCCCACCATTGAAGAAGAGGAATTGATGTGTGTCGGTCAGACGACGACATGGATGAGCCCAATAATACGTGAAGATGGGGGGCCTTGCCCGAGGAGCGGCTACAAGCCAAGAAGGTCGAGAGGCGGGCCTCGTCGTTCGTGCTCTTCGATGAAGTATTGTACCGTCGGCGCCGCGCGAGCTTCGACGTCCTGCCTTACCTAAAGTGTCTGGGGCCGGAGCAAGCCAAACAAGTTATCCGCGATGTAAGGATCGCCTTATTGCAATACTAACAACACACACTAGAGGGGGTGAATAGTGTAATGACAATAAAATTGTCCAATTAAAATTTAACTTGCAAATGCGGAATTATAAATGCAAGAGGAATTAAAAGGCACAGTCAATCCAAACGCAAACACAAAGTTTTACCCTAGTTTCCCAAACTTAGGTACATCCAGCCACACCAATATTCACTATATTCCCACACCGAGAAGTGAATACAAATCTCACAAGGAGATACGCCCACAAAGAGGATTTATGCCCTACACAAGGACCCAACCAATCCTACACGAGGATCAAGACTCCCACACAGAGAATCACTAACTCCCACTCAGAGAATTAGGGTTAGTCCTACACTAGGATACTAAACTCCCACAAAGAGATTTACCCACACAAAGAGAGTATCCTAAGTCCCATAAAGAGACAACCTCCCACAAAGAGAGAAAGTTCTAATTCCCAGAAAGAGAATTAGAGACACAAATTACACCAAGTAAAGTAAATACTCTTACCTATGCCTTGAGATACTTACTCATGAATGGATTCAAGGCATGGAAGAGGATCTCCAAGTGTTGAGATATGCTTGAGAGCTCTTGGATGAATTCCCTTGAGCTGGACTTTAATGCATGAAGATGAATGAGAGCTCTTGAGAGGGAATTGAGGGAGTTTGTGAGTTGCTTATAGATCTCTTGAGATATTCAATAGCATCAAGAAGTATAAGAGATGGCAGAACACTCATATATATAGGTACCCTATATCAAACCCCAAAACCCAAGAAAACAGCCAAAGAATCAATTCTGCAACGACTAGAAACTGGGCGAAAACGACAGGAACAGTCGACTGATGATCAAAAGACAGTCGACTGATCAACGGCTAGAAAATATCCAACGGCTATAATCTGGGCCAGGACAGTCGACTGATGAAGTCGATACAGTCGACTGTAAATAGGACAAGCGCATGTTAATCCTTCAGCAGGCGACTGCTGCAGGGGATGGAATAAAACAGAGAGTTGCACTCTTTCTCCAGTTAAGCACACAGGCGACTGATGTCAATAATACAGTCGACTGTCTATTAGTCAGGCAACTGTAAAACCTTAATCAGTCGTCTTCTGTATAAGATGGAGAAACAACAGAGAGATGCAGAGAATGCACTTACGCTATACAGGCGACTGATGACCAATCTACAGGCAACTGTAAATATACAGGCGGCTGTAAACTGACCAGTAGTCGACTGTGCGTAAAGCTCAAGTTTGAGTCAATTGAAGTGTTGACTTGAGCTGTGCATATCAGGCGACTGTAGAAGGTTCTACAGGCGACTGGAAATCACCCAGTAGCCTGAGTTTCCTTCAGCAGGCGACTGATGGAAAGCCAGAGACTCCAAATGAGTCTTTGGACAGAGTGAACCTAATAGGTTGGATTCTATAATAATCCTAAGGTGCACTAAGATGGTTGAATACATATGCATGAATGAGTAAACCATCTAACAAGGCATTACATTAATCCTAGACTCAAAAGAGAGAGAAAGTAATAAAGTAAATTACATGGATTACAGTGCTTTCCTTAGAGTCTAAGTTTTCAATCTTGATGCCTTGATTGCTCTTCATCATCTCCAAGCTTTGGCACTCCTTGAGTCCAAGCTTTGGCACTTCTCCACTTGATGTCCATCCTTGCACCAAGTGATTAGTCTCCAAGAAATATATTCTTGAAATAAAACTGAGAGACTAAAACATGAGAGTCATTAGCAACAACATAATGTTGTGATCATCAACAAAATAGGATTGGTATGAAACACCAATACTCAACAATCTCCCCCTTTTTGATGATGACACACATTATGTAAAATACAAAGTATTAAAGCACAGTGCTAATGAGCTCCCCCTACTTATATGCACCAAATAAACAATGAGCTACACAATAGTAAATACTCATTCAACCAAATAAGATCATGGTGACATATAATAGGCATGGATTACATAAACCAATTGTAAACCAATTGTAAAAGACAATTATCATGCAAACTTGCAAGGATTATCTAATCCCATATATCTCTCCCCATAGATATATCTCTCCCCATATGCATAAGAATATATCTCCCCATATATATTTACATAATGCATATATCTCTCTCCATTGACATCGTCAAAAAGGTGGACATCAAAAATATCCCCCTTTGTCATTTTAACCAAGATGTGACAATATGCAAGAAAAGAAAGATATGTATGATACCAAATTGAAACATTTAGTGGGTATCAATTCACTATCCCATGCTCCCCCTAGATCATAGAAATGGTCAATTTTTTACTTCTAGAATCTAATACCAATTATACAAATAATGGAGTCATTGGCCAAAAGTTTATCAAAGCAATAGATATGGAAAAATCAAGCTTCAAAGATACACAAAGAATATTGCCAAAACAAATATAACAGGAGGTATGTTGGCAATAAACAAGAGGTTTGGTTTGAGATCAAAAACAACCATATGTGAATAATGATCTCAAATAACCTCCGAAATGAGAGTTAAAATATGTCTTAAAATACTTTAAACATATAACATATTAACTCTCCCTTTGACATACACATGGATCAAAAATGCATGCATGTCAATAAACTCCAAGGTCCTCATTTTCATGAAAAAATAATTTTGAAAATATTTTCAAAATTATGAAACACACACAAACAATGGGTATGCTAAAAATAAACATTCAAGCACAATACCCATGCAATATGCATATGTATGAGGAACCTAAACATTAGTCAACCAAACCCAAAAGGAGTTTGATTTCCAAATGTAATCACATGAGGTGATCGCATCCCTAACTAGAGAGTTGATGTAGCTATCCCTCTCTTGCACACTAACCTTAGTGGGAATCCATAATCTCAAAGATTTCTTAGGCAAGGGTTTTGCCTTTGCAAGAGGAGTGGATGTGGCATGCTTAGGTGTAGAAACGAATTTCTTGGCATGCAAAGAATGAGGATTTTGCTTCTTAGCAAAAAATGAAGATTTTATATTCTTCCTCATTACCTCATGATCTACATGCTTCTGTTGATGTTATTGTTGTACAAGAAAGCATGTTGATTCTTCTTAGGTGCTTTAGCAATATTTCTTGTATTTGCACCATAAGAGGAATTAGAGGTGTGTTTGGATACCACATTTTGAATATAACCCAAACCTCCTCTATGATTTACCGGATGTTGTTTTTCCAACAAATCGTGAAGTGAATCCCAATAATACACAAAGCTTATGAGCTTACGAGATTCCTCTTCACATTTCAACGTAAGTTGTTGAATGTGAGACTCTAAGCTAAGGTTTTGAGCAACAAGTTTTTCATTTGTAAGGCTCAATTCCTTAACTTGAGAGAGAAGTGTGTCTCTCTCACTAGTGTCATAAGCATGCCTTTCATCATGAATTACACTAGTAATATCTAGTTCATGCGATATACTCTTAGAAATATTATATTTTGCTTTTAATCTATTGTAAGAGTTGATGCACTTACTAGCCTTTTCGGAGACCAAGTCGAAGTTGTTCTTGAGCTCCTCATATGAGATCTTTTCTTCCTCGATCTCAACCTCATCATCATCCTTGCTAGAGCTTGATGATGACTTCTCCTCCATAGCCATGAGGCACGAATCCTCATAGGAGTTGTAGGCGTTGAGCCAAGCATCCAACTCTTCTTCATTTAACCCGGAGGGAATTGGAGTAGGACCATCGATGGCTACAAAGCATGCATGAGCATCCTCCTTTGCATCCTCTTCTTCGTTACTCGAAGTGTCCTCACTCGAATCATCAAAGGTCCTGACAAGTCCCTTCTTATGATTTTTGGACTTCGACTTTCCTTTCCAATGCTTCTTCCCGTTACCCTTGTAAGTTTCTTTGTTGGGTTTGGAAGGGCATGTAGTGCCCTGTGAAGCTACTGCACATGTACTAGAGGGGGTGAATAGTACTTTAAAATAATCAAGATAGTTATTCCTAATTATTGTGCAAGAAACAAACGACAATGCGGAATAAACAACAATCAACAAGAATTAACAAACGCAAACAAAGCATGTAACGGGTTCGGATCCACCCAAGTCTCCCCGACTTGTTCCCGGTGATCCTACGTCCCAACCGCCCGGATCCCCTCTGGATACTTGATTTAGAAACCCTAACTCAAGATTTAGCACTATGAAATTCTTGTGAAAAACCTTCACAGGACCAAATCATACAAATGACATGTGACTCCCACAAACCGGGATCACACCCTTCTCTCACAACCGAGAGAACAATTCGCAATAACAAAGTAAATGAAACAATGAAATACTTACCACAAAATCCTATGCCTTGAGTATACTTACCAAATTAGGGCACGGAGGGATTTTGAGGAAGAAGAAGGTACCAAACCCTAGCTCCAAGATATTGACCAGCAATGGAGTCCTAGGAAGTTGGTGATGACCTTGGATCAAGCTCTTGGCTTGGAAGGCTCGCAATCAATGAATCTCCTTTTTGAAATAAGAGTGAGAGAGAGATTCAAGTGAGGAGAGAAAGCTTTAGAATGGAGTTTATTTGCTTCTCTTTGATTCTCAAATATCTCTAATAATCAGCCTTTAATATCCTTGAAGAACCCCTCCAAGTATATATAGGATAGAGGGGAGAGAGAGAAGAAATCGAGTCAATAAAGGCTCCAACGACTCTATTCTGAAGCAGACTAGTCGGTCTAAGAAGGATCACTGACCGACTAGTTCATTAACTAGTCGGTCGGTGATTCAACGTGGACCGACTAACAGCTCGACAGCCAAAAGAGTGATTTCCAGGCAATATGAACTAGTCTGTCTAAGAAGACTTGCCAACCGACTAGTTTGCCAACTAGTCGGTCGGTAAGTGTTCTTTGACCGACTAAGAGATGAAATCAAGTAGCTGAATACAAGTTACACTAGTCGGTTTAAGAACAAATTCCAACCGACTAGTTTCACAACTAATCGGTCGATGAATGTTCTTGGACCGACTAACTGTAAACAGTAACTCAGGCTGTACAGAGGCAATGATAACTAGTCGGTCTGAGAAGGATTCCTAACCGACTAGATCGTCATCTAGTCGGTCGGTGAACCTTCTTTGACCGACTAATTGATCAACAGTGAAAGAGCTGAAATGAGCAAGGACATCTAATCGGTTCATGAAGAGTTGCCGACCGACTAGATCGTCATCTAGTCGGTTGGTACTTCTTCTTGAACCAACTAAGATGCACTAGAAGCCGAGGGAAGAAGTGATAAGCTTCGGGAAAGTTTCTAATGGCTTCTATGATAATCCTAGCTCTAAGATATGAGCGAAATGAAGATAATAATGTAAGTCCTACTCAAGGCTTAACATTCTAATCTATGAAGCTAGAAGACAATAAATAATACATGACGAACCGTCTTCGAAGCTTCAATCTTCGCTCTTGACTTCATTAATACTCCTTGAGCTTCAACGAAGCTTCAGGCACACGATCACGCGTATTGAGAAGTCTTGAGACGTCGCTTTTGATATACGTATTCTTTTGGCGACGATCTCCATAACTGCGCTCACAAACAGTTAGTACACGATATTTATGTTTGCTCATCATCCAAAACCAAATCCGGGGAATCAATACTCAACATTCTCCCCCTTTTTGGTGATGACAAACCAACATAAATAATAATCAATAATAATGATTCAAATGAAATTTACTTACTCCCCCTGCATTGATGACACGTTAGTTCCGTATTCAATAATATTCATACGCATCAAGCAGACGAGGGAAATATAAAATATGAATCCTATTATCGCAATTTAGGACCTAAATCCATTTTATATCTTAACTCCCCCTGAATCTAACATATCAAATTAGATTCATGGTAAATTGCTTTGATATCAATTAGCACATTGTCATTATTAATCCTCTCCCCCTTTGGCATTAACAAAAAGAGCGGGAGGAGATCTAAGACAAGATTTCAATGGCTAAGAAATTAAAGCATGAGAGTCTAAGAATACGACCACGGTCCAAATGACACCAAAGTAAAATACCAAATGTAAAATACCGAAGAAAATCGAAGCGTGCCAACTTGACCATAGTCGAAAACCGACGAAAATGAAACCATCAAGCCATAAGCGAAAATCGAAAAACGAAATCATCAAGCCATAGGCGAAAATCGAAATACGAAATCATCAAACCATAGGCGAAAATCGAAAAACGAAATCATCAAGCCGTAGGCAAAAATCGAAATACGAAATCATCACAACTCAAATCAATTTCACTTATTGAGTTATGGAACATACTCTCCAATATCAACATTCTTAGTTAAATAGTGCATGGAAAACAATTCTATGTTTTCATAGAAAGAATTTCTATTTAACCAAGTTAATCGTCAAGCGACGAAATCAACATCAGAGACAAAAATCCAATGTGAAAACAAAATGTAGCAAAAATGATACCAAGAGTAACATGCAAAAAATGTTATGCCAAAACAATACAATCATCATAGAACTTATGGCATACACAATTCTAGCATACACATTGAAACAAATGATACCAATGTAAATATTCTAACAATGCATGCATTCAACCTACATGGATACCAAATGTATATTAAATGTAAGAAGATACTTACAACATTAAGCTCCCCCCTACTTTGGTGCATCACTTAAGCACCATCAACTCCATTTGAATGAAAAACTTTGCAAATCAATGAGTTGGTAGGGTTGGTATCCCATGATGGATTGAACCTAGAAAGTATCATTTCGGTATCCAAAAATCTTTTTGGATCCTATGGGTTAGGCAATAAATTTAGCGAACTAAATTCAAATTAAATGTAACCCATATCCTAACTAAATTCAAATTCAATATGAATTTAGGTTTCAAATTAACATGCACATCCACGATCAATATGCAAATAAAAAATAAACCAATTCTTACCACAATTGCGTTGGTACCCATAAGATGAAATTAAACTTATGGTACCAAGCAATGAAGGGTCAAAGGAAACTAACCCTTCGAAAACCAAGTCCACGAGGACCGTGATTTTCCAACATAATCATCTTTCAAAATAATATCATTAATAAATGATTGCACATACATATCCTTATTATACATGCTTGTGTTCTTCGGACCCCAAATGGTGTATGTCTTGGGAGTCCTAATCCTATTGGGAACATGCATACGTTGTTGATTTCTATGTGATGCATGACGTGGGTAAGCATATGGCATATGATGCAATGGTGCATGATGATAATCATTCATATAAGAATGTGAATGAGCATATCCATGTGGTGGAACACGTGCATGAGTGTGTCTCACATGGTGTGCACGTGCTCGTGGATGTGGTGCATAAAATCATCATATGTGCTAACATGTGGAGTAGGATGTGTGTTCCTACGTGGCATGGCATACATGAAAGCATGACCCTTCTTTGGAGGTCCACCCAAAGTGTGTTTCTTTCCAAATGGGGGTGTGTTCCTAGCGGAAGCACCATTGGTAGAAGAACTACCAATGAAGTGTTTACTCCCACTAGTAGAAGCTTCGGAAGATGGCCTAACAAAGGTCGTGGCCGATTTGGATGAGTCTCACATCTTACACCACAAGCCAATGTGGTGATTGGCCGGAAGTAAGTCATTTAGGATATTATCCAAATGGCCCTTACCTTTATTGAATTCATGAATTCGGCCTAATGTGCACTCATATTTCTCGGTGAGAGAATGCATCGAAGCATCCAAGGTGGACACTTGCGATGTGAGTGCGCAAACACGTGATTTGAGATTTTCATTCTCAATACTCAAAGTTGAGTTTTGAGACGTCAAATCCGCTATCACATGTTCATCCGAGTCCTCGATATGAACATGCTCAAGTTGAGATTTGAGATTTACAATCTCATTTCTCAACCCTTCAACAACGGTGCCGTTGTTGACAATGATAGGTTTAGGCGAGGTTTTAAGACTATCTAACTCATTTTTAGTCTTAATAAATCTAGTAGCTAAATTAGAAAACTTATTCCAAAGTTGTTCATTAGCTATTCTAAGTTCGTCCATTGTTACCTCACCGCCTTCATCCTCGCTTTCATCGCTTTCATCGGAGGAGGTCTCTTGATCACGCTCCTCTTTTCCCATGAAGCACGTGTTTGCTTTCTCCACACGTTCATCTTCCGACTCTCCACTTGAGGAGTCCTCTTCGGAGTCGATGAATGTGCTGACAAGTCCTTTCTTGTGCCTTCTTGACTTGTCGTGCTTGGAAGCCTTTCACTTCTCCTTGTGTTTGTTTAGAGGACAATCCGGCTTGATGTGTCCTGACTTGTTGCATTTATAACACACGGGAGTAGAAGCATTAGTCGAAATAAATTTTGATTTACTTTTCAACTTACCTTGTTGGAAGAATCGGTCGAACTTCTTTGCCAAATCGGCCAAAGCTTCCATGTCCAACTCTTCTTCCGATTCTTCATCATCAGTAGATAGAGCGGCCTTGTACGCAATCGCCTTTTTCTTTGGCTCGTCTTGCTTCAAGTACGACTTCATCTTTTCTTTCATCATGAGCTTACTGTCCTTGCGTACCTCATAAGACATCAAGGTACCCATTAGTTGTGTGACAGTATACTTACTCATATCATTACCTTCCTCGATGGCGAGGGTACGCTTTTTCCAACAAGAAGGAAGTCCATCGATGATCTTTGAGACTTTCTCCTTTTGGGTGTAGGTTTTCCCAAGAGCCTCTAATTCGTTGGTAATGTCAACGAATCGAGCATAATACTCTTTCATCTTCTCACCCTGTTGCATATGAAATAATTCGAAATCCTTATTAACAATAACAAGTTTGGAGTCTCGTACCCTAATTGTTCCGTCATGCAAGATGAGGAGGAAGTTCCATATTTGATATGCACTCTTACATGTGCATATCTTATTGAAGTCTTCGGGCTCCAATGCGCATTGCAAGGCATTCATTGCCTTGGCATTGCTTACCTCCGCGGCGACCTCCGCGGGAGTCCACTTCGCGAAATCTTCTTCTTCGGGCTCGACATACTCCTTCATCATGGCACTCCAAAGTGAAGTGCTCCGGAGGAACGTTTCCATTCGGCATTTCCAGTACCCGTAATTGATACCATTGAAGGAGGGAGGCCTAGTTGAGGATTGCCCTTCCAAAACTGAAGAAGCTCCTTGACGATCCTTGTAGACGCTGTAGTCGTTGTTTGTCATAGCTTTGAACTTGTAGTTTTAACCTTGGCTCTGATACCAAATGTAGTTGGTATCAGATTGTGTAGCTTTGACCCTGTAGCTTTGAACTCTGGCTCTGATACCAATTGTAGTGCCCTGTGAAGCTACTGCACATGTACTAGAGGGGGGTGAATAGTACTTTAAAATAATCAAAATAGTTAGTCCTAATTATTGTGCAAGAAACAAACGACAATGCGGAATAAACAACAATCAACAAGAATTAACAAACGCAAACAAAGCATGTAACGGGTTCGGATCCACCCAAGTCTCCCCGACTTGTTCCCGGTGATCCTACGTCCCAACCGCCCGGATCCCCTCCAGATACTTGATTTAGAAACCCTAACTCAAGATTTAGCACTATGAAATTCTTGTGAAAAACCTGCACAAGACCAAATCATACAAATGACATGTGACTCCCACAAACCGGGATCACACCCTTCTCTCACAACCGAGAGAACAATTCAAATAACAAAGTAATTGAAACAATGAAATACTTACCACAAAATCCTATGCCTTGAGTATACTTACCAAATTAGGGCACGGAGGGATTTTGAGGAAGAAGAAGGCACCAAACCCTAGCTCCAAGATATTGACCAGCAATGGAGTCCTAGGAAGTTGGTGGTGACCTTGGATCAAGCTCTTGGCTTGGAAGGCTCGCAATCAATGAATCTCCTTTTTGAAATAAGAGTGAGTGAGAGATTCAAGTGAGTAGAGAAAGCTTTAGAATGGAGTTTATTTGCTTCTCTTTGATTCTCAAATATCTCTAATAATCAGCCTTTAATATCCTTGAAGAACCCCTCCAAGTATAAATAGGATAGAGGAGAGAGAAAGAAGAAATCGAGTCAATAAAGGCTCCAACGGCTCTTGATTCAACGTGGACCGACTAACAGCTCAACAGCCAAAAGAGTGATTTCCAGGCAATATGAACTAGTCGGTCTAAGAAGACTTGCCAACCGACTAGTTTGCCAACTAGTCGTTCGGTAAGTGTTCTTTGACCGACTAAGAGATGAAATCAAGTAGCTGAATACAAGTTACACTAGTCGGTCTAAGAACAAATTCCAACCGACTAGTTTCACAACTAGTCGGTCGATGAATGTTCTTGGACCGACTAACTGTAAACAGTAACTCAGGCTATACAGAGGCAATGATAACTAGTCGGTCTGAGAAGGATTCCTAACCGACTAGATCGTCATCTAGTCGGTCGGTGAACCTTCTTTGACCGACTAATTGATCAATAGTGAAAGAGCTGAAATGAGCAAGGACATCTAGTCGGTTCATGAAGAGTTGCCGACCGACTAGATCGTCATCTAGTCGGTTGGTACTTCTTCTTGAACCAACTAAGATGCACTAGAAGCCGAGGGAAGAAGCGATAAGCTTCGGAAAAGTTTCTAATGGCTTCTATGATAATCCTAGCTCTAAGATATGAGCGAAATGAAGATAATAATGTAAGTCCTACTCAAGGCTTAACATTCTAATCTATGAAGCTAGAAGACAATAAATAATACATGACGAACCGTCTTCGAAGCTTCAATCTTCGCTCTTGACTTCATTAATACTCCTTGAGCTTCAACGAAGCTTCAGGCACACGATCACGCGTATTGAGAAGTCTTGAGACGTCGCTTTTGATATACGTATTCTTTTGGCGACGATCTCCATAACTGTGCTCATAAACAATTAGTACACGATATTTATGTTTGCTCATCATCCAAAACCAAATCCGTGGAATCAATACTCAACAGGGCATTCGGTGGACAAGTGACCTTTTCCACTGCAAGTGTAACAAGTAGGAATCTTGTTAGAATTTGAGGCAAACTTTGACAAAGACTTACCTTGCTTGCATTTGAGGAATGCTTTGAATTGCTCGGCAAGCTCCTCAATTTCTTCTCCACTTGCATCTTCTTGCTCATCTTCTTCACTAGGAGCTTCTCGATGGAATTTCCTCCTCCATTTGATTGGCTCCTCCTTGGCATGGAATGCAACCCCCTTTTGCTTCTCGGGCTTCTCGGGCTTCGATGGTTGAATCTCCTTCTTGTGTTGAAGCTTCACTTCATACGCCATGAGATTACCAATGCACTCCTCAATGGTGTATTTGGACGTGTCATATGACTCAAAAATTCTGTTGGCCTTTGACTCCCAACGAGGTGTGAGAGAGTCAAGGATCTTCTCTACACGATCCTCTTGGAAAATCATCTTCCCGAGTCCCTCCAAAGCGTTCACGATATCAGTGAACCTTGTGAACATCTCTGAAATGCTTTCGCCTTCCTGCATCTTAAACATTTTATATTTAGATCTAAACACAGTTTGTTTAGATTTCTTTACCTTCGTAGTCCCTTCATGACAAATCTCCAAGGTATGCCAAATATCGTTGGCCATTTTGCACATGGAGATGCGGTTGAACTCATTTGCTGAGAGAGTGCAATGTAATGTGTTCATAGCCCTCGCATTGAACTTGATCGAGTCCTTTTCTGCCTTTGTCCTAGAAGCCACAGGAGTAGTGGGCTTCTCAAATGGCACCTCCGTAATGTCCCGAAGTCCTCTGGGGGGAGGAAATACCTGGTTGTCGACGTCGACTACTTCACCAAATGGGTCGAGGCCGAACCTTTGGCGCGCATCGTGTGGACGGACATGAAGAACTTTATTTGGAAGTCCGTGATCTGCTACTTTGGGATACCCCGTTCCATAGTGACAGATAACGGGAGGCAGTTTGATTACGAGGATGTCCGAGATTTCTGTTCGGGCTGGGGGATCAAGCTTCATTTCGCATCCTTTACCCACCCTCAGTGCAATGGAATGGCAGAGGCAACGAACAAATGCATATTGTGCCCCCTGAAGAAGAAGGTCGACGACGCTCTCAGATCTTGGGTGGACGAGCTGCCGGGCATTCTCTGGTCGTATCTAACAACCCACAAAGCTGCGACCAGAGAAAGCCCGTTCATGCTAGCATTTGGGTCGGAAGCAGTCGTTTTTGTGGAGGTTGGAGAGGAAACTCTTCGGCTTCGGTACTTTGATGAAGACATCAATGTGGAGGGCCTTAGCCTCAGCCTCGAGCTGGTCAACGAAGTAAGAGATCGAGCTCTGACGAACCTCGTCGGTCACAGCCAAAGGATGGCCCTACACTACGACTCCCGGGTCAAGAAGCGGAGCTTCAGGATTGGCGACTTAGTCCTTAGGGATGCCATCTTTAAACCAGAGACCGATCGTCGAGGGAAGCTGGCAGCAAAAAGGGAGGGGCCTTACGAAATCATCGACATTGTCGGGCTGGCCACATATATCCTACAACCCTGGACAGAGGCGAGCTAGCTCACCCGTGGAATGCAGAACACCTACTGAAATACTATCAATGATTGTGTGTTTTTAATAAAATACTATTTTTCCCGCACATTTTCAAATTTTGCCATCTCCACTTGAAAAATTTCAGTTCCTCGCAGACACTCTCAAAGACTCCGGGGTAGGATCCTTCCTCGCCACCCAAACCGGAGAGCCAAATGCGGGGTAGGCGACAGCCCAATACCCGTCCGACTATAGAGATTGCGGGGATGCGACGACCCAATACCCGTCCTCTCAAAGACTCCAGGGCAAGCTTACGGAGCTTCGCCACCCAAACTAGAGAAAAAGGGCATGGGCCGAGCTACAGCTCCCTCCCCCCCCCCCCTCAAATGAAGACTCCAGGGTAGGATCCTTCCTTGCCACCCAATCCGGAGAGCCAAATGTGGGGTAGGCGACGACTCAATACCCGTCTGACTATAGAGGTTGTGGGGAGGTGACGGCCCAATACCCGCCCTCTCAAAGGCTTCGGGGCAAGCTTACGGAGCTTCGTCACTCAAACTGGAGATAAAGGGCATGGGCCAAGCTATGGCTTCCTCCCCCTCAAATGAAGACTCCGAGGCAGGATCCTTCCTCGCCATCCAAACTGGAGAGCCAAATGCGGGGTAAGCGATGGCCGTCCAACTATAGAGGTTACAGGGAGGCGACGGCCCAATACCCGCCCTGTCAAAGACTCAGGGGCAAACTTACGGAGTTTCGCCACCCACACTGGAGAAAAAGGGCATGGGCCAAGCTACGGCTCCCTCCCCCTATCAAATGAAGACTCCTGGGCAGGATCCTTCCTCGCCACCCAAACCGAAGAGCCAAATATGGGGTAGGCGACGGTCCAATACCTGTCCGACTATAGAGGCTGCGGGGAGGCGACGACCCAATACCCGCCCTCTCAAAGACTCCGGGGCAAGCTTATGGAGCTTCGTCACCCAAACTGGAGAAAAAGGGCATGGGCCGAGCTACGGCTCCCTCCCTCCTCAAATAAAGACTCCGGGGCAGGATCCTACCTCGCCACCCAAACCGGAGAGCCAAATGCGGGGCAGGTGACGGCCCAATACCCGTTCGACTATAGAGGTTGCGGGGAGGCGACGGCCCAATACCCGTCCCCTCAAAGACTCCGGGGTAAGCTTACGGATCTTTGCCACCCAAACTGGAGAAAAAGGGCATGGGCCAAGCTATGGCTCCATCCCCCTCAAATGAAGACTCCGAGGCAGGATCCTTCCTCACCACCCAAACCGGAATGACCAATGCGGGGTAGGCGACGACCCAATACCCGCCCTCTCAGAGACTCCGGGGCAAGCTTACAGAGCTTCGCCACCCAAACCGGAGAAGGGCACGGGCCGAGCTACGCGCCCACGCCCCCCTCCATTAAAGACTCCGGGGCGAGCTTACGCAACTTCGCCACCCAAACCAGGGAAGGGCATGGGCCAAGCTACGCACTCACGCCCCCCTCCATTGAAGACTCCGGGGCGAGCTTACGCAGCTTCGCCACCCAAACTGGAGAAGGGCACGGGCAGAGCTACGTGCTCACGCCCCTTCCATTGAAGACTCCGGGGCGAGCTTATGCAGCTTTGCCACCTAAACTAGAGAAGGGCATGGGTCGGGCTACGTGCTCACACCCCCCTCCATTGAAGACTCTGGGGTGAGCTTACGCAGCTGCGCCACCCAAACCGGAGAAGGACATGGGCCAAGCTACTGCCCCCTCCCTCCCCTCAAATGAAGACTCCGGGGCATGGTCCTTCCTCACCACCCAAATCGAAGAGCCAAATGCGAGGTAGGTGATGGCCCAATAACTATCTGACTATATAGGTTGCGGGGAGGCGACGGCCCAATACCCGCCCTCTCAAAAACTCCGGGGCAAGCTTACGGAGCTTCGCCACCCAAACTGGAGAAAAAGGGCATGGGCCGAGCTACGGCTCCCTCCGCCCCTCAAATGAAGACTCTAGGGCAGGATCCTTCCTCGCCATCCAAACCGAAGTGCCAAATGCGGGGCAGGCAATGGCCCAATACCCGTCTGACTATAGAGGTTGCGGGGAGGCGACGGCCCAATACCCACCCTATCAAAGACTCCGGGGTAAGCTTACGGAGCTTCGCCACCCAAACTAAAGAAAAAGGGCATGGGTCGATCTACAGCTCCCTCCCCCTCTCAAATGAAGACTCCGGGGCAGGATCCTTCCTCTCCACCCAAACCGGAATGACTAATGCGGGGTAGGTGACAGCCCAATACCCGTCCGACTATAGAGGCTGCAGGGAGGCGACGGCCCAATACCCGCCCTCTCAGAGACTCCGGGGCAAGCTTACGGAGCTTTGCCATCCAAATCAGAGAAGGGCACGGGCCAAGCTACGTGCTCACGCCCCCCTCCATTGACGACTCCAGGGCGAGCTTACGCAGCTTCACCACCCAAACCAGAGAAGGGCACAGGCCGAGGTACGCCCTCACGCCCCCCCTCCATTGAAGACTCCGGGGCGAGCTTATGCAGCTTCGCCACCTAAACCGGAGAAGGGCACGGGCCGAGCTACGCGCTTACGCCCCCTCCATTGAAGACTCCGGGGTGAGCTTACGCAGCTTCGCCACCCAAACCAAAGAAGGGCATGGGCCGAGCTACGTGCTCACGCCCCCCCCCCCCCCCTCCATTGAAGACTCCGGGGTAAGCTTATGCAGCTTTGCCACCCAAACCGAAGAAGGGCACTGGCCGAGCTACGCCCTCGCTTTTCCCCCCCTCAAACGAAGACTACGGGGCAAGCTTACGAAGCTTCGCCACCTAAACCAAAGAAGGGCACGGGTATCCATACCGGGGCAGGCCTCACACAGGGCTAAAACCTCCAGTCAATACATGGTCCCGATAAAGTAAGCCCTTATGCGACCTGTCATAAGAAAAGGACACTCGGGAAGCCCGCCATTGATGATAATGCGCCCCCCGAGAAGCGCAGGCTTGACGCTTCACGTCTGACACCGCCTAGCAAAAGTGGGTTCGAATGACTTGACCCTGACAAGCCAGCTCATGGAGCCAGCTCATCACATCAGCCTATCAGAAGCTATCAGGTCTCGCCATCTATAAATACTCCCCTCATTCCCTTCAAGGAGAAAAAAAAATGGGAGAGCGAGTAAGCCTTAGTCCGCCTCCCATGAAGGTTGAAAGGGGGCGAGATACCCACATAGTCGATCTCTCCTCACAAACCCGGGGCGTTAGGATCGGTTTGCCTTTAGACACTCCCCCTTCTCAAAAGGAGTCCCCCAGGGGCCCGATTGTTGGATATGCCCCCGGTCGACAACGGGCCACGCCTTCCCGACGAGCTATTCCTCTTACATACGGATCGCCAATGGGCTATTCCTCTTACACGAGGGTCGGCCCGCCTTCCACTCCTCGACTTCCCTTGGACAACTTGTGACAGGGGACTTAGGGGACCTACGGCGGACCGCTCCTCCCTTCTAGCACCACTCCGCGATGACCTCCACCACCGGGGAAGGCATCGCCGCCCACGCGGCGACGCTCCAAATCATCGGTTAGGGGGCCGCTGTCCCAAATCCTCCCACTGGGCATACCAGCCTCCACCAGCCCACCGTCCAACGGCCCGCCTTCCACTCCTCGACCTCCCGTGGAGACTACGCCACCATGACGCCTCTTGCTCCTCCTCTCCCAGGGTTTCCCTTCGAGTCGGGGATTCCTGAAAGAGTTCAAGCAACCCACCATCATCGAGGAGGTGAAAGAGGACGCAGCGCGTACTGGTAGAGAAGGAATGCCATGCCTAAAACCGGAGTTCGCTCATCCTGAGCAGCCTACAGCAAAGAAGAGCGGCCTGCTATCCCGTCTACGATGGCCATCACGCTCGTCCAAACATTGTTAAGTGTCTTATAAAAGTTAATGAAAAAACCCAACCTAGCGAGTTACCGAATTCAATCTACGTTGAAAAGTTTACTTGCCTACGAGTTCTGCCTAACTTCAGGGCAAGCTTACGGATCTCTGCCACCCAAATCGGAAAAGGGCCCGGATCGAGCTACGTGCTTGTCCTTCCCTATAGAGCAACTCGTCGTCTCTTAGTGTCACTTTTAGTTTTACTTAAATTACGCACTCTAAGCCAAGCACCAGATAATAAAAATTTTCGTCTATTCAACAGTCAAAATTTTACAGTTACGAGCGGGGGCTGATCTCACAAAACAAGGCCACCCTCAGGTCGACCCCATCGCTCGTCCAGAACAAAAAAGGGGGGAGAAAAAGGGGGTCGGACTAGACTACTCTGGCTGGTCGCCACTGTTCGGGGTACCATCCTTGGTGTTGGCCCCCGGGGAGTCGCCCTCGATGTCGACGAACTCGCCTCCATCGTCGCCCACTCCCCCTTATCGTCAGAGGCCATCAGCTTGTCAAAATCCACCTCGATCAGAGGATAGAGGCTCCCCGTCCTTTCTTTGATTCGGCTAATGCAGGCCTCCCAACCCTCAGCCCTACCTTTCTCCAGGCCATCGCTCATCATATCCGCAAGGGCGGGGAGGACGGTCGACTCCTGGTAGCCCCGGAATTCTTCGGTTTTCAGGGCCAGCTCGTCTTTTCTGGTCTTCACTTGCGCCGCCAGATCAGCCGCCAGTGCCCTCTCTCGCTCCACGTGGCCTCCACATCTGCTACGCGAGTCGTCGCATCAGCGGCCTTCGTCTCATGGTCTGCCAAGAGCGCCTCTAGATGTTGAGCCTCCAACCTCAAGTTGTCACACTCTCCCCTCTCCAACGCTAGCTTCTTGGCAGCCTCCTTCTTGTGTTGGGGGAGCTCGGCGAGCTCAGCGAGCTCGACGGCCATCTTGGCAACGGCAGCCTTGGCCTTGTTCAAAGAGGGCGTATGGCGCCTAGTGGCGACCATCATAGCTGTGGCATGCATGACAAAATAGAACGTGTCAGACTACTCTCGGGCACAAATACATCTAGAATACCTGATCCTGTCCGGACGACCAACCTGCATGGAGTGCCACACCGTAGAGGTGCACAGCCGCTCCTGACCGACAAGTTTTCCTTATCTCGGGGCAGCTAGCAGTTCTCGGCCAATCTAGCTGCTACCCGGCCTCGTCGAATATCGACTCGGCGCTCCCAACTCGGTAACGCATCGCGTGAAGGGCCTCCAGAGGGAAGCCCTCAACCTCAGCCTTCTTGGATTTGAAGACGGCGAGCGAGGCCTCACAGCTGGCATGGCCAGGCTTCTCCAGGACAAACCGTGGGCAGCCATAAGGCCAGCATTCCCCTTCTGGCGACAGGGCAACTGGGCCCAACCCACTGGAGTTCCCAGGGGGAGCCAGAGCTCGGGTCCGATTGGCGGCAACGGCGACAGCGGTAGCCTTCGGGCTCGGCCGACGGGTCTAAGGGCCCCCCGCCCCGGGTTCAATCCACCACTCGCCCCCGCCTTCGAGGTTGATAACAGGGGTGGCGGTGTCATAGGTGGTCCCCACAGGGGGCCGACGCATATCCCCCTCTACATGAGGATCGGACAGGGGCGACTTTGCTACCGGCTTCGTCCACTTCGACGCGCCGGATGACTGCCCCTTCCTCGCGGCCTCTTCTTGTCGGCCTTCCTCGCTTGTTGGACCGCCTGCCCCGAGGCCCGCCTCTTCAACTCCTCGCCAAATGAGCCAAATTATCATCTCCTTATCGGCGAGCATGCCATATTCCCAGCCCTCCTCAGGGATCGCCATCAGGGTTCTGGCACGCTCCTCCTCTTCGTCACTCAGATGGACACCCCTCTTCACCTCGGGGTTCAGAGCGCCCTAGTTCGATCTCAACACCACGTCAGCGGGCATCGAGACAAACAAAAACTGCTCCCTCCACCATTTAATCTTGCCAAGCAAGCCTCGGATGCGAGGGTGACTCTTCTTCGCGGACAAGTAATAGTACGGCCTCAGCTTCTTTAGCGCGAAGAAATGATGGAAGAGGGACAGGGACGTGCAGACGTGGTTGCTCACACAGAGAACCAGAAAGCCAACGATAGCACCAATGGAGTTCGACATCAGCTGGAACAACGACAGCTCCAAGAAGTTCAGAATCTCGAGCACCAAAGGATGAAGGGAGAAGCGCAGCCCCTGCTGACAGCAGGCAAAAATACCTCGACCTCGTAGTCCCTCACTAAGCACACCCACTCAGTCGCGATGGGCAGACGGACTGAATACGGAGGCCTAATGTACAACACGTGGATGTCAGGTATGACGGATGTCTTCGTCATCGACACCGCGCTCAAGATCTCTTCGGGGACATCTCCAGCCTCGGTAATCGTCACAACGACCAGGGTGGTTGGCTTCGACGCCATCGCTACTGGCCCTTTCCCCTTCCGTGGATCCCTTTGATCTCCCAGAGGCGAGCCCACTGATTGCTCAACACCCGCGGTCCGACTCCGGCTCTCGGATGACCCCTCCTCCGTGCTCGACACCGAATCCACGTCGGAGCTTTCCACCACTGCCCGGCTCCGAACCCACTCCCACACTTCCCTCGACATCGACGAAGACATATCAAGAAAGAAAAAATTCAATATCTGTGCGATTGAGGTTGCTGGGGTGAGTTGCTGCAATAGCGGCCCGATCCCTGACGGCGACTGCGATGGTAACGGCACTATCCGACGATCGCAAATGCTTAGAGAATTTTGGAAGTGAGAAACTCTCACTCATCTTCACCCAGTGCTATTTATAACACATTCAGAACGATCGCAACCGCAGAAGGCCAGCCACGTGTCGAAAATCCCTGCCTCCTGACTCTTCGATCTACGCCTTCTGACGCTTCAATCCGTGCCTTCTGACGTTTCGATCCGAGCCTTCTGACGCTTCGACTGATGGCCGCAGTCACATCCACCACGCGTCGCCCTCAGAGTGGTCGAGGCGCTTCAATTTCCCCCGCCTCCGATTCAAAATGATTGCGTCGAATCGTGAAGCGGGCTTTTCAAAAAATATACTCCCGCCTCTTTCCTCACTCAGACCAAGGACTGACCCCACCACCATAAATGCGCACCGAGAAACAAGGCAACCACGAACCAACGGACAAGGCCGAACTGTCACACCGGCCATAAGCGAGCACATCCGGGAGTAATACCTCGCCTCGCACCGTCCTATCTACCTCCTTGTTCTCCTGAAGCTCGTCCTCAGGCCCGAGCCGGACCGACCATGTCTCAACATTCTGATCCCCGTGGCTCAGCGCTCGTCGACAGAAGAATGTTGCGGGCATTCATACCCTTGCAAGAACACCATCCGCACAACCAACAAGGAGAAAAAGAAGTAGGGAAAACAAATATATATATACTTCATTTATTCAATCTTTCGCTAACACAGAGCCCGTGAAGAATACAATGCGACATCAGGCTCGGCCAATAGCTAGCCATACAAATTTACAAAATTCCCCTACGTTAAGAGCGCCTCGACTCCGTCGCCTCGCCTTTGCCCTCCTCATCTCCTTCCCCTGCCAAGGGCACATCAAGTTTAGGGAAATCAGCCTTGAGCCAGGGATGCAAGTTCGTCAGCCGGGCCTTCATCTTTCCCATCCCCTCCTCCATGCTCGCTTTCCTCGTATCTTGCAGCAATGGGATGAGCATCTCGTCCTGATATCGACGGACATCGGTATCCATCATGCCCTGGTCGACATTCCCTTTTTCCTCCACCTGCTTCTTGAGGATAACCTTCTCCTTCTTCTCTGCCTCGATCGTCTTCCTCAGCTTGGCTATCTTCTAGTACTGGATATCGATCACCCGCTTCTTACTGGCCATTTCCTCGACATACCTTTTCAGGAGGTCAGCCCGCATGTCCTCTTCTTCCTGAAGCTGATGCTCGAGCGTAGCCTGCTTCGCCCCCAAAGTACTCGGCCCGTGCCATCTGAACATCACGGGCCGTCGTAACCCGCTCCAGCTCCGCCTCCTTTTCTCGCATCTTTTCATTCGCCTCATTAAGCTCGGTCCTCGCCTTCTCGAGGGAGGCCTTGGTTAAGGCCACCGGGGTGTGGCATTACAGGGCCACCATAGTTGCCATCGCCTACAAAAGGAGCCCACAGTCGGACGCGAGCAAGAAGACTTCGAGGGCAAAGTGGGGAGTTCAACCTACCTGCATAATGTGCTATATTGCGGAGTCGTACAGCCGCTCCGCGCCAACATTGCCCAGGGATTCACGATCTCGCGACAGCAAGCAGTACTCCGCTAGCCGGGCCGCCACTCCGGCATCCTCGAACACCAACTCATCCATGCCTATTCAATAGGTCGACTAGTGGACTTCCTCACTCGGAAGAGCCGCGACCTCAGCCCTTGTCGACCTGAAGTGGGCGAGCGCTCTCTCGCAACTCGGATGCGCTTTTCTTCCCACCTCCCACAGGGGAATCCCGTAGGGCCACTTCTCGACGAGAGGTGGCCTACGGGCTTATCCAAGGTCGGGATCCGCATAGAGGCCGAGGCGACCAGTCCGGGGTTGGACAATCCCTCCGGCGCAACCCCTCTAGCTCATTGGGGGGCATCCGATTCGGACGTCCGTCACCTCCTATTCGCCCCCTCCACAGCCGGGGTCTCGACACTTCGTTTTCGGGCTACCACCTTCGCGGGCCCCTCCTCGTCCATCGCCTTCATACCCTTATCCCGAGAGTCGGTCTTTTGTGCAACCGACACACCGGCCGCCCTCAGCACTTCCTCCCGCGAGAGTATTGTATCTTCACCTGCAAAGGAAAGAAAGATCAGGGTAAGCCTACCTGAAAGCTCGCCAGAGTCAAAGTACCTTAGGGCCAGAAATCCTGGGCGAGCCGACTGTCACGTATCAATCTCGCTAGTTGGCGGTCCGCCGCTGGTAGCTCCGCCAAAATTTGAGCAATCTCCAAGTTTTCGCTCGTCAGTGCCACCTTCTCGTTCACTAAAGGGTTTAAAACCCCCAGTTCGACATCAACACCACGTCGGCATCGTAACGAAGTCAAAACTCTCCATTCACTCCCCCACATCAGCCGACACCCCGACAATTAGTTCTCGTCCCTTCCTCGCATAAACACGAAGTACATCCCCCTCTTCCTCACTACAAAGAAATGCTGGAACAGCGCCAGGGAAGGGCTCAAGGAGCTGGCGAGACACAGGACAACGAATCCGACCAGCAAACCGAAGGAGCAGGGTGCCAGCGTGAAGATCGGTAGCTCTATGAAGTTCAAAAGAGGGAGAAGGCGAAGATGGACCGGGAAGCTGAGCCCTAACTCGAAAAACCGAGTGTAAACCCCAACTTCGTTATCACCGGGCCAGCATACCCTCTCCTCGGGCCCGGGGAGTCGCACTTCACAGGGCGGACGGGCGAACCGCACCCGAATCTCCTTAACGTTAACCTTGGCTGACCTACACCGGACGGCTGCAATCATCCTCGGCACGTCTGTTCGCCACATCCTCCGCCTCTGCGGCCTTTGCATCCACTGCAACCTTTCTTCTTCCACAGATTCTTCCTCTACTGCCCCACTACCGCCTCCGAACTCAAAAGGAGAAGCCATCGATCTAGAAGATCAAGAGATTACCTAGCAGAGCAGCCGAGCTAAATATACGATCGGAAGCGGATCTCCGGAAAGGGCAACGACAGCAACGTCGGTGAAGGATGAACGGAAACTGTAAAACGCGAAGGGAAGTTGAAATCTGAGAAACTTTCGATCGATACCCTCCTTCCCGTACTTATAGCAAGCGGCAGGCCATCTTGATCGTTAATGCCACGCGGTGCCCATCCGAGCCTTACTGACGCCTCGACTAGTGCGACGGTCACTTCCGCCAGGCATCATATGCTCAGTGGCAGAGACGCTTCGATTTCCTCCCGCCCTTTCAAATCGTAATAATGGCTAGCCGGGCGGGTCCTCCAAGACCACCACCGCCTCCGAGCACGGCACAAAACCCAAGATGCCTTTGTCGAGAAAGGGAGAGATGATGCGTCATCCGAGCTGAGCTGGGCTTCCGCCTCGAACCCGAATGACGAGGGCAATTGTTACGACCTAAAGATCGTGATAGTCCGACCTACCATCCAAGCCCGCCAGATACCCGCCCAGCTCGCCCCTCCTTCACGAAGGCCACCTAGACCAGCGGTAGGGCGCTCTTCGCCCCAACTTCGTAGGCCGCTCACTTGTTCCCCGGGTCCGCTAGGCACCCGTCGATCCTAAAGTCCAACACGACTAGGAGACGGGCGCGCTCCGCATCGGCTAGCGGGAAGGGTGCACTCTGCCTTGACTAGTGGGAAAGGCGCACTCCGTCACGATCCCTACCAGTTGGGCACCCATTCCCCTCCGAGTTCGTCGGGCGTAGCTCGCCAGGCGTTCGACCGGATCGCTCGTCGCCAATCAGGAGCGACCTAGTGACTCATCTGTGGCCTCGCTCCTCAAACGCATTCCGACGACTCTTTGGCAGATCGGACATGACAAACAACCTAGTACAAGGACGCTACTGACACTTCCGCCGCTCGACAACCTGACAAAGTACCCCTTCGCCGCTGTGCCCCCTGACTCCTGGTGCTTTCGGCTCTGACACCCTGACAAAAGCACCCCTAGCCGTTGAGCCATCTGACAAAAGCGTGGCTGACACGCTAGATCCTGACATCCTCGTCCGAAGCTTCCGCTGACAGGTGGGCCAGCTCAGCATGTCGAGTCAGCGCACCAGGTCAGCCTCACCTAACCGCCTCCATCAGGTATAAATACCCCTTTGCCTCCATCGGGGAGGGGGGTTGGCAAATTAACTCTAAATCTCATTACTCACACACAAGAGCAAAGGTCTTCCATATCTTTGTTCTTCCAACTGATAGCTCTTCACGTAAGGTCGACTCACTCTTAGTCCGGCCTGCATGCCTAGCCCCTGCTTTTAAGCCCTAATACTAACTTAGGCATCAGTGAGGCTAAGGGTTGGACTCCAACCCGGCCTTTCTGACCTGCTGCTCCTTGTGCAGGCGAGCTCGTCTACACAGGTCATGCTCAACTCCTACCTCCGACAGTGCGGACGTGGGGCAGAGTCCTCGCAAAATCGGTCTCGCGGTCGGCCTTCGTAGTGCACCCAGCCTCGTCACATACTCATTACCTGTCAAATAGCCAACCCTAATCACATTCAAATCCTAACCACCGTTCCCTTGGTTCTCCTTAATACAAATTCATTATACGCGTGTTTTACCTCGCTACAGCTCTAAACTCTTTTGGATTCATTGTACGCAAGTTTTACCTCGCAATAGCTCTAAACTCCTTTGGAGTGGGCTGTAATAGATTGTCAACTGCTTGACCACTTCCTTGAGCGTACATTCCACTTTTGGTCGCCCTTTTTAATTACCCGAACAAAATTTGGAAGCTCAAATCTCCCGATAAAAATGGCGCGCGTTCAGACCGCCGCCGCCGCCGCCGCCGCCGCCAAGGCAACCGCCGAGGCCGAACCTACATTGACTTTCCTCGACCGTCTCATTGTATTCGACGCGGCCCTTTCCCTCCTCATACACGACTTTTGCCTCCCAATCCCTAGCTATGTCCTCAATATCCTGGAGATCTCCGGCGACGGCCACTTCTGGTTCCCGATCACCATCTACCTCCTCCCGTTCTCCTCCCCTCTCTACTTCAATCTCATCCTCCCTCTGCTCATCGGATTCCTCATAGACGTCCTCCTCGTCGGACTCATCAAGTCCCTCGTCCGCCGCCCTCGCCCGATCTACAACAAGAACATGACATTGGTTGTCGCCGTCGACCACTGGTCGTTCCCCAGCGGCCACTAGTCCAGCGTCTTCTTCATCGCTTCCTTCCTCTATTTGTACTCTTCTTTGGATTCGAATGGACTTGGGGAGGCTGATAATTGGGTTGTTGCCGGGGTTTTCTTGTGGGCGGCGGCGACCTCGATCTCGAGGGTCCTGCTTGGCCGGCATTTCGTTCTTGATGTGCTCTCAGGATCGAGCTTGGGGGTCTTGGAGGCGTTCTTCGTTCACCGATTTTTGAGATTTTAGTACGTCTCTCTTTTGCGATTTGTTGATGTATTCTTGTTGTTACTTGATTATTGTTTACGAATATTAAAGATCACATTCTGTTGCATTTAAATGGGTGCGTATTGTTTGTCTAGACCCATTATCAAATTTAGACTTGAAATTTTATTAACTACGTTATATTTTTTTTTCCCCAATTTTGTTTCATGTGTTCTTGTTGCATAATTAACATGTCGATGAATGGAAAAGATCGTATTTTTGTTATGTCAGTCGTATGATTGTAATTTGACTGTGTACCTGGGTAGTTGATACTCATGGAAAGTATTGATTAATGCATATTTGAAAGCTAAACTTAGGTAGCAAATTTTCTACAACATCCAGCTATCTGCTAAAAACCCCATTCTAATACCTTGCAAATGGAGAATGATAATCATTGACCTTGAGCTATAAGGAAGGCATCAGGCTGTGCTTATATAGTTGCCAATGGAGTATGTGTGCCATATTGTATATTTGTTTGTAACCATAGGGTCATTGAACAACCTTATAGAAAAGTATTAGGCCAAGAGAAAGGTCCGTTCATGAGAAAGCCGAAGTGACTAGTGAAATGAATATTATTCTTAGATTGTGGGATGTCTAATTTTAACTTCGATTACTATGGAATTGTTAGATAGCTTTTTAAATCCAATTAAAGGTTCTCTGTGCAACTGTTTTAATGTGGACGCAGTTTGGATCGTTGGCACCTAGGCACATGCACTGTGAATCTGAGATATGACACATTGTGACTGACACCCGAAGGGGGAAATTTGGGAGGTTGGCAGGCCAAGTCTTAGGATCGCAGTGTACATACGATCGCTGGTACCTGCTACATGTGATCCGAACTTATGTACACTGCGATCACATGACAACACGGCGAGGATCTATTGTTTTATTGGACATAATATCTCGTTCCTTTCAAGCCAAATAATCAATTCGGTTGATGATATGCACAAAAACTTAAACTCTACTTCAAAGACAGCTTGTTAGTTAGGCATTTAGGTTCAAGCTAGCAAAAAATCCTTTTAGAATAAGATTGATATTATATACAATGCTGAAATTCACGTATTTGCTATCGTACTGGATATTTAGATCATGATTTACTCATTTCCATTATGATTTCTAGAATGAACCTACGCATTCTCTTGCATTTACGATGTTGACTTAAAGCACTACACTCACTTCCCTCCACTGTATGCTAGAGTTATGTTATCAAACAAGGGGAACCTAAAAGTCGGTTGAAGTTGTCAACAATAGTTTGAGCCGTTACTGACCATGTGAAACATAATTTATAATGGGATGGACATGACATCGAGAAAGCAGAGATGGATGGGCTACAATTGAGAAAACATATAGTGGCACCAGAATAAAATGGACTTCTAGGTATACATGTTAGCTCGCATGGTATGTCTTGAATATGAACACCTAAGGGGAAGCATGTGATTTTCAAGTCATGGCAACATAGATATTTAATAATCTAACATTCCATGATGTGCTATTTCAAATATGCTTATAGAATATGACCTGATAGTCCCATGGCAATTCTAGGAAAAAGTTGGATATTATACCACATGTACATGTAAACATGTGAGATGTATAGGTTCTTTGGCCCTGCATGAGTTATTGAGACTTAAATGGTTAATAATATATGGCTTGACATTTACAATTTTTATCTTTTACTAAGGTAAAGAAGAAAATTTTTATATTGCAGTTACAAATGAGCTGGAATTGTGAACTTGATTATTTGTTTGCATGGTTTAACGTTTTCTACACATACTCCCAAGTATTGGGGTATTCAAGTATCCTATGGTGTGTACTTTGTGCAGGAGTACATCTCCTCAAATGATGTATCCACGCTTCATAGTCTAACACTATCTTGATTCCTAGAAAAGTTAAACAATAACTGTTCTAGTATCTTTTTTCTAGAGGAGGGCAATCAAGTGAGTGCAAACACGATATCCTTGAATCTCTAATTTTTGACATTATTCTATTGGCCCTTTAGCAATTAACCTGCCTCTGCAAATCATGATGCAGTTTATGGCACTTTTCTCATTCTCATGCGTACCTCTTGAGGTTTCTTAACAATACAAGTGGGAGATAAACAAGATTCAACAGAGCTGTGGTGTTCAATATCTTGGCAAGGAACTTAAACCTAGCGAGGACTGAATTTTATCCTTTGACGTACATCACTCAATTACAAGGCAGAAAGTGAGCAAGATACGATGTACACACTCCTAAATTAAATCTAACTCACATAACAAAATCAAATTGACAACCACAAAGTTTATACATGCTTTTTCACATCATACACTGATGTTACAGAATTCAGTATATGCCCCCCACCATGTGTTTTAGGGGTGGACAAAGATCTGATTAAACGATTGAATCCACCCGATCCGATCCGAAAAAGTAGATCGGATATCTGATCCGATGAAAGTGACTTGTTATTAATAAGCAGATCCGACCGATCCGTTTGAAACTGATTCAGATTCGGATTTTAGTTTTCATCCGACAGAATATGATCCGATCCTATTAGGTTTCGAGCGGATTGTGTTATTGTCTAAGTTCATCCGAATATCCGATTCTCAATCCGATCCGATTGTTTTTCACTACTACCTAAAAGCCATCAATGCATCATGGCTATTGGTTAAGAAGACTAACAGACTCAATTGCATCCACCCATCGGTCCCATCCGGTTCCCTAGACCCATGCAGGTGCAGTGCCTCCTCGCCTCTCTCTTCTCTCACGTCTGTTCAGTTTTCATTCATGTACCGTACAATAGTACAAATAAAACATGCTCTCCTCGTCGCAACATGAACTTGGGCCATTGCCATTTACCTAGCAACAAGCGTTTACGCATGAAGAATTGAAGATTGTCAGCAAGCAAAGTAATCGGATTTGATTTTGATTTGAATGCTCAATCAAGGACTCAAGGCTAGTAAATAGCAATCATCGTTCCTCATGTACACATACTGTCATACATATAAATTTAAAATTTGAGCTCTGTTGTAGCCTTATAGTAGACTTGTAGCACCTAAAAGCAATATGATATTATCATATTATGATTCATTGATTTTTTTTAGCTTTGTAGAGTAGGCTTGTGATTGGCTAAGAACAACTTGCAAACCAGTGTTCAAAGATCCAATAGAGACTGAATTACAACAGTATGCAGACTTAGAAAATTTGGAAGCTGGTATTCTTCTAACTCATTACTAATGTGTGCATAAAAATTCCTTTTTTCTTTACTTCCATTTCTTCAATTGTTAAACTTGACCTACTTAGAGCGAGTTGTAACAAACTAATAGTCACTTCATATTATTTGCAGATTTTGAAGTAATGATGAATGCGGAGGTGGAGCATCATGAGGAGACTAGGACAGCAGCAACAACTACTGAAAATTGATATCTTTGTGGAAGGAGAGCTCTGATTTTTTTTTGGTTTTTTAATCATTTTTGCTGGAAGGAGAGCTCTTGGTTGTCAAGCTCATCCTCCTTGAAGTTGATGCCAAACTAGTATGAAGATACTGCAAACAGAGATAGCTTCTTTATGTTATTCTAGCAATTTGTATTTTGTAAGGATATTTCGTTTCGACGTTGGAATTGACTTTAGTGTTTAAAAGTTAAACTTTCAGAATCTAATGAAATGCGTTATAAATTGTGGCATCAATAACTTTAAAATTTCAATAAAGCTAATATTAATCCGATCTGAATCGTATCCGATTCGAAATTCTAATCATCCGAATTTTCAGATTTACTTTTTTTATTAGTGGATGCGGATCAGATTTTTCATCATCCGATTCATTCGGATCGGATGGTGGATTGAGGCATAATCCGATCCGAATATTCGGATGCCCACCCCTAATGTGTTTGCTGAAGGCCATACTGCATACAGGGGCGGAACCATGATTAGATCATCATGGGGGCGGACGGCATTGCAAGAATGCATACAAATTGCATTCGTAAAGTGCACAGATGTGATGGTACTCAAGTCGAGAAGTCCAAAGAGATAAAGGAGTTGTTTTTCCATTACGTTTAAGTATATTTCAGGTGACGAAGTAAACAACAAAGTAGATATGAAAATTATTTGTCAAGACATATGCAACGTGTTTTGAGGTCACGGGATCGTATAAGAAAGCTAAAAATCAAAACAATTTTTAATTACATAAAAACGAAAATAAGTTACGAAGATTCAAACTGCATTAATCTAAATAGGTAGAAAATTTTTACATGCATTTATTAAATACAAAATCGTTCACATATTAACGGAGATATGAACAAAATTTTAGAATATAATCATTGGAACTAGCCAAGAATTAATTAATCTGTTAAATTTAAAGGAATGGGAGAAGCGTGTTTAGTAACTAAACATTTTAGGTGTATTAAGTTAATCATAACAATTTTAAAATGCTAATTAGGAATCACAATGTTTATTATGATCAAACAATTTGATGTTTTACAATGACTTGTGTGAGAATTTAAACTTAAACTAAGATGTTTTTTTGTTTAGACGTTTTTTCCTCAATTAGATGCTAACTCATTTATGTTATAATTTAAAACATGAAAAAAAATTAAACGAAAATACAAAAAAATTTCGAACCAATCAAGATTCGAAAAAATGACCTCTTAGGTGCGGAGGGAAGGCAGTACCACTAAGCTAAGAGCACAACCTTAAACTTGCAGATTTAACTATTAACTTAACCTTATACTGTTTAAATATATAAAAAATTAGCAGCAAGCGGGAATTGAACCCGAGACCTCAGGCTTGAGAACAAAACACACTAACCACTAATCTATTGAAGCTATTATAAGGTTGAGGATTACAATATTTACTCAACCTTTTTCCTCTGCTGCCACATATATACATATAGGCATGTAACTTTTGAAAAATGTGGGGGGGGGCCTGGCCCCCCCAACCTGCTATGTGGGTCCGCCCCTAACTGCATATATGAGTAGACGTCACATATACATCCGAATCATTGCTTTAAAAAGATCGCCATTGTATGATATGAGTCTCTCTTCGTTTTCTTGAGAGAGAAGCTCCGGTCTGAGCGCGCGTTCGAGAGGCCTCCGACGGCGTTTGGAGTCGTTTTCGAAGGTCGGAGTTACGGAGAAGGCTGGGCGTTTGGGAGCTGTGCGAACGGCTTGTTGTGGAGCTGTCTCGATCCAGATCCGGAGCATTCGAGCTGGATCTGTGCTCAATTCAGATCTACGGTGAAGTCGGGGGATCTGCTTCCGGAACTCTGCTCTTTCTACATCAACGAATCAAGATCTCCTCCTGAGATCTTGATTCGGGGTGAGATTGCTGATTTTCAAGATTTTCGATTCGTTTTCTAGTTCTTTGAGGCACTGTGGTGGTTGCTGCTCTTGCGGTGACGAAGGAGCAGATTGCTGTGAAGTTCTTGAAGAAGTGGCGAACGTTTTTGCAGATCTGTTAATTGATCTAGGCTGTGGCGTAGGCTCAAATCTCTTTGGATCTCGGACAGCAGTTAGTTGACGGATCAATCCTCCTGAGATTCTTGATCCGGCGGTGAGATACTATACCTTGCCGCTTTATCTGTTAATTGTCTCTAGTCCCTGATTCGATTTTGGTTGTTGTTGTGTATTGGTGTGGAGACGATTCATCGCTGGGCGCTGGAGTCTGGTTCTGGAGCGCTGTCGCTGGTAGGAGGGAGGGCGACGGGAACCGAGCTAGATTGGATATCATCAGATCAAGATCTTGGTGTGATCTTGATCCGGGGGTGAGTCCTGTAGCCTATTTCTCATATAGTTACCATTGCAAGTTTATTCTTGTTGAACCGATCCTGTGTTGTTGCAACATGGATTCTACTGGTGGCAATGAGGTGAATGGTGTAGGATGGAAGGAGGTTGGTAAAAGATTTCCAAAGCAGGGCAATCGGGGAGCCAATGCATATCAAAGACCTCTCACTAGGAATGATGCAACTAAGGTGCTCGAGCGAAGAGCTCAGAGACCAAAGATACCATTGAAGATCAACGTCAATGCTGAAAAGCGGTCATGGCTGGATATTTGCACGAATAGGCGCAAGTTATCGGATTCCCTTGAGATGGAGTTCATCCCGCCAACTACGGGGGAGGATGGGGTGACTACAGCAATTCTATCGGAGGATATGATGGCGGAAGGTGTGGACGGATGGGAGAACACCTTCGTGGGATACGTCTTGGGGGACATCCCATTCTACGGACAAATCAAAGCTTGGACGTCAAGAATATAGAAGACCAAATGAGAGGTTAGCATATTCTCGAGAGAGAACAGGTTTTTCTTCTTCAGGTTCGAAACAAATGAAGACAGGGACACTGTGCTATACGGAGGTCCATGGCTCTTCGACGGCATGCTAGTTGTGCTGCAGCGATGGAGTGCGGATGCGGCTTCAACCGGGATCTGCTGACGGCCGTTCCAGTTTGGATCCAGCTACCCAATTTACCGCTTAACCTTTGGACGAGACGCATACTCAGTGCTATTACAAGTGTGATCGGCGTTCCTATTTGCTTGGATAGAGCGACAACGAAATTGGATAGGCTGGCGTATGCGCGATGCTTGGTGGAGGTAAGAGATGAAGCTCCACTGTCGAAGTCAGTGACTGTGCGTATGGGGGATGCGTCAACCATTGAGGTGGGAGTGAGGTATGAAGGTGAGCCCCCTAGATGTGCTAATTGTATTTGTTTTGGTCGCGTGACAAAACGGTGCCCCTTGGGTAATGTCGATGAGGGGGAAAACAAGCATAAGACTGTTGTTGATCTGGGTGATGAGGGTTGTAATAGTGAGAAGAATTGTAAAGATATGTGGACCAATGGGGATATTAATAAGCTGGGGGTGTCCAGCGGAGAGTATGTAAATGTAATACCATGTACTAGGGGTTCGGGGGTGCCAAGTGTAGGGGGAAAAGGTGATGCGGAATATTTGTCCAGTGAGGGGAAAAAGAGTGAAGAGAAATGTAATGGGGGGGATGTTGCTCTCAAGTTCATGTCCAGCAAGGGGGGGAGTGTGAAGGAAAATGTAACGGGGGGGGAGCAGGGATGGGGGTCCCATGTCGGGGATAAAAATAGGGGCGTCTATGCCCAAAGAGAGGAATGTAGAAACTGTGGAAAATGTAAACAACACCAAGTCTGCAAAAGGCGTAGAGAAGGACTTGCCAGAGTTAAGAGCAGCGGAGGACATTAAAGAAAAGAGCACGGCAGAAAAAGAGTTCAGCAAAAGGGAACCAAATGTGGGGGGACCGAATGTCACTATACATGTAATAGGGGATCAGTGTAAAAATGCGGGGGGGGGGGGGGGAGAGTGAAGGATGTTACTGAGGCTAAAGGGAGAAGGTGAAGCCTGGGCAGTAAGAGGGTGTGCCTATGAATGTACTGAAGGAGATTGATGTAAACATCACAAATTGTAATAAAGGGGGAGAAGGGGCTGGTAGATGCACGGCGGGGGGACTGATATCTAAGTCTCCTCGCCAAGGAAGTACATTACACACACAGAAGCGGTAGAATGATGAGCACTAGCTCGGGGCTTCCAGCTGACGCTCAGCTTACGCCTAAGCTGCATGACGCAAGAAAGGGTAAGCTGAAGTCTGTTAAGAGATTGGACAACCCTTTTGCGATTCTGAGCTTGGATAACACTAATGCGAGATTGTCTCTTCTTAATGACGATAATGAGGGCCATGATACTGATGATGATGGGCATTGTGAGCTCACGATAGAAAATAATGAATGGGTGCTTGAGCAGGAAGCCATGAGCAGAAATAGCAAGAGCAAGAAAAAAGATAATCTATCTAATAAAGGAGTTGTGATAAAAGGGGTCCGCAAGAGTGAGAGGATAAAGGGGGGAGTGACCGTCCCCTCATCTAATGACCATTAAGCATGGTTTTGTTCATATGGAATACGTGCGGTCTCAACAACGCTACAAGGCGTTGTGATCTTAAGTACCGGTTGCGTAAGTTTGCCCCCTCCCTTGTTGGTCTGCTGGAGACGAAAGTTATTGAGGAAAATTCTCAGCGGATCCTGAAATGTTTCCCGAAAAATTGTGTTTCCATAAATAATCGTAGTAAGCATCCGAAAGGTCGCATTGTGGTGGTGTATGACCCAGATATCTGGGATTGTGTGGTTGAGGATATCTCTGCGCAACACCTTACTATTCTCTGTGCCAATGCTGCGGGATTCAGTATGATGGGAACTATGATTTATGCTTTTAATAGTTCTATTGATAGAAGAGCCCTATGGGAGGCTATTCGGGAGAGTACTTTCAAGTATAAAAACATGCTTTGGCTGATAGGTGGGGATTTCAATTGTGTCAGATACGCCAAGGATAAAGTGGGCGGGAGGCCGATTGTTGGGCATATGGTTGATGAATTCAACGCCTGTATTAGTGCTAGTGGTCTAATTGAGGTCAAAACTATTGGTAATCCCTTAAGCTGGGCTAACAGAAGTATTGGCACTAACCGTATTAATGCTATGCTTGATAGATTTTTTTGCAACTGCAAATGGATTGATATGCTTCCTAATTCTCACTGCGAATATGCGACGAGGGGTATTAGCGATCATTCATCGCTTATTATTCATATCCATCCCAAAATCAGTTCGGATCTCAAACCTTTCAAATTCTTTAACTCTTGGATCCAAGCTCCTGATTACATGAATACTTTATCGGCTCATTGGCACACTGAGGTTACGGGTTGTCCGATGATTTGGCATGTAGCCAAGCTCAAAAATCTTAAACATGGGTTGAAACTTTTGAGTGAAAGCCTTAGGGACGCTAACAATGTCGCTAAGTGGCGTGATGAGCTCGATTCTATACAGAAGGATCCTGACTTGAGTTCTTGTGTTGATAAGCAGGAGAAAGAGTATTTCCTTATCAATCAGTTGGCTGATGCCATTGATGTTGAGGAAGCAAACCTGAGACAGAAAAGTAGGCAAAACTGGTTACATCTGGGTGATCGTAACACTCGTTTTGTCTATACGGCAATGAAGGCTCGTCAAAGCCACAACAGTCTGGGGCACCTTATTAATGCTGATGGGTTGAGTAATGATAACATTAGCAAAATCAAAATTGATGGTCCGATTTTCTATAGCAACCTATATAATCAGGAGGACTACTGGAGAGTCTTTCCTCGTCTCACTACTAAGAGAGTTCTCACTAAGGAGGCCGCATGCTGGCTTGAACTGCCGGTCTGTGAGAAGAAGTGAAGAATGCTGTGATTCAGATTAAAGGTGATCAAGCA
The DNA here is from genome assembly GCA_030789695.1 of Scilla litardierei. NCBI lineage: Eukaryota > Viridiplantae > Streptophyta > Magnoliopsida > Asparagales > Asparagaceae > Scilla > Scilla litardierei. Next base: position 41,236,264 of record CM061134.1, read on the forward strand.
CCTGGGCCGGATGGGTTTAATAGCTTCTTTTACCAAAACTCGTGGAATGTGGTTGGCAGAGATGTTACCAATGCGGTTCTCTCTTTTTTCCGGTCTGGCAGAATCCTGAAGCAAATTAATCATACATTCCTGACACTGATTCCTAAAAATTCTAATGCTTCTGGGTTGGGGGATTATAGGCCCATCTCTTGCTGCAATGTGATCTATAAAGTCATCAGTAAAATTATGTGCAATAAGTTGAAGAGAGCTGTTATAGAGCTTATATCCCCTAATCAGGTCGCTTTCTTAAAAGGGTGTCTTTTAGCTGACTGTGCTCTGTTGGCTCATGAACATATTAGGGATTTTAATAATCCCATGGGTGGCCGTGCTTGTCTTAAACTGGATCTTCGCAAGGCTTTTGATAGCGTGAATAGGGAGTTCATATATTTTATGCTCCATCTGATGGGATTCAAGCATAAATTCATTGGATGGGTTGGAGAATGCATATCCACCCCCTCCTTTTCAGTTATGGTCAATGGCTCCCCGTATGGTATGTTTCAATCCAATAGAGGGTTGAGGCAGGGTGACCCTCTCTCTCCTTACCTATTTGTGATTGTTATGAATGCTTTCTCCCTTCTTATGGCTCGTGTCGTGGCCACCAGTAGCATCTCTCCCATGAAGAGGATGGGGGTGGTTATTCATCTTCTATTTGCTGATGATTTACTTGTTTTCTGACGTGCTAATGCTAAATCTTTAGGGGGATTAAATGACATTCTCACTAATTTAAAAACCTATCTGGTCTTGAGGTTAATTGGAGTAAATGTGCTGGTATTTTCAGTAAAGGGGCCAAAGAGCCAGGGCACCTTGCGAATATTTTGGGTATACGGAGGGTTCAATCGTTTGACACTTATTTGGGGCTTCCTCTTTCAGCTAAGTATCCCAAAGCTTCCATGTATTCTAGATTACTTGACAGATGTAGGAACAGGCTGCAGGGATGGTCTTCATCCTTACTTTCTATTGCTGGGCGTATTGAGTTGGTCAGAACGGTTATCTACGGCATGGTTGCTTTCTGGTTGCAGGCCTATCGTATCCCAAATTCGGTTATAAATACTCTTCCATCTGCAGGAAGTTCTTTAGGGGGAAAACTCATGTTTAGGCCTGGGATGATTTGTGTACAACTAAACAGGAGGGGGGGTATGTGCCTTAGAAAATTTACTGAGTTAAATACTGCTTATGGGGTTAAAATGACATGGCGCATGCTCACTCACGATGGCATATGGGCGTCCTATATGAGGAGGCAATATATGAATAATGGGGGTTTTTGTTTGGCCAAGGCTAGTCCTTTGCAGTCTGGAACCTGGGAGTTCTTATTACAGTGTCAGCAGTTCTCTAAGAAGCTTATAAAACGGTTGGTTAGAGATGGTGCCACTACTCTATTCTGGTTTGACAATTGGCTTACTTGTGGTCCTCTTTGTGACACATATAATGTTCTTATGGGGGAGGAAGGGAGAAGGGTTTGTGATTATTGGACTGCGGATGGCTGGGTTGAGGATCCTGTTCTTTTACCTATAAAGCATATAATTGATCAGATCGCTTTACGCCCTGGGGATGACACTTGGAAGTGGTGTTCGAAAACTTCTTCTTTGCATGACATCTGGACTGGATCTTGGGTTATCAGGCCTTTATTTCCCTACTACAAAGTGGTTTGGTACCAGGGGCATATTTCAAAAATGGCTATCACTCTTTTGCTTGCGTTTCACGGGAAGCTACTTGCCCGTGACAAGCTTGTCCATTGGGGAGGGTCCTCTTCACCTTTTTGCGTTCTTTGCTCTAATCTTGCACATGAAAATATAAGCCATATCTTATTTGAGTGTAGTTATACTAACTACCTCCTTTGTAGGAGTTTCCTAAAGTTGAGGATCACTATGACTCCACCTACCACGCTCTCTGGGGTGGGTGATTTTTTCTTAGCTCATTATCACAAGAAGGATATCGAGGGCACTCTTGCTAAGACAGTTCTTGCTGCGATGATATGGCACATCTGGAGAGAGAGAAACATGAGAGTTTTTGAGGGGGTGAGCAGGATCCAGACTCTTCTCTTTGAGGATATAGCTGCTGATGTCAAAGTTGCGTTGAGACACTTAGAGAGGGACCAGGAAGATACCATGGATGGGGCCCTAGCTAATTGGGGTCTTTTAGGATAATGTGGATATGTTGTATTTTTCTGAATTTTTTCTTGTATTTTGTTTTCTTATTGGGTTCCAGGGGTCAAGGATGGTGTTAAGTATGGTGGGGGATGGCGCATGTGCCTTACCCCTCTTACTGTAATTTCCACCCCCATCCCCCTTGAGCCTTGTACTTTTTCTGTGAGATCAATAAAGAAACACGCATATTCTCCAAAAAAAAAGATCGCCATTGTGCTTGCTTCATTGCCCTTTGAAGCTTAGCATTGACGTTCATTGCAGACGCTATATGATAAGGCTCATGCTATTTCAAATGAAGTTTACCCTATTCTATGTGAAGCTAACACCTTTTCATTTTGTTCATTGAAGTGTACTCTTCACCTCGTAGTACTTATATTGATAACCTCACCTAATATGCTTTTAATCTTCATATTAAGACATCTTTTATAACCTATTTTCCAGTACCAACAACATTCATCACCACGCAAAATTCTTTGGCTAACAATCCTTACTCTTCTCTTCAAGCTTATGCTTTTTTGCTTTGAAGCGTTTGCTTTGCTTTGCTTTTAACTGTTGGCCAATACTGTCGAACTATCAGGACACATCGTTTCGGTGCCCTGATGATACATACATTAAATATATTGTCTGTATTGTTTTATGTTGATATTGGCTAATAATTGTCATATCTGCTGGTATATTAGGATATATGCATCATTCGATATAACATCCACTATGATCTCTTTTATTTTAAAATTATAAAGCAAGTATAGTTTCAAAATTTGGACCCATCCCATCGTGTATAATAATCCTCTCTTGCCCTAGATCAATTGACCAAAAAGAAAAAAAAAGACAAACATCCACTATGATCTCTTTTATTTTAAAATTATAAAGCAAGTATAGTTTCAAAATTTGGACCCATCCCATCGTGTATAATAATCCTCTCTTGCCCTAGATCAATTGACCAAAAAGAAAAAAAAGACAAAATGCAAACAGAGCGCGAGCGAGCGAGCGTAACATTTAGAGTTGTCAATAGTAGCGTGTCAAGAATCTTTGGTGGAATCATTCCCAATGAACTTTTTCAAGTAATTTTTTACTATATATATATATATACTAGTCATAACCCCGTGCCCGTAGGGCACGGTTCATTCACGATATTCCCCCCCTCAAAATCTTACTTCCCCACAAAATTAAAGTACTTAATTGTTATTTAGTTCCCTTAAAAAATTTAGTTTCCCAAAACTTTACTTCACCCAAAGAAATTATTTCATTCAAAAAAATTTAGTTCTCCCAAAATTTAGACAACACCAATAATTAAATGCAAGAATTATTATTTAGTTCCCCCAAAAAAATTTCAAAAATTTTAGCTTCCCCCAAAATTTAGTTCCCCAAAGAAGTTAGTTCCCCCAAAAATTTTAATACCCCCCAAAATTCAGTTCTCTTCATATTTAATTCCCCCGAAATTTTACTCGTCCTCCCCCCCCCCCCCCATTTTCATAAACCCTCATCCTAAATTCTAGTTTTGCCTACAAAATTTCAGTTGCCCCCCCCCCCCCCCCATTTTAGGGATGCAAATTTTAGGAAGAAATTTCCACAAATTTTTTTTCCGTAGGAACAATACTACATATATAAGTTTAAAATGTTAGACAAATTTATTTCAAAAATATTTTTTGGCTAATTCCGATATAAATTATATGAATATAGACTGACATCGAATGAGTTTATAAAGATTTGAGCAAGGTTGTAATTTGCATTTGGAATGGGTAAGCCTATTCTACAAAAGTCCATTTGATGTTCTCGATGTTAACATTATCACATCATCACTATGTAGGTAGGATAAGCGTGTTTTTATTGTCAAGGCAGTAGAATGGCATAGTTTATCTATACCCTTGCACTGTCATTGCCATCCTACGAAAGGAATACATAAACCAATTCTTATCAATACCAGCCGAGATTTCGAAACCTAATTTAAACCCTACACTAATTATAATGGCACTGACCAATTGCTCTTTTATTTTTATGATACGAAACTATATCTTAGAAAAGGTACACGATGGATCCAATTTTAAACTGATTTCAAAAACAACAATTATGAAATTCCATTAGCAATTGCTTGATACTTGAATTACTGAAGAATAACCTCCATTTTGTGCAAGGAACTTCCCCGAACACTGAACATATGAGTGCATCATAACACACAATGGAATATCATAGTTGCATCGTTTGAAGATCATGAAAACCACAGTTCACATAAGGTGTGTCTAATTGTATTTTTCTTCGGGTTCACATGACATTCACATGCATTTTTCTTCTATTGTTCTCTTTTCTGTCAAAAAAATGTTCAATATAAATCGTAATCATTCTGAAAGTCCAACAAACTGAACAAAGCTTGCATATTTTGGCTCCCAACCGAATTCAATCCATGTCTTTTGAGTTGTTCATCCTCTCGTCCAACGGTTCATAAGTTCTTGCAGAAAGATGATGCTTGAAAGAAACTCTATCAAACAGTCGAGGAAGATGGTAGGGAATCACATCTGTGAAGCCTTGTAATTCCTTGTTAAATTTTATGGCTCGTTTCATGCAGTCCATTATAGGTCTTTCCTGCATATTAAAAAGAAAGGGTTGATAATAGAATTAGCGACTAAAGAAATTTGTTCCCAATAATCTTGGCTCACCACACAGTTCTGTCATAATGGTACCGATAAATTTTAGCTAGCATGAATCTGGGACATACACATAATTTGCAAAACCATATGAGAAAGCAAACCTCGAGAGAGAATGGTTGTCACAACCAAGAAATGTCCGACCACAATACCTCGTCTTCATCATTGCAATTGCAATGAATGTAGAGTATTCCTCACACCGAGTTGAGATGCAGTGGTTCTCAAACCTGAGCAAACAAAACATGATTGCAGTTGTAAGGGATGTAGACTTGTCACTACCAGATCTTTAACATGCCTCCCCCAACATCATCCTCTTGTAATGTATCATTCATAGTACAAAATTTATATTGTCTGCGTTGCAATTACCTCTTCATAATTTAACATTTTGTTTGCCTCCATACTATCAAATTCCAACAACAATTTCAACAAAGTATTCTTCGTATCTTTACTGCTATGGAAAACTATTTATACGCCATCGTTTAATAAGTGTCCTTAACATTCTCAACTTATGAACAAATTAAGTAGCAACAGAACCAAAAGTTGGAATAATTGACCAATTCTACTTTATGAACTTATGAAAATATTCCATCTGAAGCCAAAGATTCTACAAATATTATTAAGAGAAGAATATTAAAGAATTGGACATTGATAAAAACTAACTGGCAAGTCCTATTTGAATAGCAAATGGCATTAGGTTATCGCCTTCCTTAAAGATAATAAAACAATCAAGTATGTCTAGAATATATTTTCTTCTCCTATTAGACCAAGTAAAATCACTTCCCAATCGAGAAAAACAATAAAGTTCTAAATCTCTTACGCTATCACTAAACTCCTCAAAATCTATACCATGAGACTTGCCCCTTTCTTTCCCATGTAAATTTAGTGATATTAAAATCATCTAACATCACCAATTGACCTAAATAATTCTATCCGCAACTTTTAAACTCTTCCTAAAATACATGTTTATCACCAGCAGAATGTGTTCCATATACATTAGAAAAAAGGCAGATAAATTTGATTAGTACTATCCATAAGGAAAACTGTAATAGAATGAACTCCCAAACTTTCTAGTTGCTTTACAAACTTTGAGAATTCCAACCAATAATCATTTCACCAACTGTACCCATGGCATCCTTAATACGCCATCATCTAAAAAATTACAACCAATAGATTTTAAAGCCATGTCTGATACAAACAAAAACTTAGTTTCCTGAAGATGGATCACATTCACTTTATGAAGCATGCAAAAATCCTTAATTCTTGCCCTCTTCAGTCTGTTACCAATCGTGAGCTGTGAGATGATTTAGAATGGCAAACCCACAAAAATTCAAAATTTATGCAGGCAGCTATGAAAGCACTAAACATCTTTCAAAGAATGGAAGCTGACAAAGATCAGTAACCTCAAAATATTTCTTTGCCTAGATTTTTTACCTACATCAGATAATTACGCAAAAAAAAATAAGATTGTTTCTTTATTAAAAATAGCAAGAAAATCACCTCTTTTTAAAAAATTGGGGGAGATTACGAATTCAATCAGAACGTCGATTGATGACAGTTTCATTTGGGCTGGATTTCTTCTCTCCTTCTTCACCTATACAAAAATGCACAAAATTAATTGGTTGTCCCCCAAAAAATAATTCTTTTGATTTTGAATAAGTATAACCAAGAACTGGACTGTTGATTTATTGGTTATGCACTAAATGTGAACTGTTGATTATAACCAATTCCAACAAATCAAAAGAATTGCATAGCCAAGAATGGGACACTGAATATACCCTTGAACATGAACTGATGATTTTGAATGTGACACAGAATATACTTTTTTGTATTAATTGATTTTAAATGGTAGATGCACAAAATTAATTGTTGATTATAAACTCAAACTCTTGTGTCCCATTCACAAATTTGATGTGTCCCGTCCACAAAAATGCCATCATGACTCTTGGTTATAACCAATTCCAGAAAATCAAAAGAATTGTGTAACCAAGAATGAGGCATAGAGTATACCACTGAATGTGAACTGATGATTTTGAATGGGACATGTAATATAATGTTTTAGTATTAATTGATTTTGAATGGCATATGCACAAAATTAACTGTTGATTTTGCAAACAATTCCAGTACAAAAACATTCAACTATCAGGGCATATACAGAAAACAATTCAACTTTCAGTTTAAAATGGGGTTTAGTTTTAAATGGACTATCTTAAAGCACAGCTGAAATTTTTTTAGTACATGAGATCAATTTGCAGTTGGACCAAGTTTGTATGATACACATTTCAGTTTAAACTTGGTGGTCCAATATATCTGCCATAAGTATCATTCAAACTTGGTCCAACTGAAAAGTTTGATTCTAAATATTCACTTTCAGTTTAAAATGGGTTTTAGTTTAAAATAGAGTATCTTAAGGGACAGCTGAAATTTTTGTAGTAGATGAGATCAATTTGCAGTTGGACTAAGTCTCCACAATCATCATTCAGATTTGTAGTTGGACCAAGTTTGTATCATTCACTCACAATTCGCTACTTGTCCAGTAAAGTATCATTCAATCACATATTAGCTAAAGCTACACCTTCATGTTTAGAAAGCTATATATTTTCCATAGAAACGTATTAAATGAGAACATATCTGCCATATAATGTTAATTTAGTTAATTTAATTTGTTTCTATTCTTTAGTTAAGCTAATATATCTGCCATATAATGATATGTTTCTAATATATTAGCTCAACATATCTACCATATAATGATACTTTAGCTAAGCTAATATTTAAGTGTACAATATGTTTCATTTAGTGTACAATATGAGAACATAAAGAATAGAAACATATCTGCCATGTGTTTCATTCAAACTTGGTCAAGCTGAAAGGTTAGTTCTAAATTTTCATTTTAAAATGGGTTTTTGGTGATATCTTAAAGCTAATACTCCATTTTCAAGTAAACAATGGTCCATCTATGCTATTGAAAATGTTAATTCTAATATCTTTAAAATGGTCCAGCTGTGCTTTTAAACTAAAGACAAATACTCCATTTTCAAAGTCCAACTGGAAGTGCCTTCTAAATTTTCACTTTCAGTTTAAAAACCCATAGTACTCCATTTGATATTCCTTTTGTTCTTCGAGTAAGACGATGAGGTTTTCATTTGGCAACACCTAGAAACATGAGGAAAATTTTAAATTTCTCAATATTTCTGTGACACATTGGCTATATGCCTAATTTGCTTAATTATTACAAAGCACTTATCTTGTGGTTATTATATGATTACTATAGAAACTATAAGCGATATGGAAAAAATATCTAATGCTAGGCTGATATGGTTTCATGTGACACATTGGCTATATGCCTAATTTGCTCAATGGTTTCATGTTAGGCTGATATGGAAAAAATATCCCTTATAAGACGATTTCAACAAACTGAGATTCCTTACAATAAGAGTGAACTACAATTTGACATTTTCAATGACAGTAAATTGAGAACCACCAATATAAAAGCATGAGCAAATTAGCATATCATCCAAATTGAAGCATCTAAAAAAGAAAGCACACTAATATCTACAGGAGGGTAGAAGATGAACTGGAGAGTTAGCATACCATGGTGATTCAAGCCTCCTGGTACCAAAGGCTATGGCCGGAAGATGAACTGGAGAGTTTGCATACCATGGTGATTCCAAGAGTGAGTATTCATAATCTTTATCCTCTGAAGGCTATGGTGGTGGTAGGAACTTCAACTTGAGTATTATGCACCATTTGTTCATATAACCCAGAAACTGGAAGGTTGTGGCACTTTACAGCAAAATTAGTGTGTGCTTACATGAACTTTGGTGGTGGTAGGAACGAAATGAATCATACACTAACCCAGATAACCCAGAAAATTTCGCAATGCCTACATGAGCTTCTGGCAAGAAGTACAAACCACTCCAGTTTCATAACTAATGCTACCAGTTACTCACTTCTGAAACTCCAACATAGCATAGAAATGGTCCACCGAGTAAATTGCTCTGAAGTTGGGAAACCCAACTGTGATGCCAATCTTTCTAAATTCATCTTTAGTCTTCTCCATTCCCAGGTCCCTGCTGAACAGGTTGCAGCTCAAGGAGCACATCATTGCTGGCTGCTCCAAAAAGACTACATCCCCAACATTTTCGAGACTGGAAGGCTATAAGTCCAAACAGGTTGCCAAAAGGACAGCGAAATGGTGAGGGTTGAAGAGGTGAGGGTTGTTGAGAACTTTGCAAGCTATTACAAACCGATTTATTTTGAGAATGGTGCTGCCAAAACTTGAATTTCCCACCCAACATTTGAGTTTCCCCCCAAAACTTGAATTTCCCCCCAAAATGTGACTGCCCCCAATAGTTTGAGTACCTGGCAAAAAATATCAAAAGTTAGTTTAAATTTCCCCCCAAAGTAGACTTCTCCCCAGCGTGAGTACACAAATTCAAAAACAGAAGTTGACTTTTTGATTAAAACTCAAACAAACAACATCCCCCTATGTCCTAGTCATCAGCCATTTGTTCAAACCTTTGTCCCAGTCATTATGTCTTTGTCCACGTAGGACAAACCTTTGCCACGTAGGACAAAATTCAAATTATTCATGCTTTATAGAATAGATATATATATATATATATATATATATATATATATATATATATATATGTGAGGTGGGATCAAATGACCCCCAAAAATAACCCCAAAAAATGACCCCCTATCAAAAATCATATGCCCCCCATTTTTTCGGAAGATCCGAACCGTTCATCTTGATCTCCACCCTCTAAATACCTGACCCACCAATTTTCAACCCGATCCCATGTGTTTTGCCCGTTCATCAACCATTCACAAAAGTTCTGTTCATGCGAAACCGTTAAATTTGGGTCGGATGGATGAACAGTCAAAACACATGGGATGGGGTTGAAAATTGGTGGGTCAGGTATTTAGAGGGTGGAGATCAAGATGAACGGTTCGGATCTTCCGAAAAAATGGGGGGCATATGATTTTTGATAGGGGGTCATTTTTGGGGGTCATTTGATCCCTCCTATATATATATATATATATATATATATATATATATATATATATATATATATATATATATATATATATATATATATATATAAGAAAAATAGATATCGTATAACATATAAGCACGTGTGTCATATAATATCTGAAAGGTTCACACTCCCTGAAAGCTTTTCGAACAATCGGCTGCATTCAATTCAATGCTTATATTATAAAGCTCAAATACATCCAAAATCCAGTGAATCTGAAGTTTGTTTGCTTGTCATCAATGATCGAAAAAATTATATTGTTGTATATTAATTTCAAACAAGAAGATCAACGAGTAAAAAGTTTTGTGTTAGCTAAATATTTGACGTATTTGGATTCTAGAATATGAAGATCAAAATGCGCAGTGCCGATCCAAGAAACTTATGGCAGTTGAGCTTTTGGGGCCGTCATATGACCCAACGGCTCATATGTAATATAAAACACATAATTCTCTCTCTATAGACACACATTACATGAAATAGATCTCAATTTCTCATCATTTGTTTTCCTTCTTCTCTTTGTCTTTCTTTTCCCCTCTTTTACATCTTTTACTGTTTACTTTGTTCATCCATGCCAAGTAAGAAATAAATACAACATTTATGTTACATGAGTACTAAGTTGATTGAATTTTTTTGATATAGTTCTTTTCTATTCATGATCTGTTTTAACGCTTTGTAGAAAATAAGCTATCATTCATTGTTATTTTTTTTCCTATTCATGGTATTTTATTACATAAATGGCATTTGGGATGAGTGCAAATAGTCATTTATCAAATGGAATGACACCAAATTTAAGAATAAGCTAATAACGAATCCACACAAATTGTAATAGGCCAATTATCCTGTCTCAAATCCCATCACGAGTCTGCCCATGCAATCATGATGTTCAATGCCATTGAAATTCAGTACGTGTGTACAACCAAATAAACACAATGATAAAACAAAGAAACCAAGGTGACACAAGGAACTTGGTAACACAGTTCTGTGCGCACACCTACATCTGCGGGGCCTCGCCAAGAAAATCAAATGACTCCACTAAATATTAATGATTACAATCACCAATACCACGTTTTATTAGGAGGAACAACATCTCCCTCAAAACAAACCGTGTTGGGTGGTCTTTACCAAATCCATGGAGTAATTTGCGCAAGATCCCCTTGCGTGCAAGATCCCCTTGCTAAACTGACAAAGATCAACTCCCTTGATCCCCTACCTCGGTAGCCGTCAGCCTCCTCCCGGAGCTCCTTCCAACTTTCGCAAAAGTAGTTGTTCAAGTCATCCAAACCTAGCCGCCAATCTTCGTACTTTTTTTCAATACCTCTCCCCATCAATCACGGAGCGGTTTAAGGAAGTTTGCTCGATCAAATCTGAGAAGATTGGCAACCCACAATTAACGGAACCAAGCTAGAAAGTGGTTCCACCATATCTTCTAAAAACAGCAATAACAATAAGTGGGCAAAAATCTCTCTCCAATCGATTCTACAACAGAAAACCGAGAGAAAATAGATACCAAAAATATCTTCAACGATTCCTCAGTCTCGACGGAATATACCAGAATAACGTTGAAGATAATAAACTGAGATCTGAGGCTCCTCCTATCTTCAATGATCCCAAGCTCGTCATTCATCCCAGCTACCTGATGCAGTATGTTGAACATGATGTACAACATAATGTTCAACATATTATCCAACATTATTCATAACAAAAGCTGAGATCCTCTAGATGAATACATTGTGCCACTAATGACAACATAGCCATACACGTATGACCTAACAATCTCCCCCTTTGGCATTTAGTGGCACAATCAAGATTATAAAAGACGGAAGCATGATGAAGAATATTCAAGAAGAATTTCATGTCCATAGTTGATGATGAAGCTCCATACAGACCACTACATAGATCATCATGTGACATACAATGAACGTCATATAACAGCGTAAACAACAGCCCAACACATCACAGTAGCACATATTGTTCAAAACATTACTACAAAACCATACTAATACTACTCCCCCTTTGGGCCACTGAAAAACAAAGGACGTACCTCACTTGGTACCACTACCAGAAGCAGCATTCAAAGATTTGAAGGGACAGAAGCAAGCTTGGACTTCAGCTGAGATAGTCTGTCCTTAAGCATAATTTTATGAGCTTGAAGCAAAACCTTTTGACTGTGAAGAAGTAGCATCTGATCGTCTACATTCTGCATAGCCTTTTCAAGCACTTGAATGCCCTCCATGAGAAGAGACTGATTGTCCACAGAGCAAGGATGATCAGGAAACCCAGGAGCAGATGGAGGCTCCCTGTCAGCAGCAGTTGATGCAGACCCAGGAGATAACGGAGAGGAAGAGACAGTCCCAGGTGCATGGGAAGAGACACCAGATATATCATTTATTTTCTCTGCCACAGACTTGGCTGTAAAGTTAATACCCTCACATGCTGAAGTAAGATCAGTAGAAGTAGGGACAATCTTCTGGGAGATGAGCAATATGGAGATAAGGGAAGCATGGGGCAGAGATGATGAGGGTGCAGAGGACTCAGAAAGAGATAATATGGAGTCAAAGATAATTCGTCCAAGATTAAAAGGCTGCTTGTCCCAGCAGAATAGATCAATTTGCACAAGGTCTTTGTGACAACAGACACATTTGAGGTGGGGGAGCCAATCCCTAATAGAAATCCTGTAGAGCAAAAAGAATTTTGCAGATAGAGCAGATGATGGAAAAGAAAATGACTTTGGCCAACACTTGTACTTGCCCCTTGTGACTGTCTTCTTAAACATATCATTATCATCATCAACTGAGTCCCCAAAGGTAGGCAGGGTCTGAGAGCATGGCCACTTCAAGATTTTGTTTAACACTGATGGTAAGAAAGAGACAACCTTTCCTCTAATAAAGGCCCTGAAAGCCCATCTAGACATTGGCTCCCCTGCAAATTTAGAAAGATTGCTATAGAATTCCCTAATCAGTACAGGATAGAAGGTCTTGAAGCAGCTGACAGCATGAAGAAGTTTGATGTCTTTTAAAAAGTTACGAACTGAGTCTTGCCAAAAGAGGGTAGAGATAAAGATTTTTCAACAAGAATAGATCTTTCAGAATATGAGGGCAGTCTCTTCTTGCATGATTTGTCAAAAATAGCTTGGACATTGCATCAGACACATTAAAAGGGGATGAGGAAGGAGAACCTGAAAAACCAGCCCCTTTAGATCTTTTAGATGGAGATGGAGTAACCAGGCTGGAAGGAGCTGCACGCTTTCTAGAAGCAGACCTTGACTTGCGAGTGTGAGGAGGGATCAGATTAACTGCAGGAAAACCAGCCACAAAGTCTCCTTCTTCTTGCACAACATGCTTCCCTTCTGCATCAGATGGTGCAACATTGGGTGCAACATTGTCATCAATAGTGACATCAAAAAGAGCAGCATCTCCAGGAGTTTCTTCATCCCTAGGGTCAACCAAGGAATCCACATCTGGCATAACTTCAATGCCATCTTCTTGCATAGCCACTGGATCATCTACTTGAACAGCTTCAGGACCAGCTTGTGACAGAGTGACTGTGTGAGACAAACCAACTGATTCCTAAGGTGATGCTTCTTCATGAACAAGAGACTCATGAAACTCAGATGGAAAAACTGGTACAACCACCACTGGGGTTCCTTCAACATGGGCACCTTCTACCACTACATCAGGTACTTCAGCTACTTCAGCCACATCAGGCATGACACCCACTCCTGTTACAGCGGGCATTTCTGCCATTCTAGACACATCAGGCACATCAGGCACTTTAGTGACATTAGGAACAACATCCATTTCAGCCAACTTGGCCACATCCTCCACACCAGCTTCTATATACATATCAGTTATAGCCAGGGCATCATTAACAAGTGACACTTGAGGTTGGTCACCTTCAAGAGAAACACTACTACCACTTCCATTATGATTTCATCATGAACTCCACTACCAGTAGGTTCAGCATGGGCATCAAGGTCTTCAGCAACAACATCCACATAACTTGATTCAGCACCACCATCAACATCCATACCGGGCTACTCTGCAGACATGGAGGACTCAGAGTCAGAAATCTCAACTACAAATATTTCGGAAATTCTCACAGATCTTCTTGGATTCCAGGTTGTAAGGATGATCTCGTCATCATCAGGCACTTTGACACTAACTAACATGCCTTGCAATCTGTTTAATTCGAAAGGGACAAAGCAAACTCTAGAGAAATCCAACCACGAGAGATATAGTTTGTGCACAGTCCTTCGGAGAGGCCAAAACCAATCTTGAATGGTAACTGGATGGGAAAACTTCTCATCTTTTTCAGAATCCGATAATGAGGGTTTGGCCGATCGAAGAGGAATATCAAGAATTGGAGAATAAGGTATTAATCCGAATCCGATGTAGAACCAGAATGCAGGTAATCAAGAGACACTGGAGATGATGTGGGAGGAGAATTACCAAACGATGAGACCCTAGCGGACCGAGGAGCCGCCCCCTTTCGTTTAACTCGAGGTGATGAAGACGATGATGTAGTTCTCTTTGATGATGAAGCCCAACGAGGGGAACGACAAGGGGTCTGAGATGACTTCTTGCTTTGATCGCGACCCATTTGATGAAGGGAGACAGAATTTTTCAAAAAAAAGATCAAGAACCCCAGAAACACTTCGGAGCTTTTGAAAGAAATATGGGGAGAAATGAGCGCCGAGAGAGTAAACACCAAGTCCGGGAAATATAAAAACTTGGCTAAGTATTAAACTACCCACACCACATATACCAGCTCATTACCCCCTTATGTTGCAACATAACGTGCAACACTATGTACAACATAATGTGCAACATTATGTACAACATAATATGCAAAATTAAATACGACACAGCTCAAGAGCCTGTCACAATTCTTCAAATCTGCTTGAGTCCAAGGGTTTAGTGAAGATGTCAGCTAATTGGCTGGAAGTTGCAACATATTCCATGGCTAGAACTTTCTTCTCAACCAGTTCTTTGATGAAATGATGTCGGATGTCTATATGCTTGGTTTTGGAGACATGATTTTTGATATATTAATGGCACTCTGGTTGTCACATAAAATAGTCAAGATACTCTGCTCCACCCCATAATCCGTCAGCATCTGTTTCATCCATAGGAGCTTTGTACAACAACTTCCTGCAGCAATGTATTGGGTCTCAGCAGTGGATAGAGAGATAGAGTTCTGCTTCTTGTTGTACCAAGAGACGAGATTATTTCCCACGTAGAAGCATCCACCTGTTGTACTTTTTCTGTCATCTGCATTTTCTGCCCAATCAGCATCACTGTAGCCTGAGAGTAAGGTATTAGTGTCCTCAGTATACCATATACTATATTCGGTTGTCCCACTGACATATCTTATTATTCTTTTAACTACAGTAATATGAGACTCTTTAGGACAAGCTTGATAACGTGCACATACCACCACACTGAAACTGATATCTTGCCTGCTAGCTGTCAGATACAGCCAACTCCCTATCATACTTCTATATAATGTGACTTCTACCGATTTCCCACCATCATCCTTGGAGAGCTTTTCACTTGTGGACATAGGAGTGTGAACTTTTCGAGCATTTTTCAAACCAAACCTCTTAACTAGATTTTTAGCATATTTACTTTGAGAGATGAACAAACCATCACTACATTGTTTTACCTGAAGTATAAGGAACATGTTTAATTCACTAACCATGCTCATCTTGAACTCCTTCTGCATGAGGGCAATGAATTCACGCACTAGCTGTTGTGAAGTGGAGCCGAATACTATATCATCCACGTAGATCTGAGCAACACTAACAGCAGACCTGGTTCTTTAAATAAATAATGTCTTGTCGACTCCCCCTCATTCATACCCTTTTTGGAGAAGATACTTAGTCAACCTCTCGTACCAAGCCCTTGGGGCTTGCTTCAATCCATAGAGGGCCTTTTTCAAACCCTTTCGGTTGTTCGACATACACTTCTTCATTCAATATCCCATTCAGAAAAGCGCTCTTCACATCCATCTGATGGAGCTTGAAATTGAAACTGCATGCAACTACCAGAAGAAGTCTGATTGATTCTAGTTGAGCTACAAGCGCAAAGGTCTCATCAAAATCAATGCCCTTAACCTGAGTGTAGCCTTGAGCCACCAGACGAGCCTTGTTGTGAGTGACGTTGCCTTTCTCGTCGGTTTTATTCTTAAATATCCATTTTGTTCCAATGACATTTAGCCCTTTAGGTCTCTCAACCAGACACCTGACATCATTACGCTGAAATTAACTCAGTTCTTCTTGCATTGCTAACACTCAGAACTTATCAAGAAGTGCTTCCCTCACATTTTTAGGTTCAACAATTGAGAGGAAGCAGACATACCCGGCAAGATCACTGTAGTTGACTTGGCTTGTACCTCTTGTACGGAGACCGTCTTGAACATCACCAATAACCAGCTCAAGTGGATGGTTCCGTATGATTCTAGTGATTCCTCTAGGGGCGTGAGCATCACCTGCCTCAGACAACGGTTCCTCTACAGATATTGAACCATGTGTTACAACATTTTGTTCAACATTACCTTGTATTGTATCACATGTTGCAATATTTTGTTCAACACAGTCTTCTTCATCAGCACCTTCTTCCTGAGGAGTTGTCCCTCCACTTATGGCAGCTTCTCCCTGATCAAAATCGTCTACAACAACATTAATTGACTCCATCATGACATTGGTACGATGGTTTATCACCCTGAAGGCACGGCTTGTTGTGGAATATCCAAGAAATATCCCTTTGTCTCTCTTAGCATCAAACTTTCCCCTCGGGGTGCGGTCTTGCAGAATATAACATTTGCTTATGAAGATATGGAAGTAAGATACATCAAGTTTTCTTTCTTTCCAGATCTCATAGGGAGTTTTCTCAGTTCTAGGTCGAAGATAAACTCTATTTATAGTGTAGCATGCAGTGTTGACAGCTTCAGCCCACCATCTGGCACTGACCTCCCTGGCATTTTGCATCACACGCGCCATTTCTTGTAAGGTGCGGTTTTTTCTTTTCAACCACTCCATTCTGTTGAGGGGTCTTAGGGGCTGAAAATTCATGCGCAATCCCTTGAGCTTCACCAAAGTCAGAAAAAGAATGATTCTCAAACTCCTTGTCGTGGTCACTTTGAATCCTGACAATTTTCCCAATGATATCTCCTTTCTCAATCTGAAGACGAGTGCATAGTTTCTTGAAGGATTCAAATGTGTCTGATTTTTCCTTAAGAAAATCTACCCAGGTGAACCTTGAAAAATCGTCAACACAAATATAGATGTATTTCTTACCTCCCATGCTAGTTTCTATCGTGGGTCCGATCAGATCCATATGTAACAGCTCCAAGTTCTTGGACTTAATGTTCATCCGAAGTTGCCTATGGCTAGTCTTCTTTTGTTTTCCTAGTTGACAAGGACCACACACACCCCCCTCTTCTTGTTTAATGTCGGTATCCCACGAACAGCTCCCACTTTAGATATCTTCATCAAGGTCTTGAAGTTGAGATGCCTTAGCTTTTGATGCCACTGCTCAGAAACATCAACATTAACATTGAGACACTTGTTAGTTTGTTGTAGTAAATAGCAGTTGTCAGCAGATGTTTTCCACGTAAGAATGCATGCTCCGTCTTCATTAAAAACTAAGCACTCATTTTTAGTAACCTGAACGAAAAGGCCTTGATCACACGTAGGCTTATGCTAAAAAGATTTGCCTTCAAGTCTTCCACATGCGTAACATCTTTCAGATTATGAGATCCCATCATCTTTAGGTTTCCCTTTCCAATGACCTTGCTCCTTTGAACATCACCAAAAGTTACATGACCTTTGTTGCCAGTTACATACTCAGTAAGGAGACTCCGATTACCAGTCATGTGCCGGGAGCATCCACTGTCGAACTACCACATGTTTTCAGAAAAAGCAATCAAAGAAGTGTAAGCCACCATGCTGTACAATTCAGATTTCCTTACCCACTTCTTTGTCAACCTTTTGTCGGAATGTCTAGCGTTTCTTCCTTCATGCTGATGCTTCATGCGGTTGAAACAATTCCTGTTCGTGTGCCCTACAAGCTTGTAGTAGTCACACACGGGACGCCCAGATGTAGTACTTTTCTTCTGCTTCAACTTCTGTTCACCTTGCTTGAAATATCCCGTTTTTTCCGGTTCTTTTGTCACGAGAACACGTCTTTCCTTGGGGACATGAAGATAGCCTCCTCTGTTGTACCCTACACCAGTGCGATCTCCTGATATTTTCCCCATGTTCAGAATGTCATCGAGTTTTGTCTTCCGAGAGTTCCACTTATTGAGAGTGTTTTCTACATTCTCAGCTCTAAGGAGAGTTTTCCTGAGTTGGCTCTCAAGATTCCTGAGATTGAGCTCGGTCTTCAACAGTTTAGCCCTAGCATCATCCTTTTCACTTTTCAATTTGACATTTTCTTCCTTTAAGGTTTTGTTGACCTCACAAATCTTCATCCACTTGTTAAACATAGTTTGATAAGCTGACTGATAGTCTTCTTCACCAACCTCCTCATCACTACCTGCTTCAGAATTAGAGTCACTGCCAGATGTTGTATTAGATGTTGCAACATCCTTTCTGACATTTCCAAGTTTGTTCCTCAATGTTGTACTTGATGTGGCAACATTAGGTCCAATATAATTAGGGGTGTTACAATCAGATTGATCATTCAGAATAGCTATAAAGGCAACATAGTTGATGGTGATGTCCTTATCTCCAGCACTTCCTTCGGAATCCTCATCACTCCAGGTACGGGCTAATGATTTTCCTTTCTGCTTCTTAAGGGTATTTGCACATTCAGCTTGTATGTGATCAAAACCCTCACACTCCATGCACTGTATTCCTTTTCCTTTGTTCTTCGGTTCATACTTTTGTGTGGAACGACTGACAGCCTTTCCTGCAGTGGGGAGATTTGGTCGTGTTTACTTGTTGGCAGATCTGTAATTGTGGCCTTTGTTGTTGATCTTTCTCATCATTCTGCTGAAGTTCTTGGTTAACAATGCAATGTCATCATCAAGTTTCGATTCATTCTCTGACTTTGGTGTTTCACTAACTTCTGCCTTTAGAGCCACCCCTTTGTCCCTTTTGTTCTACTTCAGATTCATTTTGTAGGTCTGAAGAGACCCCATGAGTTCATCCAATCTCATAGTAGATGTGTTCCTTATTTCTTCAATGGCCGCAATTTTTGCAGAGAACTTGTCAGGTAGGGATCTCAGAGTTTTCTCAACCAACTTCTTTTGAGAGTACTTCTTCACCAATTTGAAAGCCTATTCGTTATATCTCGCAGTCTTCCATTGAACTCAGCTACAGTCTCATCATCATTCATCCCGAGATTTTCAAATTGGGATGCAAGCATTTGGAGTTTAGAGGCTCTTATCGTACTGGTCCCTTCATGAATATTCTGAAGAATAGCCCACGCTTCTTTGGCATACTCACATGTGGAGATTAACTTGAACTGCTCTTCATCCACATCTGTAAAGATTGCATTCACAGCCTTTGAGTTTTTCAGAGCCGCTCAATCTTCTTCGGGACTCCAATCTTTAGCAGGTTTGAGGTGTTCTTTTCCTTCTCTGTCAACTTGGACTGGAGGAGTCCATCCTTCTATAGCGGCCACCCAAGCCTTCTCATCGAAAGACTTAATGAACGCACGCATCCAAGGCTTCCAATAGGTGTAGTTTGTACCGGTGAGCAGCAGAGGACGTGTCACGGATGCAACTTCCTTCGTATTCATGGGTTGCGTACTAAAAACACAGGATCACACCCACTTTGACAACACAAAGCAGCACGGATGACCTGCTCTAATACAAATTGAAATTCAGTATGTGTGCACAACCAAATAAACACAATAATAAAACAAAGAAACCAAGGTGACACAAGGAACTTGGTAACACAGTTCGGTGCGCACACCTACATTTGTGGGGTCTTGCCCAGAAAATCAAATAACTCCACTAAATATTAATGATTACAACCACCAATACCATGTTTTATT
Source organism: Scilla litardierei (assembly GCA_030789695.1). Classification (NCBI taxonomy): domain Eukaryota; kingdom Viridiplantae; phylum Streptophyta; class Magnoliopsida; order Asparagales; family Asparagaceae; genus Scilla; species Scilla litardierei. The sequence goes on from CM061134.1 coordinate 41,256,129, forward strand.
AGGAGGAACAACCTCTCCCTCAATACAAACTGTGTTGGGTGGTCTTTACCAAACCCATGGAGTAATTTGCGCAAGCTCCCCTTGCATGCAAGATCCCTTTGCTAAACTGACAAAGATCAACTCCCTTGATCTCCTACCTCGGTAGCCGTCAGCCTCCTCCCGGAGCTCCTTCCAACTTTCGCAAAAGTCGTTCAAGTCATCCAAACCTAGCCGCCAATCTTCGTACTTCTTTTCAATACATCTCCTCCTCAATCACGGAGCGGTTTAAGGAAGTTTGCTCGATCAAATCCGAGAAGATTGGCAACCCACAATTAACGTAACCAAGCTAGGAAGTAGTTCCGCCATATTTTCTAAAAACAACAATAACAATAAGTGGGTGAAAATCTCTCTCCAACCAATTTTACAACAGAAAACCGAGAGATAATAGATACCAACAATATCTTCAACGATTCTTCAATATCGACGGAATATACCAGAATAGCGTTGAAGATAATAAACTGAGATCTGAGGCTCCTCCTATCTTAAATGATCTCAAGCTCGTCATTCATCCTAGCTACCTGATGCAGTATGTTGAACATGATGTTCAACATGTTATCCAACATTCTTCATAACAAAAGCTGAGATCCGCCAGATGAACCCATTGTGCCACTAATGACAACATAGCCATACACGTATGACCTAACAAATGCCACATATGTGGCTATATGTATGCTGCATACGGCATGGAGCCGTTATCTGGATATGCAAATGCATATTCTGTGGTTTATGACGTTGATGCACAGTATGCTTGAGTTGGTTGGATAGGAGTCCCACTGTTTCATGATCAATTTTGAAATTCCATATCAAATTAGGTGGCTGCATGGATCACCCCTTGGTTGAGCTTCTAGTAGAACAGTCGTTCTTGGCGAAGCCGCTTCTTGAAATACTCGTATATTTCTATTGATGATCTTGAAGCAAATGCCTTCTCCTCTAGTGTTTGATGTTGATGACTTGATACTATGAAGTGTAAGCTTATGATAAAGGGATTGGACACAAGCGTGACCTGCTCGCTGATGTACATGAAAATTATGGCATTTCATAGGAAACAATGATGGTGTGAAAAGTAAGTAATGACATCGTTACTAGATAGATGAGTCATGGATCTATGATTCGTTAGGTTGGGATGCTCTTGTATTCCTTAAAAACCAATTGGCATCGTGTACCTCAAATTTTTATTGGGGTGAAGATTATTCTTAAAAGTTCTCCATGAATTGTACTTGTCAGTGTTTTAACAAATTTTAGTATGATGATATAGGTCTTTGCAGATTCTCAATGGTAACTCCTCAATAAATCATTTCCAAGTTCAAAATGTTTGGTGGAATGGGTGCAAAAAGTATGAACTTTGAAATGAATCCAACTAAAATTACAATATTCTGGATATTGATTTGGCTTGATTTTTTTGTTGTCTGACACTTTTGATATGGTGTTCCTATGTTTGTCTTTGAAGTTTGGTTATGTGTGAGTTTTGATACGACCGCAGGACCATTTCTTCATCAGATAACCATGAAAAACTTTTAATTCACCTTTTTAAGGATAAATTCTCTTGTTGTGTCGGTTATTAGCTTTATTGTAATTCAATAACATAATCGCGATGGTTTAGGATCCAGCTACCTGTATAGGCCCTAGCAGGGGAATTTGTTTCTGTCTAGTGTTTGGGCAAAATCTGCTGTAAGCTGAGGTGAATCTGTGAACGTCAAACCCCCTTTCTGGAACTGAATGCTCTCAGTACTCTAATAGAGCATTCTTTGTTCCACCTTGTGTGTGTTACCAACTGAACTCTGAGCATATCATATGAGATGATAAAGCTGTATGTAGTTAATCTTTGTATCGCGTCTTTACATCTTTTTATGTTATTTGGTCTCTCTATGTATTATGGATACTGATAATGATTTGTTACCAAGCTTTCTTTTTTTTCCGCCAATGACTCATCGACACAAAACACTCAGTAGAGAAGCCATTATTTTCACTTTCATTGCTAAAGCGCAATAGTTTTGTGTGTGACCTAGAACCAACTTAAGGGCTTGGTGCAATTTGAGGTCTTCTGATCAATAACCAAGCTCAGATATTAAGCCTAAATTTGACTTATTAAATTAAATAGATGTATATGAACATGAACAAGCCATTGTCAAGCAGTGCACAGGGTTGTTCATGAATGCCTTGATCAGATTTACAGATATAAACAAGCACAAAATGGTTGATCTAAAGACAACCTAAATAGCATAACATGTTTCTTAATAATAAGGAGTCAACTAAATGCTAGAAACAATTTTTTTAACAGTTTACTGCAATCAATTCTCTAATAGAAATGTAGAAACCAACTCACATTTGCCATAAAGAAGTTGAAAATTATCTTCAATTCACATGCATTTGATCATGAAGGTAGCAGGATTTATATCAAATTCAGAGACCCAGCAAGAACTGCAGACTCCTTTGTTTCAGTACCTGCTGTTTTGATTCTTTTGAACATTAAAAAATTGAGGGGAAAAAGGAGGATGAGAATAACAATCTATTAACATCTCACATGTGATGGCATGATTTTCTTCTGAAACATTCAACATATGCAGGAGGACCTATAAGTGGAAATAGCACGATATTGGCAATTCATGATGGTAAGTAAGATTAGGGGCAGCACACTGAACCCGACCAGAATCCGGCCTCTTGGGTCGGGTATGGGTAGGCCTAACCTGGTTGGGTAGGATTCGGTCGACCCGATAGACCTGTATAAAATCTGGGTCTTGTACGAGTGTGATTCACCAATCCGACTTGACCCGAACACAACCTACTTAAATATAAAAAATATATACATTCACAACCTCACACCTGGCATGGTAAGTGATGCGATTATCACCTATCAGAGGCGGAGAAGACGCGCGGCAGTGACGCACCCGTAACCTACACCTAAGTTCCACCTGGCGGTGTCACAATTGCCAGGCGTAATATGGCGCCTAGGCTACGATTTCGGGCTCAATCCGCAAGCAGACGGTGTCGAGTAATAGTATATAAGATGTCGGATCCCACAGGGACGGTGATAATGTCTATAGATTCTCAGTCTATTTCTAAACATGGAAGTAAGATAGCTGTCGAGGTAACAGATTTGGGTTGGTTTTCGTTTGTTGTAATATCAATAAAAAGAGCTAGGGCTTTAGGGATCGCCACTAGGATCATTGGGGGTTGATTATAGATAGGATCCTCACATTGCATTAGGGCTATGGAATTAATCCCCCAATTCGGACCACTCTCGTGGGTTAGAATTACGGGGTATTTCGGTGTCTCTCGTTGACGCAATGGCGATAGCCGTCAACGTAGCGGTATAGTTCGTCGATGGATCCCCTCAAGGCGCGAGCCGGGCATGGTCACGTGCCTTGGTTGGATCCATCGATTTCCCTATTCGAATCCCTAGATACCCCTTAAGCACATCAATTCCACAGACCGTGGGCATGATCTCAGTATGGGTTATCTACGGATTCGGTAGGATCTACCGAAATACAACCCTAAATCCACAATTCAACGTAAGGATCCAGATCTACATTTCCCCCCTAGAATCCTGGGGCTAACCCATCAACCCTAGAATGAATCTACTCAGACATCGCAATAGAAATGCACAAAAGCACCAATTTCACAGAAGAAAACATCTTAGAAATTGAGAGATTATGGCTAAAATAAACTTACAGCGAGAATAGATGAACAACATATCCAGACAAAAGCAAAAGCGATAATCTTCAGTAATTGATCCAAAAAATCGCTACAAAAATAAGTCTCCAAGATTCCCTACAAAAATCCTCTCAGCTGCTCTCAAAATTCCTCACCCAAAAAGCTAATGGAAGTCCCCCTTCGTCCTTCCCAGATCGCGAGCCTTCAGCGCTGCCAAAATCGCACGCATCGCGCTCGTTCAAATCTTTCCAGAAATGCCCCTAGGATAGCCGACCAAGTAGGCTACTCGGTCCGAGCAGCTTCTGCTCGATCAGTGGCTCGGCCCGAGTAAGTGAGCTGCTCGGCTGCTTGGAGAATTTGAAATCATTCTACCCAGACCGAGTAGGACTCTGCTCGGTCCGAGTAGGCTCGGCTCGGTCCGAGTAGGCTCGGCTCGGTCTGATACTCGGGCGCTACTCGGGCGCTGCTCGGGCTGTGAAATCTGAGGTGGCTCGACCGAGCAGATGAGCTGCTCGGTCCGAGTCTGCCCGTATCCGTCGCTGCTGTAATTGACATGGCTCGGTCCGAGCAGCTGAGCTGCACAGACGGAGCATTTTCTGGGAAATGCTGTAGCAAGGCTCCTGGGCTTCTCTCTCTGCTTTCTCTCTCTTTTCTCTCCTCCAATGGCTCCAGAAACGCGGCGAACTCCTTCAGAGCCCCGCCAACGTGCTCACGGGCATGCCGGATGTGTCCATACCCGGATAGGGGTCCAAATCGCTCCAAAATCCCTGAAAATTCACGAAACACTACGAAACTCGGAAATATCGTCAGAAATGCAGAATCGTAGTAAAAAGTGGGATTTGGATGCGAAAATGATATGCAATGCGACGAGGTAATGATATGAAAATGATAGAAAATATGGACACATCAAAATCCCCCAAGCTTACCTCTTACTCGTCCTCGAGGGAGACGAATAATCGGTACGCCGGGAGGAAAACAAAAAGAAAATAAGAAAAATGAAAATAGAGAGGAATGAAAAACAAAAAGAGAGAAGTAAGAGGAAAGTGCTAAGGATGATCGGTCAGATCTCAGGCCAAAAAATTATATTACGATGCTCTGAGTGCTAAACATACATGTTATTAGTAATTTCTAGCTTTATATATCATATGATGCAGTGCAGGCAAAGAATAGGGATCTACTGAAATAACACCGTCAAATCATATCAATCTCATGCAATCCCTAGAGTCTAATATAAAGGAGTTGGCAACGCCCTTTTCAATCACAGATATGCAAGGAGCACAAAAGATTCACACAACATGCAATAAAGAATAGGAAAAATCATGACATTCAGATATTCAATTCGATACATGAAAAATCTCCAAAACTAAAGTAATTCGTAAAGTTTGGGTTTTATAAAATCTCCCCGGTGTGCACCGTCTCCACTTTAATGTCAAGCTCACTCATGTAATCAGTTGGTTTACTCCCACGCTTAGCTTGAGGCGTCGCATCAAGGAAATGATATGGAAATTTTATTTTTCTTCCCAGAATAAATGTTAGCTTCTAATGAAATGATATAAGACCGTATTTATTCATTTTCTTTCTTCTTTTTTTCTTTTTCAGATATGAATATATACACATTTTTTTTCTTTTTTTCAATAGAAGCTATACTTTTCTTTTTGGGTTTTGGGAAGTGAGATGCAGTAAAGGTAGCTATGGGGATGCAACCAACTGATATGTAGAGATATAAAATAGATATGTGGAGAAGGAAAATAATGGGACTCTCGGTTCACTCATAAGAGGGTGCACATCAGTTTGATAAAATAAGACCCTAACTAAACTCATATATATCATGAATATTTTCACTTCTCTAAATGAATACTGAAAATGGCATGCGGTAATAATCACAATATTAGCAGGCATGCAAACAGAAGTGAATAAGATAAGAAAGCATGTGCTCCAAGTGTTCTAGTGATGCGTGAACCTAGATGTGTTTCCCAACATAAATCATACTAGATACTAGTTCATGCAGTTGATTTTCAATTCATTTCAGGTATTAATTCAGACAGATCATCAAAAGAAATGCATGCATATAGATAATAAAACTGAAATTAACCCTGATAGCATGCCAAAAAGATGAGCATCGCAAAAACTAATAAAGCCTAGATAGATATCATCATGTGGACCATCCTTAGCAAAAATAAAAAGAAACAGAGAAAAAGAGAAATAGATAACAAGAGATGCGTGCATGGAGAAAAACAGAAAATATGATGCAAAATGAGAAAAAATAAAACGAGGTGGGAAAGTGGTGAAAATGTGAAAATAAAAAAAATGAAAATAGGGGAGTAAAATGAAAAAATAAAAACAAAAATAAAGCGGGAGCGCTCATCCCCCAAGCTAAACCTAGCAGTGTCCTCACTGCTAAGAAAATGCTTGTGAGTGGGAGATGATGCTAAAGGGGTGGTGTGGGTGGGGAAATAATAAAAAAACTATGTAATAAAACAAAAATGAAATAAAAAATAAAAATATGATATGATGCAATGCAATATATGAAATGATGCATGGGTGGATCCTAGAGTATCGCGCTCTGTGAGTGCTATCTCGGAAAGTAATGCCGTGTGTAGGGATCTGTGCAGTGGGGTCATCACTAGGGGGTGCGGGGGGTGGAGGCGAAGAGGTGGAGACGGTAGATGGTGCAATGGTAACTGGTGTGGTGGTGGTGGGGATGGTGGTGGTAACATCCGGGGCGGTGGTAGAGGGTGTGGTGGTGGTAGTGGAGGACGTGTAACGGCCGCTTTCCGACCGTTCGTATTTTCTGCGTGCACGTGCTTTATCGTGCACGTATTTTATTTGACTTTTCTGAGCTCCGGCATTTGCGATGCGATATGCCGATGCGATCGTTTGGGGGTGTTGAATTTTATAGTAATTTTTGGGAACGTCTTTCACGACTCGTCTTCTTGAAGAAACGACTTTGAATGATAGGGGCGTTTTAGTCATCTGACTCAAAACGCCGTTTCCAATTTTACGTAAATTCTTGGTAGGCGTTATGCACGATCAGGCTCCGTAGATCTGTGCGTCTCGTCTCCGCGATCGCCCCGGTATTTTCGGATTATTTTTCTGACGCCCGGATGGAGAGTTATCACTCCGAGAAGTCTGGACCGTTGATTTGCGTTGATCTTTTCAAAAATTCAATCTGTTAACCAAATCTGGCTATTAAACGTTTTTAAATCTTTCCTAAACTGTCCCTCTAATCTCCTCTAGACTTACCCCAACCCGTACACCCTCTATCCCTTGCTCCTCATCCATTCAACCATTAACCTAGGTCTATATAGCTAACCTATATCCTATTAATAATAATTAAATTCACTAACCCTAACTAACCCTAACCCTAATTCTACACAGCCGCCGCCCCCCCCAAACACAGAAACCCTCAAATCCCCTCCCGATTTCTCCCTCTCCAACTACCTCCGATCGCCGTTCCGACGCCCCCGAGGCCCCGCGACGCCGGCGCCTCCCCCTTCCACGGCGAGCTCGCCGCCATCTCCCTCTCGCCCACTCTCCCTCCTCCGCGAGCCGCCTCCCTCTTTCCCTTTCCCGATCGCCCTAGGCCATCGTGCCTCCGCCGGCGGTCCCCTCCGATCCACGGCACCCCCGCGACCCCAAGGCCCCGCCTGCACTCCGATCTTCGGAGTCCCCGACCCCGAGCGCTTCCTTGCTCCACGGCGAGGCCGCCCCATCGCGATCCGCCCATCGCCCCTCGCGACCACGCCGACCCTCCTCCTCCGTTGCCGGCGGCGACCTTTATCCGCCGCGACTGCCCCTCTCTCACGGCGAGATCCCGCCACCTCAGCCGCCGCAAGATCCGCCGCCTCCTCTCGAAGTCACCTCGCCGCCTTCCACGGCGAGATCCCGCCACCTCAGCCATCCGCTCCTCCGCCGCTGCAGATCCTCGCGTCGCCGCGGCTCCTCCCCTTACGGCTGCCGGACCCTACTCCCCTCTCTCGCGGCCTCAGTCCGCCGCCCCGTGATCTCAGCAGCCGCGTCGCCACGCCTCGCTTGCGTCACCGACCCTCGCCCCGACCGCCGGCGATCTGTGCAGTGCTCCCGACCGCCTGGAAACCGCCGCACGAACCCCCGAGATCGCCGGAGCCCTTCTCCGACTTGGCTGATCGCTGTTGCGGACGGCAGCAGCCTCTGCTGCCTTTATCCGCCGCTCTACGGGGTTTTTCTCTGTCGCCGGAAGCCGCCACGACCACCCCGTGGTCCTCTCAAGTTCGGTTAGCCCGAACGGCGTTGAGTCACTGTTTTTGCCACGTCGTTCGCTGTTTTGGGCGCTAGGCATCATCCCCATTGTGCTCGCTATTACACGGCTCTTTGACGTCGCTCACCTTTCCTTCGGACTACTACCGGGCTCGCTTTCACTGTCCACCACCTCCGCTCGTTGCCCACACTTTGTCCGCTGCCGGACAAGTCTCGCTACGCTACCCGTAGCCGAGACGCCGTAGACGACGCAGACTTTCTGCCGTTCAGACGCTACGTCCGCACCACTCCAGACACCGGACAGGTTGGTTCCCCCCTAACTCGTAGCAAACCCCCACTGTAGCGAACTGAAAACCTAACTAAAATCGGACAACTGTAACTAAATTTATTTTCTGCGCCAGTAAAACGCTGCTCACTGTAGAACTCGACAATCGGACAATTATTTCTGTGCACATAGGATAGAAGTCGATTTAGGTTGATAAAACATCAAAATGTGACTTGTGACAATTTGGATAGTCCCGATAACCTAAAAATGAACCTAAATAGGATTTACTGAAAATGAGACCTGACACCGTCGACGTGGCACTATTTCAGACGGACTACCGCGGACGCGACGACAGGACGAGACGCCCCAGACAGACGACACACTCGCCACCGCAGGCAAGTGTACCCACTTGTGTTTTTGACCATGCTTTGGTCTTAGATTACTAGAACTGTTAGATTGTGTGTGATGAGAACCAGACGTGAAATGATAGCGTCCGGGACGACCCGTGACGGCTCAGACGTGACGACGAAGTCTGAGCCTGACAACAATAAACTTCTGACATCATAGGACTATCTTGCGTGTGCGTGCGTGTGGACACCCTAGAATAACAACTCCCTACACTTGTCATGTCATGTCCTGTTACACAAAAAGCCTTCGGGCGTTTCGGATGCTTCCCTCCGCGGAAGTGATCCCTGTTACCAAAAAGCCTTCGGGCGTTTCGGATGCTTCCCTCCGAGGAAGTGATCCCTGTTACCAAAAAGCCTTCGGGCGTTTCGGATGCTTCCCTCCGCGGAAGTGATCACTGTTACCAAAAAGCCTTCGGGCGTTTCGGATGCTTCCCTCCGCGGAAGTGATCCCTGTTACCAAAAAGCCTTCGGGTGTTTCGGATGCTTTCCTCCGCGGAAGTGATCCCTGTTACACAAAAAGCCTTCGGGCGTTTCGGATGTTTCCCTAGCGGAAATGATCCCTGTAAATCTTGTCCTGAGTTCCTGGGTTTGGGGTTGGGTTGAGCGTGCGCACGGCAAGAGGGTCTGATCCCCCTCGAACCGTAAGGCGTGAACCCTTTCGTGTCTCACTTGTCTTGTCTTGTCTCGTCTCGTCTTGTCCCGTCACGTCCCGACTTGTCTTGACACCTGTAGGTTAGTCCCGTAGTTGGTAGCACACGCTGCGACTACTACTTGTCCCGTTTTACTTTCCTGCTACGGTACTTCCTGTTGAGTTACCCTGTTATAACCACAGCATGCTAATCAACCAGTAAAATCTTTGTGTAAAAGAACCTCAGCATGTTAATCAACCAGTAAACCGTTGTTTAAAGTTCGGTGCACTTGCAGTAAAGTCTAACCCCTCTTGTAGACTTTACCTGACGTACGGTTCCTTTTTCTTGGGTGCTGTACGTCAGGTGTCAGCCAGAGTTCGTGGACGAGGCAGACTCACTGGAGCACGTGGAGCCGAGGACGTCGACCCAGAGTACGCGCCTGACGAGGACCAGACCTAGCGGTCATTTTTAGTCGTCACTTTCAGAGGTTACTACTTTTAGGTTTGTCTTTAAATCTTTTGTTGCCATGCTTAGGCCTCTTTTAGACTTGTACCAGTTGGATATTATTTCTCCATATAAATGAATGTCATTTCCTTTCTGTACTTTTGTTGTTCCTAAACTCTATTAATGCAAGAACCTGAAGTTTTTTTTCTGGTACCTCTACAGACGCTTATTGGGTCCGAGCTTCTCAGCTCTGGCCTAAGCGGGCCTTGTCACGATTCGCCTCCGTCCATTTTGGGAAGCGGGGCGTGACAGGTTTTAGTTGTGGCCCATGCAGGTCTTGCAAAGGTTCGGAACAATAAAAGTACCGTATTCATTTAATATCCACGTACAAGTCTGAATTAGTTTCCCAGACTTAGATAGTAGGAAGACTTAGGTAGACGTCCCAATTTGATAGTCTGGCGCCTTGGTTAGGAATTAGTCATCCTTATCCTAGAATACCTTAGTAGCCACTTGACTCTGACCGTGTTAGATTTCTAGAGCCTTTTGTCGTTCGCTCGGGTCCATCGACTTCGGGCCCAGCAGAATGTAACCTTGTTTCTCTTAGGAATTTTCCCCTTAGATCCTGATTATAGTTTAGCTCATTGGGAAGTCTTAAATCTAAGTTATCCTGATCTTTGGACTACTCGATGATTAGAACCCTTGACCTCTAACATCTCTCTGATCATTACGCTTTTATATTATCAACCATAGAGTTCCATCGTAGCTCTTCACGATTCGTATCCTACCCATTCTTCAAGTGATCATTTTCCTGTCTCTCGATTCACGCGATCGTTCCTGACGATTATCGTCGATCCTTCGAATCCCTTCCCTGACCAATTCTGCTTCCTCTAAAAGTATTTTCGAAATCTATTATTAAGTTTTTCGCTCAGCTTAACACCTATACCTTATATTGAAAAAAAAAAATTTTTTTTGTTTTCGGTTGAATTAAACTTCTTTTATCGACCTTGAAACCTTCTTGGTCGTAAATCCTTAAGTTACTATTTCGTACTCGCTTTTGAATCATTGATTTTCGTATTTCGGTATTAAAAACTTGTTACCATTCAATGTTATTCTTTTTACAAAAACTACAAAAATTTCTAATCAATTACCGTACGTACTTTTTAAATATTTTCTAGACTAGAGGGAACTCCAATTATATTATTATTATTATACCAGTTCTATGTTCTTCTTGACCACATTTCAAAATCTTTGTGTAAACTTATTTTTCATTTGCAACCAAACGTTTCTCACCCGACCCATCCTTACTACGTCTCACTTTTTCCAAAATTTTAATGTGCTACATCTGCTCACTTTTAAGTATGTAAATATATATATTTAAAGGTATATGATACCATATTTTGCACATTAAAAAAAACCCTCTTTCACCGTTAAATCATTTTAGCAATATTTTGTCCTGTCCACCCGATTATCTTCTTATCCTCGCCTTACCAGACTTCGTCCTTTCAATCTTGTTTCGTGTCATTTTTGGTCTCGGTCTCCCTCTTGTATGTCGACATCAGCGCCTGTAGTTGCCTATGTCACCCTAGCTAGAAGTGGCCATGTGGTTTTGTGATGTCGTTGTGATGTATATATAGGTATAGAGTGTAGACCTGTATAGGTGTTACCTTAGGATCTTGGCGATCGTCTCTTGTGTCTTGTTTGTGTACTCAGTGTTAACCGTGGTACGCTTGAGTTGTCTGAGTGACGGTTTACATATTTGTGGATAGTGTCATAGCAGACAGTTCATTAGACTTAGTCATTATATTAATGAATAGTTTATCTTTGACTGCATGTGATTGTGTCAAAACTTTGTTTTCTTTTAAACCAAATCTTTGAAGTTTTTGAAACTAGCTCACAAGATCACAAATCACATATCCTCCCTCATCCATTACCACAACTCCACACTTTTTCCAAATGTTTTAAAATATGTCTTTGGCCTTAAGTTTGCTTTCTCTTCTCTTCTTTCTCCCTTAGAATGTTATGATTATTGTTGTTATATCATTGGGACTAGGTATTATTGTTATAGGATGTTGTTTGCGGGTAGGCTCAGGGTGAGATGAGATTTGTTATAGCATTGATTAACCGAATTTGGAACAATAGGATATTGGAATAGATTTCTTTCGGATGGGAAGATGAGCTGTCCAAAACTTATTTATGATACCGATGTGAGACGGACTCAATGGGAAATTCTGGCCGGATGAATTATCTGCGTGAAGTTGAGAACTTATCAGATTTGAGGATTAGACGAATGGTAGATAGGGATGGCTACAGAGTATGATAGGAGTTAGGGTGATCATGAGATTGAGTAGAGCTATTATTAATATCGAGACTTGATTGTTGAGTTGGCGTAAGAAGACATTGGGAGTAACATGACGTGTTGAGATAAATGGATTGCAAAGTAGTCAGGCTTAATTTTGGTTGGGATTAGGATGAGAAGTGATTCTGATAGTTCGATTAATTGGCGGATAAATTTATGGGAAGATATGACAAGAAATGTATTGAGGACACGACGATTGTTGATTTGTGAAAGGTGTTATAAGATCGACAAAATCTTCGTCTTAGATTGGTGATCGACTAGAACATCATTTTAACGATTGATTAATATTGAATAGAGATTGAAAAATTTGAAGATGTTATTGAACGATGATGTTAGTGGAATGGTATGGTATGAAAAGATGATTATTATTCTTTTATGAGGACTTGGAGTTGGGAATTTAACAGCAGTAATGGGTCTATAGTTAAGTGTTAGGACGCGAGATTAGTTGTGGCTTTATCCAGTAAAAAGAGGGGTTATGAAGGATTAATTAAAGAACATTGGTTGAAGTTATATGATTAGCGATCTATAGGCGTAGTCATGAGAGTTTTGGGGTATAAGGTTATATAGATGTTATTATTATTAGTATGAGTGATTCCGAGGGCGGAATCATTTCTAAGGTGGGTAGAATGTAACGGCCGCTTTCCGACCGTTCGTATTTTCTGCGTGCACGTGCTTTATCGTGCACGTATTTTATTTGACTTTTCTGAGCTCCGGCATTTGCGATGCGATATGCCGATGCGATCGTTTGGGGGTGTTGAATTTTATAGTAATTTTTGGGAACTTCTTTCACGACTCGTCTTCTCGAAGAAACGACTTTGAATGATAGGGGCGTTTTAGTCATCTGACTCAAAACGCCGTTTCCAATTTTACGTAAATTCTTGGTAGGCGTTATGCACGATCAGGCTCCGTAGATCTGTGCGTCTCGTCTCCGCGATCGCCCCGGTATTTTCGGATTATTTTTCTGACGCCCGGATGGAGAGTTATCACTCCGAGAAGTCTGGACCGTTGATTTGAGTTGATCTTTTCAAAAATTCAATCTGTTAACCAAATCTGGCTATTAAACGTTTTTAAATCTTTCCTAAACTGTCCCTCTAATCTCCTCTAGACTTACCCCAACCCGTACACCCTCTATCCCTTGCTCCTCATCCATTCAACCATTAACCTAGGTCTATATAGCTAACCTATATCCTATTAATAATAATTAAATTCACTAACCCTAACTAACCCTAACCCTAATTCTACACAGCCGCCCCCCCCCCCCCCCCAAACACAGAAACCCTCAAATCCCCTCCCGATTTCTCCCTCTCCAACTACCTCCGATCGCCGCTCCGACGTCCCCGAGGCCCCGCGACGCCGGCGCCTCCCCCTTCCACGGCGAGCTCGCCGCCATCTCCCTCTCGCCCACTCTCCCTCCTCCGCGAGCCGCCTCCCTCTTTCCCTTTCCCGATCGCCCTAGGCCATCGTGCCTCCGCCGGCGGTCCCCTCCGATCCACGGCACCCCCGCGACCCCAAGGCCCCGCCTGCACTCCGATCTTCGGAGTCCCCGACCCCGAGCGCTTCCTTGCTCCACGGCGAGGCCGCCCCATCGCGATCCGCCCATCTCCCCTCGCGACCACGCCGACCCTCCTCCTCCGTTGCCGGTGGCGACCTTTATCCGCCGCGACTGCCCCTCTCTCACGGCGAGATCCCGCCACCTCAGCCGCCGCAAGATCCGCCGCCTCCTCTCGAAGTCGCCTCGCCGCCTTCCATGGCGAGATCCCGCCACCTCAGCCATCCGCTCCTCCGCCGCTGCAGATCCTCGCGTCGCCGCGGCTCCTCCCCTTACGGCTGCCGGACCCTACTCCCCTCTCTCGCGGCCTCAGTCCGCCGCCCCGTGATCTCAGCAGCCGCGCCGCCACGCCTCGCTTGCGTCACCGACCCTCGCCCCGACCGCCGGCGATCTGTGCAGTGCTCCCGACCGCCTGGAAACCGCCGCACGAACCCCCGAGATCGCCGGAGCCCTTCTCCGACTTGGCTGATCGCTGTTGCGGACGGCAGCAGCCTCTGCTGCCTTTATCCGCCGCTCTACGGGGTTTTTCTCTGTCGCCGGAAGCCGCCACGACCACCCCGTGGTCCTCTCAAGTTCGGTTAGCCCGAACGGCGTTGAGTCGCTGTTTTTGCCACGTCGTTCGCTGTTTTGGGCGCTAGGCATCATCCCCATTGTGCTCGCTATTACACGGCTCTTTGACGTCGCTCACCTTTCCTTCAGACTACTACCGGGCTCGCTTTCACTGTCCACCACCTCCGCTCGTTGCCCACACTTTGTCCGCTGCCGGACAAGTCTCGCTACGCTACCCGTAGTCGAGACGCCGTAGACGACGCAGACTTTCTGCCGTTCAGACGCTACGTCCGCACCACTCCAGACACCGGACAGGTTGGTTCCCCCCTAACTCGTAGCAAACCCCCACTGTAGCGAACTGAAAACCTAACTAAAATCGGACAACTGTAACTAAATTTATTTTCTGCGCCAGTAAAACGCTGCTCACTGTAGAACTCGACAATCGGACAATTATTTCTGTGCACATAGGATAGAAGTCGATTTAGGTTGATAAAACATCAAAATGTGACTTGTGACAATTTGGATAGTCCCGATAACCTAGAAATGAACCTAAATAGGATTTACTGAAAATGAGACCTGACACCGTCGACGTGGCACTATTTCAGACGGACTACCGCGGACGCGACGACAGGACGAGACGCCCCAGACAGACGACACACTCGCCACCGCAGGCAAGTGTACCCACTTGTGTTTTTGACCATGCTTTGGTCTTAGATTACTAGAACTGTTAGATTGTGTGTGATGAGAACCAGACGTGAAATGATAGCGTCCGGGACGACCCGTGACGGCTCAGACGTGACGACAAAGTCTGAGCCTGACAACAATAAACTTCTGACATCATAGGACTATCTTGCGTGTGCGTGCGTGTGGACACCCTAGAATAACAACTCCCTACACTTGTCATGTCATGTCCTGTTACACAAAAAGCCTTCGGGCGTTTCGGATGCTTCCCTCCGCGGAAGTGATCCCTGTTACCAAAAAGCCTTCGGGCGTTTCGGATGCTTCCCTCCGAGGAAGTGATCCCTGTTACCAAAAAGCCTTCGGGCGTTTCGGATGCTTCCCTCCGCGGAAGTGATCACTGTTACCAAAAAGCCTTCGGGCGTTTCGGATGCTTCCCTCCGCGGAAGTGATCCCTGTTACCAAAAAGCCTTCGGGCGTTTCGGATGCTTTCCTTGCGGAAGTGATCCCTGTTATACAAAAAGCCTTCGGGCGTTTCGGATGCTTTCCTCCGCGGAAGTGATCCCTGTTACACAAAAAGCATTCGGGCGTTTCGGATGTTTCCCTAGCGGAAATGATCCATGTAAATCTTGTCCCGAGTTCCTGGGTTTGGGGTTGGGTTGAGCGTGCGCACGGTAAGAGGGTCTGATCCCCCTCGAACCGTAAGGCGTGAACCCTTTCGTGTCTCACTTGTCTTGTCTCGTCTCGTCTCGTCTTGTCCCGTCACGTCCCGACTTGTCTTGACACCTGTAGGTTAGTCCCGTAGTTGGTAGCACATGCTGCGACTACTACTTGTCCCGTTTTACTTTCCTGCTACGGTACTTCCTGTTGAGTTACCCTGTTATAACCACAACATGCTAATCAACCAGTAAAATCTTTGTGTAAAAGAACCTCAGCATGTTAATCAACCAGTAAACCGTTGTTTAAAGTTCGGTGCACTTGCAGTAAAGTCTAACCCCTCTTGTAGACTTTACCTGACGTACAGTTCCTTTTTCTTGGGTGCTGTACGTCAGGTGTCAGCCAGAGTTCGTGGACGAGGCAGACTCACTGGAGCACGTGGAGCCGAGGACGTCGACCCAGAGTAGCGCCTGACGAGGACCAGACCTAGCGGTCATTTTTAGTCGTCACTTTCAGAGGTTACTACTTTTAGGTTTGTCTTTAAATATTTTGTTGCCATGCTTAGGTCTCTTTTAGACTTGTACCAGTTGGATATTATTTCTCCATATAAATGAATGTCATTTCCTTTCTGTACTTTTGTTGTTCCTAAACTCTATTAATGCAAGAACCTGAAGTTTTTTTTATGGTACCTCTACAGACGCTTATTGGGTCCGAGCTTCTCAGCTCTGGCCTAAGCGGGCCTTGTCACGATTCGCCTCCGTCCATTTTGGGAAGCGGGGCGTGACAGGACGTGGAAGTGAGGCGAGCACGACGCTGGGGACGGGAAGAGGAGGCGCCAGAAGATGGCATCTTCCCGCGAGCGGGGGTGTGGTAGATCCGCATGTGCGAACCATCGTGAATGTGATATATGAAGTGCGGTATGAAAATAAAGAGAGGAACGAGTGTACCGCAAGTACTAATGATACGAAAGCGCAAAAGATCCCCCAAGCTAGTCCACACTGCTGCTACTTACATATGAGGAGAGTACATGCAATTTGAAATGGGCAAAACGTCAGTTAATCGATCAAAAATACGTGGAAAGCAGATATACTGTGACTCGGACCGAGCAGAGAGCTACTCGGTCCGAGTTGTGTAACTCGGGTTGTGAGGTGACTCGGTGTGAGTCGTGACCGAGCTGTACGACTCGGTGGAGGTGTGACCGAGCACTGAGGTGCTCGGTCTTTGCCCTAGGCCACAAATCGGGGGGAAATCGACGATCGCCGTTGAGAGAGTCGGGGTGGGGTTTTAGGCAGAGGCGGGGATTTTAAGGAGAGCAGGTGGGGTGTTGTGGGTGCTGGTGGGAGGCGCCATTGGCGACGGTGGCGCTGTCGACGGAGCCGTCGGATGGGTTGGGCGGAGAGGGGGGAAGGAGGGGAGGGGGGAATAGAGAGAGAGAAAGAGGGGAAGAGAGGGGAGGGGTGGCTGACCGGTGATGGCGGCGCAGATGGCAGAGACGGCGGGGAAAGATGTCAAAGGGCGAACGAGTATGAGGGAGGAGAGAGAAGCTCGGTGAAAATTTATCGGGGGTAAAAATTTTTTTAGGGGTAAAATGAATTAACGGTGAGATTAAGAACGAAGCGGGTTGCGGGTAAAAACCGACCCGACTCGGTCCGAGCAGCTACGATGCTCGACCGAGTCAATGTACAAAGCATTTGAACGAAATACCGACTCGACTCGGTCCGAGCAGGTTGGCTGCTCGACCAGGTCAACGTAAAAATTTTGAATGAAATACTCCCTCCGAGTCATTTCCTACTCGGGCCGAGCCAATAATATTCTGTCCGGGTCGACAGAGTGACGTTTTCTCTCCAAATTTCAAGCCTGTACGACTCGACCGAGCAGTGGGATGCTCGTGCTGCGTTGTATCCTGCTCGGGCCGAGCCAATAATACTCTGTCCGGGTCGACAGAGTGACGTTTTCTCTCCAACTTTAATCTCATGTAGTACTCGATCGAGCAGCGGTCTGCTCGGTCCGAGCCTATTTCAACTCGAACCGAGCAGCTGCTCGGACCGAGCAAAATGGCCGCGTTTCTCTGTACCTGTGCTGCTCGACTGAGTAGATGAGCTGCTCGGTCGAGTCTCCTGTATCTCTTTCTCCTCTTCTTTTCCCTTGGTTTTCTTCTCAAATCTTCGAATTTGTTGCTTTCCTCCGGGTTCCTTCCGTTTATAATGACCATATGCATACCACCAATTATCCGTCCTACACAGAATACAAACTCGTCAAATTTTTATGATTTTTATAATTTTACCTAAAATCAAGAAATAAAAATG
The DNA here is from genome assembly GCA_030789695.1 of Scilla litardierei. Taxonomy (NCBI): domain Eukaryota; kingdom Viridiplantae; phylum Streptophyta; class Magnoliopsida; order Asparagales; family Asparagaceae; genus Scilla; species Scilla litardierei. The sequence continues at coordinate 41,273,895 of CM061134.1, forward strand.
AGTAACTAAGGAAGAAAGTCCAAAATCTAAGGAATTGGGTTGCCTCCCAATAAGCGCTCGTTTTCAGTCATGAGCTCGACTCCCTCTAATGTATCAATGCTCATTTGGCGCGCGAGGCGGTCACGCGTCCATCTCCAGGGTGGTGCAAACCGACGGCGTTTGATTTCCGCTCGCTTCAATATTCTCCTCCACATAAGATATAGTCTCCAGTGCTTGACGATATGATGATTGGCGTAGAGACTCATATCCAATACTTGGATGTACGCGGTGACCACTTTGTTGTAGGTTGGGTCGCCGTCGTCGTCGATGCTTGCCATCATCGGGTCCTTCATGACCCCTTCGGCAGTGAACTCTTCGATTGCTTCCTCTTCAAGAAGCTCTAGATAACTAGCCCCTTCTTCATAAGCTCTCTCCTTCATCGGCCTTTGTAGCCGGAACTCAACTTCAATATTCCCCACATTGAGGAAAATGGTCTCTTCTCGGACGTCTATCAGAACTCCGGTCGTCGCCATGAAGGGGTGGCTGAGTATGAGTTGAGAGCTTCCTCCCTATGGCATGTCCATGATGATAAAATTGACTGGGACACATAGCCCTGGAGGTATCTGGAGGATGACGTCCCTCGCTATTCCGACCGGGTAAGTGATAGAGTGATCGGCGAGCTGAATGGACATGCTCGTCGGTTACAGCTCGCATCCCGTCTGGAGTCTTTTGAAGATGGAGAGGGGCATCAAACTGATGCTGGCCCCCAAGTCAATTAACGCTCTGCTGATTGGCATGCCGTCGATGGAACATGGCATGGTGAAGCTCCCCGGATCCGGCAGCTTCCGGGGGAGGTGATTTCTGATCACGGAGGTGGAATCCTCCAGCAGCTTGATCTCTTCCAGCTTCCTCTTTCCCGTGATGAGATCCTTCAGAAATTTGACGTATGTCGGGATCTCGTTGATGGCATCAATAAACAGGATATTCAGCTGAATACCCTTCAGTAACTCCATAAACTTGGAGTACTTCTTCTCCAATTTGGCTAGGGCTAGCCTCTGTGTGTATGGAGGAGGGGGTCTGGAGGCTTTGCCCTTAGATGCATCTACGGGTGGCAGCGTCATGGTAGGTAAGACGAGAGGTGTATCCGCTCTCTCCTCAATAGTGGCAGGCCTTTCAGTGGCCCCAACTCCATTGCTGTCATCAATAGCTTCTTCGATGGCGACCTTTTCTTTGTTCAGCACTGGAACCATAACGGGGTCAGTCACCCGTCCACCTCGTATGGTCACTGAAACCACGGCGTTGGCTTGAGCTCTAGGGTTGGTCTCCGGCTGGGAGGGTAATCTCCACTGATTCTTCAGCAACTGCGACATCTGCCCCCTCAGTTCATCGAGCGAAGAATTGATGTTCTTAAATTGGTTCGATGTATCCTGATTGAAGCGGATTTGGCCGCTCATGAAGGTCTCCAGCGTGGCTTCCAGGTTAGACTTGGGTGGAACCGGCGCATAATTCTGCAGAGGCGGCCAGTTGAACTGATATCCCGGCGGCCTATAGGGCCCAGCTATCCTAAAGCCGCCCTACTGCTTGCTCTGCTGCTGCTGAGGAGGAGGTGGTGGTCTCTGAAATTGCGGAGGTTACAGCCCTCCGCTTGGGTTTCCATATGAGAACCCCGGGTGATTCCTGGCTGCCGGATGCTGCCACTGGTTCCGTCCTTCTCCCTGGACGTACTGAACAGTCTCAAATGTCTCAGCACCCTCGTAGTGACCCTCAATAGGAATATATCCCAGATCTACATACTCCTCCCCGGGATGATAGGAGGTGCTGGGTGCCGCTGGGATAGAGTACAGGCGCTGCTCGATGCGGGCCACTTGCTTGCACAATGTCTCAATGTGAGAATCCAAGTGAGTGGCGACCTTGACCTCGGGAGTTCGGGTCACAACGGTCCGCTCATCGCTCCAATGCTGGGTGTTGGCTGCCATGTGCTCTAACAGATCTATGGCTTCCTCGGGAGACTTATCCAATAGGGCGCCTTACGTCGCAGCATCAATAATCATTTTGGTGCTAGGCTGGAGCCGGTTGTAGAAGCTCTGCACCAAATCCCAGGGCTGGATTCCGTGGTGTGGATACTGGTGTTGGAGGTCCTTGAACCTCTCCCAGGCCTCGTAGAGCGACTCCTGCGGGAGCTGCTTGAAATTGGAAATGGCCCCACGGATCCGGACCGTCTTTGAGGGTGTATAAAACTTATCCACAAAAGCAAGCGCGAGTTTCTCCCATGTGGTGAAGTGGTTGGGAGGATGGGCCCGGAGCCAATATGAGGCTTTGTCCCTCAAGGTGAAAGGGAAGAGCCGCAGCTTCACCGCAGCATCACTGACGTCCTTCGCCTTGAAAGTATCGCACTTAGCCTAGAAGCAGTCGATGTGATGGTTGGGATTCTCATGGGGATGCCCGTGGAAAGGATCCTGCTGCATCAGATTTATTAACCCCGTCTTAAGCTCGAAGGTTGCCGCCGTCAGTTGCGGTCTCAGAATTGAGGAGTTGTTCCCAAAAGTCGGTTTCATGTGGTCCCTGATGGACCCAGTGCGAAGAGGAGGAGGAGGAGGATTTTCTCCCATCTGAGCATATGGAGATGAACTTCTGCTAGAGGCTCTCAAAGCTCTGGCTGTCTTTTCGATCTCAGGATCGAACAATAACTCTCTAGTAGTCCCCTTGTGGCGGGTGTTCATGCACCAACAAAACTCAGAAGAACACCGTCAGTAGCACCGAATAAATAAAAAGAATAAAAAAATAATGGAGGGGTGAGAGATGATCGGAATGCTAGCAAACTTTGCAAAAATAAAAACAAACTGAGATAAAAACACTATTGCCATCTCCGGCAACGGCGCCAAAAACTTGACGCACCTGTAACCTACACCTAGGTTCCACCTGGCGGTGTCACAAGCGCCAGGCGTAATATGGCCCATAGGCTACGATTTCGGGCTCAATCCGCAAGCGGACGGTGTAGAGTAATAGTATATAAGATGTCGGATCCCACAGGGATGGTGATAGTGTCTATAGCTTCTCAGTCTATTTCTAAACGTGGAAGTATGATAGCTGTCGGGGTAACAGATTTGGGTTGGTTGTCGTTTGTTGTAATATCAATAAAAAGAACTAGGGCTTTAGGGATCGCCACTAGGATCATTGGGGGTTGATGATAGATAGGATCCTCACATTGCATTAGGGCTAGGGAATTAATCTCCCAATTCGTACCACTCTCGTGGGTTAGAATTGCGGGGTATTTCGGTGGCTCTCATTGACGTAATGGCGGTAGCCGTCAATGTAGTGGTATAGTTCATCGATGGATCCCCTCAAGGCGCGAACCGGGCATGGTCACGTGCCTTGGTTGGATCCATCGATTTCCCTATTTGAATCCCTAGATACCCCTTAAGCACATCAATTCCACAGACCGTTGGCATGACCTCAGTATGGGTTATCTACGGATTCGGTAGGATCTATCGAAATACAACCTAACAATTCAACGTAGGGATCCAGATCTACTTTTTCCCTCTAGAATCCTAGGGCTAACCCATCAATCCTAGAATGAATCTACTCAGACATCGTAATAGAAGCACACAAAAGCACCAATTTCACAGAAGAAAACATCTTAGCAATTGAGAGATTAGGGCTAAAATAAACTCACAGCGAGAATAGATGAACAACAGATCCAGACAAAAGCAAAAGCAAAAGCAATATTCTTCTGTAATTGATCCAAAATTCGTTACAAAAATAAGTCTCCAAGATTCCCTACAAAAATCGCCCTCCGCTGCTCTCAAAATTCATCACAAAAAGCTAATGGAAGTCACATTCGTCGTTCCCAGATCGCGAGCCTTCAGCGCTGCAAAAATCGCGTGCATCATGCTCGTTCAAATCTTTCCAAAAATGCCCCTAGGATAGCCGACCGAGTAGGCTACTCAGTCCGAGCAGCTTCTACGCGGTCGGTGGCTTGGCCCGTGTAAGTGAGCTGCTCCGCTGCTTGGAGAATTTGAAATCGTCCTACCCGGACCGAGTAGATCTCTGCTCGGTCTGAGTAGGCTTGACTTGGTCTGATACTTGGGCTCTACTCGGGCGTCGCTCGGACTGTGTAATCTGAGGCGACTCGTTCGTGCAGATGAGCTGCTCGGTCCGAGTCAGCACATGTCCGTTGCTGCTGTAATTGATACGGCTCGGTCCGAGCAGCTGGGCTGCTCATACCGAGCATTTTCTGGGAAATGCTAAAGCAATGCTCCTGGGGATTCTCTCTCTGCTCTCTCTCTCTCTCTCTCACTCTTTTCTCTCCTCCAATGACTCCGAAAACGCGGCGAACTCCTCCAGAGCCCCGCCAACGGGCTCACGGGCATGTCGGATGTGTCCATACCCGAATAGGGGTCCAAATCGCTCCAAAATCCCTGAAAATTCACAAAACACTAAGAAACTCGGAAATATCGTCAGAAATATAGAATTGTTGTAAAAAGTGGGATTTGGATGCGAAAATGATATGCAATGAGATGAGATACTGATATGAAAATGATAGAAAACATGGACACATCAGGCAGCAAGGGGGGATGAACCAGGTGCGTTTTCGTAATTTTAAACCGTATGGGTGCATTTTCGTAATTTTCTGTAATTCTGGAATTTCTGAGCTGAAACAATGTTTATTAGGTGGCGTTGGGGTTTGCGGGATTTACGTTGAATACTATGAGAAAAATCTTTTAAAAGTCCATAGAATCCTAGATTTGGGATGTTTAGGCTTTTCCTTCAAAGTAAAAGCTAGGAGAGCAGCCTCCTCTAGAAAGAGATCCACTATGTATTCAATTTTTGATATCTATAAACATCCCATCTTTTTTCCTATTCGACCATAAAAATCCTATTTTTACCTTACTTTCAATTGTGAATCACATCAAATTTTTGTATCAGAGCACTACGATCCATGGCGGCGATAGAAGCAAAGAAAATTGTGGAACTTTTTGAGAAGAAGTTCGACGCCAAAGTAGGAGAGTTGAAGCAATACATGGAGCAGCTCGAATCTTCAATGATATCCCACGAATACAGGCACGTGGCGAGACTCATGGAGTCAGAGGGGAGGATGGATTTGAAGTTGGATGCAAAGTTGGACGCGAAGTTGGGAGCCTTCAAGCAAACCATAATGCAACAATTTCTCAAAAGATTTTCAGATTCAAAGGCGACGAGAAACTCATATTTGTATGGTAACCAAATCTAGGGCAAACGACGAAAACTTTGAAGAAAGGGAAGGGAAAGATCGAGGACTACATAGAAGGGATTCCCTCTGATGCTGATTTGGAGTCTGAGGAAGGGGAGTGTTGGATATAACGATCTATGATTTCTTGTTTGATAATAACAAACCCTCATAAATATTTTTGATGTGTTTGTTAAGTGTTTTCAGTACCAAATAAACAAGGAGAATATAGGGGCACGCCTGTAAATTATGAGCAATGACACTGTTGTAAATTATGAGCAAGAGTAGGATATGGGGGCAAACTTGGCCCACAAATTCCATGGATGGATAAGGAGATAAGGTGTGCTAATTTGAAGATTCAAAATAAACTTTGGATCCAGAAGTATCTACCACATACTGATATCCACACAACAGGGGAAGTTAAAGAGACTTATACTCTCTAACTTAGGATTCAGAAGTATCCACCCCCTACGATACTCATAAGCACTATGAATCCTAAAGTATTCATATGTTGAGTTTACAAATATGGATGGATAAATGGAAGTGTTATGAATAGGATCATTGAGACCTTTCGTATATTCACCACTGTTATGAATAGGCCCATGAGGCCCATTGGGTATCCAAGCCCATTATTGAAAGCTATATATATGAGGGTAGGGGGCTCTTACCCCTCTACACCTATTCTCCCTAAATTTCCCTTCATAACACGTTATCAGCACGATTACGCTCGTTTGGAGGAGACGGTGGCTCTCGGGGAAGAAGATCCATCAATCGCTCATATTCAAGAAGATCGTAATCTTCTCAACGAGGAGCGAAAAGGGCATCCTTCACCAACCGTCGACTAGATTCCTTTGTCGAATCTAGAGGTAAAAATCAAAACTTTTTAGATCTAAACTTGCTTTTCACGTTAGATCTGCATGTTTTAGGATCAAAAAGTTTAAAAACACGGTAGAAATCAATTTTTTAAAGATCCGCATGCCTAAAAACAATAAAAATCTGTTTTTAGCGATCTGAATACTCGAAAAATCCGTTTTTTACCCCCAACCTTTGATCCAAAAATCTGCACGCCCATAGGGCGAAACTGCGGCGCTTCACAAGCGCCGCCGGCGTGATTTTCACGCCGCGGCCTGAAGCCGCGGCCCTGTGCCACGACCCGAAGCCGCGGCCTGCAGGCCGCGGCCCGCCGCCGCCACGGCGGCCGCGTTTCTGCGCGGCTAGCCGTCGCGGCGACACGCCGCGGGCCCCCCCAGGGTTTTCCGAAACCCTAACCCTAAACGGGCCAACTTTTCGGGGGAGGCCCAATTAACCCTAATGGGTTGTTTTCATGGCCCAAAAGGCCAGAAAATTAGCCCATTTACATAAATAATTTTTCTTTTTGTTTTTGGCCCTAAAAAGCCCAAAATAATTAAAAGAAACTTTAAAGGATTTTTAAGCGGTAAACAAAACATTAAAATATGGATCAAAAGGTAAAAGTTTTCAAAAATAAATTTTTGCATGTCACACACGTTAGATTATTTAAATTAATCTGTACATGCCTGTGATTGATTATCTGCGTGGTTGTATGTTTCAAATATATTATCTGCGTGGATGTGCAAATTAGGCTATGTTTTTAGGGATCAGCCAGGTTTCCGACACCTTTTAATTTCCTGCAATTTTTCTTTTTTTTGAGAGAAATTTGTAAGTGAGGATATAAATGTAAAAAGAAGACCGAAGGACACCAAAAAGGAGCTGAAGGCGTTTGCACAATGAAGATATGGGCTTCTCTCTGAAGTTCCCGAGTTGTAATTTATTCTTTCATGCATTTATTTTTGATGTAACTTCGGACTGTACTTCTTTTTATTTCGGTGTCGGCTGGCTGATCCCCATAGTCCTAAGTCATTTTTTCCTGCTTCATTGCTTATACATTAACTGCGTGGATGTTAATTACTTTAATACCATGTTTAATGTTACAATGAAACTACTTAACAACATGCTTGAATGTTAAAATTTATTAATTATTCACATTATGAATCTGCAAAAGCATGTATGTTAAATTCACATTAATTAAATCCATGCTATGAAAATGTTTGCATTACATGCGTGGATGTCTATTTTACTCAGTTTTAATGATACATGCTGTCTTTCTTTACATTGCTAGATCATTGAATGGCCAGACTCGCAAATGTCGACTTCTCGGTCCTGAAGGCCGATGGGTCAAACTACCTGAGTTGGCAGTTGGACCTGAAGTTCCATCTGCGCTCTCATGGTTTCAGTCTCACACAGACTGAAAAGGCAACAACAAGTACTGCCCCAGCAAACAAGGAGGCTTCAGTGGAAGCACCTCATACAGAGGAAGTTTCCGATATATTAAAGGCGAAAGCCATTATATATATCAGGAAACATTTAGACTCGACCTTAAAGGACGAGTACCTCACTGTAGAGGACCCTTACGAGCTGTGGGATGCACTCGAGGAGAGGTACAGACATCAGAGGGATGTCATACTTCCTCGTGCACAGTACAAGTGGACTCAACTCCGCATACAGGATTTCAAATCCGTAGCGGAGTACAACTCAGCTCTCTTCCGCATCACCTCACGCCTGAAGTTGTGTGGTGAACCAGTGACGGAGAAAATGTTACTGGAAAAGACGTTCACGTCTTTCCACGAAAAGGACATGATCCTTATGCAACAATATCGCGAGAGGAAGTTCACTAAGTACTCTGACCTGCTTTCATGCCTGCTTATGGCTGAACAGAACAGAGACTTGTTGGTTGCCACCCACAACCTGCGCCCTCCTGGCTCCGCTCCATTGCCACCTCCTGCAGAGGCTCACTTCCAGTCTTCCCAGAAGAAGAAGACGGACAAAAAGGCAAAATTCCAGAAATGGAAAGAACAGAAGCAGCGGAAGAAGGCCACTCCCCCAGCTCCTCCTCAGAACCAGAAGTTCGTGGACAAGAAGCAGAAGAGGATTCCCAACAAAGGTGGCACTCCCAAGAAAGACTGGAAGGACAAGTGCTCTAAATGCGGGATGACGGGCCACTGGTCCAGAATCTGCCGCACAGCAAAACACCTCCAGGACCTCTACCAGGCAAGCCTCAAGCCTCGAGCTGAGACAAACCTGATCGAGAGCAATATTTTTATTTCCATGTATCTTCTATTTATGCATCGTATCTAGTTTTATTTCCATGTCAAACAATATTTTGAGCATTTATTTTATGAAAGTGGATCTTTTCTCTTCATTTATTGCTTGAATGTCTTTCCCTTTTTAGATATGGAACTTATCTGCCTAGTGGACAGTGCATCGACGCACTCGATCCTTCAAAACATAGACTACTTCACGAGCATAAGTAGCTATTCTGGCCCACTGAGAACAATCTCAGGACCAGCAAACATAATCGAAGGATCAGGGGAAGCAATTATATTGCTCCCCGGCAACACACAAATAACACTTAAGAATGCGTTATACTCCCCTAAATCCATCCGAAACCTCCTAAGCTTTAAAGACATCCGTTTAAACGGATATCACTTAGAGACGGTCGAGAAAGATAAAAGGGAATACTTGCTTGTAACGTCTCTTACAAATGGTTCAAAAACCATTGTGGAACGTTTCAAGGGACTCCCCTCGGGGCTCTACCAAACAAGTATACAAACTCCAGAAACATCCATGGCGGAGCACCTGCAGTGCCCCCAAACACCAGAATTCCAACTCTGGCACAGCAGACTGGGACACCCTGGCTCTGTTATGATGTACCGCATCATAAAGAACTCCAGGGGTATAGACCTGAAGAACCTGAAGATTCTTCAAAAAGGCAAATTCCCATGTCCACCCTGTTACAAGGGTAAACTGGTCACGAGACCCTCTCCACTGAAAGTGGACGTGGAGTCCCCCAGTTTTCTGGAAAGAATCCACGGAGACATTTGTGGGCCGATTCACCCATCAAGTGGTCCGTTCAGGTACTTTATGGTCCTGATAGACTCATCTACTAAGTGGTCACATGTGTGCCTACTGTCCACCCGTAACCTAGCACTATCTAAGCTTTTAGCTCAGATAATCAAGTTACGGGCCCACTTCCCCGACTACCAGATAAAGAAACTTCGTCTGGACAATGCGGGGGAGTTTACGTCACAAGTCTTCCTAGACTATTGTCAAGCTCAGGGAATTGAAGTCGAACATCCTGTAGCGCATGTTCACACCCAAAATGGGTTAGCAGAATCTCTAATTAAGAGACTGCAATGGATCGCTCGTCCATTATTACTCCAATCCCAGATGCCAGTGAATGCGTGGGGTCATGCAATTTTGCATGCTGCATCTTTGATAAAATTAAGACCTTCTGGAGGTCAGTCATCTTCTCCAATGCAACTAGCACTTGGAGCCCCACCAATTGTCTCACATTTGAGAATATTTGGTTGTGCAGTATACGTCCCCATAGCACCACCGCAAAGGACAAAGATGGGTCCACAACGTCGCCTATGCATTTATGTTGGGTTTGACACCCCCACCATAATTAGATTCCTAGAACCCCTTACGGGAGACGTCTTTAAGGCACGTCTAGAAGACTGTGAATTCGATGAAACATCGTTTCCAAGACTAGGCTCACAGACAAAGAAGCCCGAAGCTTCAGAAAGTATCACTTGGGATACAAAGACATTATGTCACTTTGATCCGCCAACAAGCCAGTGGGAGGAGGAAGTCCTGAAGATTCTCCACATCCAAAACACTGTCCATCTCTTGCCGGACAAATTTACTGACAACCAGAAGATTGTCAAATCTCACGTCCCTGCTGCTAACACTCCAGCTAGGATTGACATACCGCAAAATGGATGCAATCCGCCTGCAGCAGAAATGGTTGGACCCCTCAAAAAGAGAGGACGACCACCGAGATCCAAGGACCAAGTCCCTCGAAAGAGTAGGACCCTTGGCAATTGTAACGGCCTGTTTTCACCAAGACAAACTATTTACGTATTTAACCAATTTTTTTTTTCAAATTTTAAACTATTTTATAATGGTTTGTCAGGAGTTTTACCGATTTCAAAAATTTCTTATAAAAATATTTTGAAGTACCAGACTAGGTATGGAGTATTTTAGTAAGATCGGATTTCATCAAATACTCAAAACATTTCTGATAAAATTCATTTTCAGTTTTTACCGTTTTGACTTAATGAATTTATTTTCTATACAAACATCATCAAAACGATTTCAAACTTTTACAGTAATCTTCAATGATCATTTAGGGCTTCCCACATTAATTTCGTAATTTTCTGAAGTCAAATCAGTAGAGAACCCGCAAATCCGCTTCCTAAACGTTTTGGCTTAAAACTCGTATTTCCGTAGCCCAAACCCTGTAACGGACTTCGTATTCGCAATCCTTGAGACGATACGATTCCGTGGGTATGTTTTCGTAATTTTTCGGACATGTTTACTAGTAGGGGAAAAATCGTAATTTCGTTACAATTTTTACTGCTACCGTCACTAATTACCCTAGCTAATTACTAATTACCTTAACCTAATTACTAGTTACTATTCACCCACATGCTTAACACGTTTAGACAATTTACTAACTTAGTCTAACTCCATTTAATTTTTAGTCTAAAGTTTAACCTAACCTATTAAATAACTTGACTAAGTATTAATGAGGCTTAATATATAATTGATTTACTTACCCTATATATATCCCTCTAATTATTCTCTCCCACCCCGTAACCCCAAGCCCACGTACTCTCTCCTCCCTCAGCCTCACCCACAGCGAGCACGTTGAACCGAGGCAAACCCATCTAAACCCCTAACACACGCATGGCCCTCTCGTTCGTACTCGGACCCAACGGCGTCATCCCCCGTGTTCCTCCGCCCCACGGCAGCGGCGTCGTCCCCGTGCTCCTCCGCCCCACGGCAGCTCGCCGTTGCTCCACTCTCGCCGTGTGCACACACAGACCCCTCTCGTCGCCCGCCACCACCGTAGTCACAGCGACACCCTCGCCTTCAACCTCCTCTCCACCGCCTCACAGCAGCTCCTGCACGCCCTTGCTGTCGACAGAGCACCCCCGCTCGGCCTGCTCCGCCTCCGCAAAGAGGCCGACGACCCCCTCCACTTCGCTCTTGCCACCACTGCCCCGAAGCCTCCCCGCCGACGACAGCATCTTCACCGCCGAAGCCCGAGCCTCCGCATCACCTCTGCACGCTGCTGCTCACCCCCGTACGTGCCTCGCCGTCAGGCCACCCTCCGCCACTGCCCCGGAGCTCCGCCGAAGCTCCGCTGCCCTCGCGACCAAGCCCTACCCCGCCATCGCTCCTCCGTGCATCGCGAGTTGCCGCTGCCTTCACCGCCACCGGAGCTCCCCACCACCGCCACTCGACGTCGATAGCTTCGCCTCGCCGCTGCACCGCCGCAGCACGACGCCGCCGACTTCGTCGTCACGATCAACCACCCCGAAGCCCCCGCCATCCTGAAGCAGCCCCGCTGCTGCTGTAAGTGCACGCCGCTGCAGCTGCTGCTACCGCCGTCGAGCGCCGCCGCGAGCTCCGCTTGCTCCGTCACCATCCCCGACTGCCTTGCCGCCCCCCTCGCCGTGCACCCCCGCCTCCATCGCCAGCGGAGGAAGCAAACGCTCCCTCAGCCACGCAAACGAGAAGCAACGGCGGTAAATTCGAACGTATTTTGTGAAATACGTATAAGTATTTTCGTATATATGTATTTTATTAATTATTATAATGGTTTTTATGGTTTTAAACCCATAACTTGAAATATAATCCCAAAAAAAATATGTGGCTAGCTCCAGAAAATCAGAAATAACATTCTGGACCCAATGACGCTAGTTTCATCTCAATTCGATACTTAGTTTTTCCAGAATTAATTTTTAAGCCTAAAAGTTAAATCGGTTATTTTCATTCAAAAATCGGTAACTTGCTATTTTCACGTAAACCAATATGTGATAAAAATATATGTTAAAATACTCTTCGAGACGGTCATTTTGACAGCTTATTTGCGACTTTCCGATATAGATTGCATCCAGGAGAAATTATTGAATAATTACGTTACTTAATTAAAAATTAGTTTTAAATTTATTTTGAGCTTTTAAAAATTATAAAAATTAGTATAAACTTCAGAAAAATATTTCCTTCTACGATAAAATTATTTTCCTTATATCTAGGCTATAGAAAAATTTAGAACACTTTTTGACATCGTTTCAATCGATTATAAAATCGAAACGATAAGATTAAATATGTAGAAAATAGGGTAACTCGTAACTAATGTTTTCTTGTATTTGCAGGTACCCATTTTCTTACACCGGCATCTTTAAAAGCTCCAACCTCGTCTTGCTACGACGATCTCGATAGTAAGTCACTTTAATTCTAACTTTAGAAATTTAGTTTGTGTACTCGTATGAACTTAGGGCATGACACCTAGACTCAGAACAGCTCTGACTTGAACCAATGATTAGAGACCTAATTTAACTAGAAAACTGATCAATAGTGGAATGACCAAAGAACTAAATTGAAGTAGTGCACTTTTATGGAATTGGATATCATAGTTGTTGGACTTCAAAGCATTGCTCAAGACTGATATTCTCTGTTGAGGCTACTGCCTTGACTTATCAGCTGGTAAAAACCATATATATGTATTGGTTGTACTCTTTGATGGATGTATTGTTGTACACATTGTTGGATGTACAAGGCCATACAGATACAGATATGGATACAGACACGGATACTGATATAAATGTGAAATGTGATACAACATGGGTTATGGGGTAGTCTTGAGCTGCGTAGTGTGCGGGAGTGACTGGGTCCACCCGTATTAGTTAAGCTGTACCATCACCCTAAAGGAGATGGTAGGTAGATATTCCACGAGTTGCTCCGTGGGATGGGTGCACTTCTGGTTTCATATCGTACACTCGAGCTAAGACTTTTGCACTAGCTGATTGATACAGGGCCCATGAGGCCATATTGATACGAACACTGATATGAACATTGGACTATAATAATACACGGGATACGGGGTAGTCTTGAGTTATGAAGTGTGCGGGAGTGACCGGGTCCACCCTTATTAGTTAAGCTGTACCATCACCCTGCAGGAATGGTAGGTAGATATTCCACGAGTTGCTCCGTGGGATGGGTGCACTTCTGGTTGCATATCGTACACTCGAGCCAAGGCTGATGCACTAGTTTGATTGTTGTATTGTACTCATGATTGTCGGAACACACTATTGGGCCTTCGGGCATTTACGGAGCACATTTACTTAGAACACTATTGGGCCTTCAGGCATTTACGGAGCACACTATTGGGCCCTTACGGCATTTAAGACTGATGCACTAGTTTGATTGATGTTGCACTAATTGATAATTGATTGATGCCATTGCTTCAGTCACGACTACTACTATTCTACAGACTAAGTCGAGACTACTCGAACGTGATGGAACGGTTTAATAATGAGCGGTCTTGAATTACGACTGAATCAGTGTCTAGGAAGGAATGGGAAGGGGGTTGGTCAACCAAGGGACTTGTTCCTGCGGTCTTTGAAGTGACCTGTGCCTTCAAGCCCTGACTGACTGGCTGATTTGAAAGTTAAGTTAGACTTCTTATTATTAGGCCATCCTACACTATTAGATAGCTAAACGAAGCTCATCTTTTCTTAAGTATTACTAGGTCGATCTATTGTCATCCCATTACCGATTGGTCAAAACATTTGTTAACCTGGTTGTCCTACTATTGCCATCCCATTGGTTAAAATATTATTACTACCACATGCCACGCCACAGTCGTTACTTTTGCACTTGTACAGTCATCTTTACTTTATGCATTACACGCACTTTACTTACCACACCTGAACAGTTACCAGTACTTTACTTATCTGTCTGCCCATACTTTACGTTTTGCACCTGCATGATTATCTTTTGTTTACTATAGTATGTTCCATACTTTTGCACTACTTTGTTTCTATTGCTAGAATTGTTGTGAATTACCTACGGTTTCATCTCTGTGGCACCGCAGACGATGTACATATGGAGGCAGATGCTCTAGAATTAATAGCGCCAGAATTTGACCATGAGTTTGCAGCTTTCAGAGTTGTTTCCTGTTGTATTTGCTTTCCTTCATGTACAATTGTTGGACCATTTTTGTACAATATGGATGTAATATTTGGACACTATTTGGGTATTTTTGTACATCTCTGCATCGTGGCTATTTTGTTTTCACTGGTTAACTGCAGGACCTGCGCAAATACCAAAAAGTAACGGGCCCGGGAATCGGGTCGTTACAGCAATGGTAAACAAATACCACCACAGGATGCTAATATAAGCCATACTACCCCATCTCTCCCAAACTCTCATGAAGAGGAAAAACCGGGAGAAAATGAAGTATCGATACACTATGTACGAACTGGGGAGTATTGGGACAGAAAAAGCACAACCATTGATGACACATTTGCGTGTAATATTTCCATCAACGTCGCGTACTGCGACGATGATATTGAACCACGCTCTCTGACAGAATGTCAAAACAGAGATGATTGGCCAAAGTGGAAAGCGGCAATAGGAGTGGAGTTGGATTCACTCACCAAACGCAAGGTCTTCGGACCCATAGTCTAGACACCAAAATGTGTAAAACCTGTGGGTTATAAATGGGTATTTGTTAGAAAACGAAATGAAAAGAATGAGATCGTTCGCTACAAAGCAAGGCTTGTAGCGCAGGGTTTTACCCAACGTCATGGGGTGGATTTTGAAGCCACATACTCCCCGGTCATGGACGCGATCACCTTCCGATTCCTTATTGGCTTAACAGCCCAAGAGGGTTTAGATATGCAACTCATGGACGTGGTTACTGCATACCTATATGGCAACCTAGACCGAGACATCTATATGAGATTGCCTGACGGTTATTGTTTGCCTGCAGCACTAAAAGAGAGAGAACATGACATCTACTCAGTGAAACTGCAAAGATCATTATATGGTCTAAAACAATCTGGAAGGATGTGGTATAACAGACTGAGCGATTTCCTTGCGAAACAAGGATTTACAAATGACCCAGTCTGTCCTTGCATCTTTATAAGAGCAAAGGCAACATGATTTGTAATTATAGCCATCTACGTAGACGACTTAAACCTCATCGGATCTCCTGAAGAGATCGCAAAGATTTCTAGAAGCCTGACAGAAACCTTCGAGATGAAAGACCTCGGAAAGTCAAAATTCTGTTTAGGTCTTCAGATAGAGCATCTTAAAGATGGGATCCTGTTACACCAGTCAACTTACACATCGAACTTATTGAAAAAGTTTCAGATGGATAAGTGCCACCCCCGCAGCACTCCGATGGTCGTCAGATCATTGGATGTACACAAAGACCCCTTCCGGCCGCTGGAAGAGGGGGAGGAAGTACTAGGCCCCGAAGTGCCTTATTTAAGTGCTATCGGTGCACTCCTTTACCTGGCTAACTGCACTCGCCCTGACATAGCATTTGCAGTAAACTTACTAGCCAGATATAGTGCTGCACCTACACAGCGGCACTGGGCCGGAGTTAAGCATCTTCTGCGCAACCTCCAAGGGTCCATAGACTTAGGTCTATTCTACAGGAAAGGGGCATCAACTGGTTTAGTTGTTTATGCTGATGCAGGTTACAGATCCGATCCTCATACAGAGAAGTCTCAGACCGGATACATGTTCACATACGGCGACACAGCCATATCCTGGAGATCTGTAAAGCAGACCATGACGACCGTCTCATCCACTCACTCAGAACTCATGGCGATCTTCGAAGCAAGCAAGGAATGCTTCTGGCTACGCTCTGTGATCCAGCACATTCTCACCTCCACCGGCCTGATGACCGGCGTTCTTGCGCCTACTCCACTCCATGAAGACAATGCAGCATGTATAGCCCAGCTTCAGGACGGCTACATCAAAGGCGACAAGACGAAGCATATCTCCCCCAAGTTCTTCTGGACGCACGACCTTCAGAAGCAAAAGCAGATTGAGGTACAGAAGATCCAATCATGTAATAACTTGGCGGATTTGCTTACCAAATCCCTGCCTACTAGTATCTTTGAGAAACTTGTATATGGGATTGGGATGAGGAGAGTGAGTAAATGTACACTGGGTCCGGATGAGAGAACTATGAACTCATAGATACATAGGAGACTGATGTATAGATTCATAGGAAATCTGCAAGCCTGAAGCTTGGTCAGATGAGGGGGATTCAACTGCAGAGTTGTACTCTTTTCCCTTGGCTACAGGTTTTTTCCCACTGGGTTTTCCGTAGTCAAGGTTTGACGAGCCAACATCGTTGACTCTGGATCCTGAAGTATCCACCCCTAGACACATCCCTAAATTAGGGGAAGTTATGGGTTAACTGTTCTTTCTTTAACAAGGCAGTTACTCTAACTCGGTTCCTGAAGAATCCACCTCTTATTCAATGTTGGTTGGATAAGGGGAAGTGTTATGAATAGGCCCATGAGGCCCATTGGGTATCCAAGCCCACTATTGAAAGATATATATATGAGGGTAGGGGGCTCTTACCCCTCTACACCTATTCTCTCTAAATTTCCCTTCATAACAACCACTTCATATTCCTCAAATATATTAATATATAGGTGATGCTAGGAAACCCTTGACTATCACTCTTTCCTGGAGACACGTATCATCTCTCAACACAAGTTAACTTTTTGAAAAACATTTTTTTAAGAAGACAGGTCATGTCTATTTATAGCCATTCTGTTTTGAGTTTATAAAACTTTTGTCAATAAACCATTTCTCACTGAAAAGGCTTCCGAATTTTTATCCGGCAATATCTACCCAAATCAAGCTTTTTGGATGAAGCTACTTTGTTGTTAAGGATAATGCCATAAATAATTTCCCAACTAATCATATCAGCAATCAAATCAGCCTCCTTTCTCTTTCCATCTCTTTGTCCTCATCAATCCCATTTATAATCCTTAGTCCCAACACTGGCACGTCACTTAACATCCCTATCCAACAAATAACCACAAACAGATCATTTTCATCAACATTTTTTTGCAAAAATGAAGGAGATAAAATTGCAAATAAGTACGGGTTAATTTCACTATACCCCTCTGAGTGTTGACTCATTTTTCACGAATCCATTTAAATTTTGATATATAATGACGTTCCGCATCCTAGTTTACTCCAACAACAAAAAATGCTTCGTTAAATGAGGAAGCATGCATCTATTATATAGACGAGGGCTTTTTTTGAATCTTTGCCCTACGTGTTTGGATTTGTTCCAATTATATTTTTAGCTTGAAATCTATTATTATACAAATGAGGATTTTTTTGAATCTTTGTCCTACATGGCTGGGTTTTTCCCAATCATATTTTAGCTTTATGACTAGGATGCAGACTAGGATAAGTAATGAGTTAGAGAAAGTTTTGGATGGAAAAGTAGGGTACTCTCATTACTCATTTGAAAACCGAAATCATTACACTATCCTCAAAAAACTTAAGAGCCTCTTACCTATATTACAATTGAGGGCGTAGACTGTGACAAACGATTGACACTGAGTGCACCTTCTCATCCCAATGTGGCCCAGTGGTTGGTGTGTGCGGTTTTGGGATTTGGTTTGGGATTGGAGTGTGGGGATTTTTTTACACTTTAGTTCCTATTTTTCCTCCTTTTGTCCTCAACGGTTCATAGACCAGCATTTTTTTTGTTTTGGCCCCGCTTATCGCCGCATTTGCACCAGGCGAACGGATGGCAATTTCTAGTTATATTTTATTTTACGTGGGAGACTCGACCACGTACTGATGGTATAATATTTCTCACATCCCGCATAGGCACGTTAACATCTTGTTATTATTATTATTTTAAATATCCACCCTCTCAAACAAAAAACTAACCGCATCTTTGATCTCTCTCTTCGAATCTTTCGCTTCTCCGTCAAAATCCTCTCTCTCTCTCTCATAACCTACCGCGTCTTCATTAATTTCCCCTCTCTCTCTACAATGTGTTTCGAATTGGATATCGAATCGTGAGATCGTTTTGGTTTCGGGTCGGGATGCGGGCGAGGGACATGCACCCGCTCTGCTGCATCTCGATCGACTGCCCCGGGATGCTTTCGGATTCCGAGGCGGATCCGGACCGAGATCCGGCCGGACCCGACGGCGGCAATGCCGCTGCAGACGGATCCGACGTCGTAGTCGCCGGAGTCATGCATAAATGGACGAATTTCGGGCGAGGGTGGAGGTCCCGCTGGTTCTCCCTCCGCAACGGCGTGCTGACCTACTCCAAGATCCCGGCGCCGGCGCTGCCCAAGGATCATGATCCGAATCCGAGCCCGAGATCCGAGGCCGATCCGTCGACGGACGACGTCCTGTTTATCGGATCCGCATCCGCCGCGCACTTTCGGATCAGGCCGCAGCAGAAGCCGATCGGGTTCATTTATCTCAAGGTGAGAGATCTCGACCGGCCCAGTACATTTTCTGATTTTGGTGATACATATGGATAGGATTTAATTCTGCATTGTCCCGATTGCGTCTTGTCTTTTCTCATTGGCTTAATGGATTTTTTGACGAATTTGGTTGGAATCAAACTGTTGGAAGGACTGATTCTTTCTGTATATTAATTTTTTATTTCCTTTTTTTTAGCAATTTGTTAAAATTCGATTTCTTTACGGTCGGATTGGGTCACATTACTGGCCACATCATACGTTTCAGCGGAAAACTAAAAAGACGGCTCTTTTGAAGGGATGTGGAGAGGATTTTAGTTTTATTAGTGGAGAAAGTCTCCAGTTGTTTGGTTGCTTATTTTCGGTGGATTATGTGTGGGGCGTTTTGGGAAGAAGAAGACGTGGATAT
Organism: Scilla litardierei; assembly: GCA_030789695.1. NCBI lineage: Eukaryota > Viridiplantae > Streptophyta > Magnoliopsida > Asparagales > Asparagaceae > Scilla > Scilla litardierei. The sequence continues at coordinate 41,292,853 of CM061134.1, forward strand.
GCTGCAGTTTGACTGTTTTTGTGGCGTGGGGCTTGAGCCTTGTTTTGGGTTGTGTTTTGGTTGTTGGTGGAATTCAGTTGTTTGTGGGGCTTGCGGGGCATCTTACCGTGAATTATAGGGTTGTTTTTGTCTGGGCACAGCTGGAATTTTGTTTGGTGATTGGTTGTCGAATCTGTGAACTCAAAGGAGAGAAGGGTACCCACTTTGGCTATTTGTTTTCGTTATTTATCCGGAAAAAAATTACTTCCATAACCTTTCTTTTTTTCTTTTCCGGTCAAGTATTATGGGCAATGTTTTGGGTTCTAGGTAATGAGCTGAGTTCAAAATGCATACTTATAACAGACTAACAGTGCTATTGCTTAATGATTGTTGAGAGATTTGTGGTCCCATGATTAACTTATAGACGATTTTTGCATTTAGTCTAATTTTTAAAACATATTTAGAAAATCGACCAGGTTGAAAACTATTTATGAAAACCGACCAAGTCTTGGTCAAAGCAGCTCGCGCGCATGTGGGCTGCCTTTTGAGCATTGGACGCGGTTTGAAACCGCGTCCAAATTTCAAATTGGACGCGGTTTCAAACCGCGTCCAATTCTCAAAATAAGGGCAGCCACCAGCTGCTGCCCTTTCTATCTTACATTTCTTTCTATCTTACTCGCACAACAGCGATTTTTACTCCTTGGGCGAAGTCTTCAACTCTGAAGTAAAATTCTCACCTTCTCACGGAGGTTTTGGCGATTTGGTGCTTCTCCTAGGTGATTTTGAGATGAGAAATATACTTCATAATAAGATATATGTTCTTGAAATAATTCAAATTTTGATGGTTTTAGAGAAATTAATGAATGTCAATTATGTGTAGGGTTAAAATAATGGCAAGTGATAGGATGTTTGTTACATGCTATTTTGATGGAGATTTAATGATTGATGAAAATCACGAATCGAAGTATGTCGGGGGTGCTGTGAGACCAATTATTGTGAGAAGACCGTCAACATATTATGAGCTAATAGATCGGATATACATATGCACACGGATAAATCGGCAGGAGTTTGCATTGAATCTGGTGTGCAAATGGCCAATAACTGATCAAAGGTTTACAACGGTTAAGATATCAGATGACGGAGACATGGAGATTTTGTTTAGCTTGGGTGAAGTTCAACGATCAGTTGAAATATATGTGGAAAAAGAAGCAATAAGCAACACCAGAGTGAGCGAACCACATGACACATTTACTCGTATGCTGGATATTGGTAATGATTCGGCTGACTTTATGCCTATAAAGAATATGGCGGGAGAAGTGTGTTCGTATAACCAACAAGAGGATACGTAAGTATAGAAAGTTTTGAAGTACTAAATACGTTTATGTTACATTTGTATGAAGTAAATTCGATATGCTAAACATTTCAATTATTCATATGACATTTGCAGTTGGAATGTTGCGGGACAAGGAGATGATGCAAATGCAAATTACTCCACTTATATTCAAGGTCCATCTGTACCAGAGACGATGCCCACGCAAGCAAATGTGATTCCTGAAGATATTGACAGACCCACATATATTGGAGCATCGACGTCTATAGCGAGACAGGTGGATGACGAAAGTGATGTCACAAATAATGATGAACATCCTAATGTGAGGGAGGAATAGCATGCAGGTTGCTGCCGATCTAAATGCAGATGATACAGACTGGATACATCAATCTGTTGCAGACAATACAAATGTGCAGTTTGAAGAGCCGTTGCTAGATGGAGAGGATGAGGAACAATGGGTAAACACTACAATTATGAGGAATTCCCAAGAAAGGCATTTGATAGAGCCGAGGCTTCCCAGCAGTACCGGAGTTTTCAACGTCGGTGATATGTATGATACAAAGATCGACTTGATAAAAGCAATAACGGAATGGAGCATCGAGCACAATGTCTCATTTAGACCAATCAAGACAAACAAAACTTGCTATTCCGTGATATGTGGCTTGAAGCATGAAGTGAATCCGCATACTCAAGATGAGGGGAGTAGGAATTGTCCTTGGAGGATTTATGCAGCGGTGGGAAAAAGAACAGCTGGGAGGTTCAAGATAACAAAAGTGGTGATGAACACACCTGCAACAATCCCACTCTAAATACTGATCATAGTCAAGCCACATCATCTTTTATAAGTTACAAAATTATGCCCCAGGTGAAGACCAAGCTTGATATGACACCTGTAGAAATACAAGATGCCATTCATGCCATGTTACACATTAGAATATCATATCACAAAGCATGGATGGCTAGATCGAAAGCTTTAGCGAGGATATTTGGGGATTGGGAGGAGTCATACAAGAGGCTCCCACAGTACTTAGAAGCCATCAAGGAAGGCAATCCTTCATCCCCAGCTGGCTGATACTGCTGAGAGGTGCCTCCTTCATCCCTGGCTGGCTGATACTGCTGAGATGTGCCTGCTTCATCCCCGGCAGGCTCTTGTCGTCTTGAACCCTTACTTCTATGTCGTGTACCGTGGAGCACCTGTCCGATCTTATCCCTAATTTGAAGGATCTGCTCTGGGTCACGTGCTTCGTAAGCACGTGTACACATAACCTCTAACATTCTGAGTGCGTCGGTCTGCAAAACAAATGGATAAAATATATATTAGAAACTTATGTATAAAATAAACATACAAACATTTTAATGCTAAACTACTATTTACCATTTCCCGCTCGATTGGACCACGAGGCATGTAACCATACGGGGGTTCTTGCCTACTATATATCCACCTCCGTGTGATTCTCCAATACCACTCTATATATACATCTAAACTGACAGCATCCCTCTGCTCAGCAATATGTGCAGCCCTTTCGTACCACTTCATGAGGGGCTCCACAGTGGCTTCATTCCATGCTCTAGGGTTCATACCGGTCTTCACCAGCATGATTGGAACCGCTTCTGGAATATGCTGCGGTATACCAAATTGGCGCATAACACGATCTGGGACATGCATCACCAATACATCAAAGCAAACTAGCGGTACACGCGCACGCCAGCTCTGATTTTCTAAAACACATAAATCAGGAAGATTCTGATATCTCTGAAGATATGGCTCCCAGATCACCTAAAGGAAATGAAAATTATGAATAACTCATCAGAATTTGTAATATTAATTCATCGTTCATCACATCAATGTATAAAATTTACAACTTCTTACCTGTGTCGGCTCTAACATGTCAAGCTCGTTTCTATAAAAATCCAGTTGCCGCTGAGGGTTTTTTCTGAATGATAATGGCACATTCCACCTGCACCCTAAAGGGATGGTGCCATCCGATATGTCTTGTGAGCAAGTCGGCCTGCCTATATGCAATCTCTCCCATGACCATACCTGTGAATATGAATTTGTCAGTGACTGTTACTATATAAAAAATATTACAATGAACTTAAGTTTCAAATTGTATACCTGCAACAAGGTGGAGCATGCGTATAACCCAATTGTTTCCCTTCTTGCCACCTTACTTAGCTCTGCGTACAGGTGAGCAAGCACATCACTACCCCAGGAATAATCTCCAATGGGCTCTATATGTTCCATCTTTGTCAACCACCTGAGATGCATCGACCCTTTACTTGGATCTGGCACCAATAATGTGCCTATCATATGCAAAATATATGCCCGAGTATATTGCCGAATCTCCTCAGGGGTGGCTTCTGCAGGCAGCTCCATAAATGTCTCTCGCAACCAGCTCAGTTTTACCTTAGCTCCTTGGTTTTATGTGGATGCCTGTCCAAGGAGCCGCTCCATCAAATCTGTCCAATTGGGACGGGTTGGTATTCTCCATATAGGAATGCCCTCAACAGGAAGGCCCGTGATGACTGACACGTCCTGTAATGTTGTCGTCATCTCACCTTGACGGAGATGAAATGTATTGGTCTCGAGCCTCCATCTATCCACCAATGCAGAAAGTAACGCCAAATCCAACCGTATCCACTTCAACCTCGCACATACATCAAGCTTGGTAATTTCCATATAGTATGCTGCACGCTCATCTAAAACCCATGCGGTATGTTTCCTCGTATGGTCCACTACCAATATAATATCCGCCTGCAACCAAAAAATACGAAATGTTACTATACTTCATGCAAAATTACGAAGAAAGATACATTTCGTAAAATATTAATTTACTAGTTTTGTTCATACCTGCCCAGGCTGTATATGTGCTGAACGATGTCAACGATGTCGTTCCTGGTCATTCAAGACCGAATTTGAAACGGGTCCTGGGTCCATATCTGCTAGAAAAAATATATAAGATGAAAAAAATTGATATATGAAAAAGAAAAAAAATTGCATGGTGATGTTAATGATGAATGTTACAATCAACTAACATGAATTGGTGTTTCATCTAAAATTTATTTCAATTTATACATGGCATTTGGTAGAAATTTTTTTAGCATATAATGGATTGGTGTTTCATCTAAAATTTTGTATTGGTGTTTCATCACTAAATACATGGTATTCCATAAAATTTTGTATGCTAAAATTTTGATTATGAAACACCAATACTCCTAGGGGTGGCAAACGGGTCGGGTCGGGTCGGGTTCAGGTCGGGTCAGGTTTGACCCGACCCGTTTAGGGGTGGACCCGAACCCGACCCGGATTTAATTCGGGTCGGGAATGTAAGACCCGAACCCGACCCGACGAGTTGGCGGGTCATCCGAACCCGACCCGCATTCGCTTCTCTTTCAAATTTTTTTTGACATAATTCGCTTGTAGCAGGAATCGAACCAAAGATCCCCTGGAAACGGTAACACAAGCATACCAATTGAGCTAGCAACGAGACCTGAGAGTGACACATCAACTAATTATTTATCTAAACTACAAGCCAATACTAGAAAATGAAAAATACAACGCCTGCATAGGGATTCAAACCTGTGACCACGTTAGAAATCAAATGCAGCAACTGAACGCGCTGACCAAAATTCCCAGCAAGCACCCTCGGATGTTTAGATATAAATATAGTATATATATATTTATTTATAAATCGGGTATAATCCGGGTCATGCGGGTTGACAGGTCAAACCCGTACCCGACCCGATTTTTATACGGGTCAACCGGGTTGACCCGAATTCGACCCGACCCGGATACACCCATACCCATACCCGGCTAAGTAGGCCGGGTTCGGGTCGGGTCGGGTCGGGTTCATTTTGCCACCCCTAAATACTCCTATAATGGTGTTTCATCTAAAATTTTAGCTTAAAATTTTAGTATACAAAATAAAATTTTAGCATTTCATGTAAATACCAATACTCCTAAGGCTCACTAAATTTTAGATCAGAGCCAAGAAAAAATTTCATCAACACTTAAACCCATTGACATTTGGTAGAAAACAAGAGCATCATGAAAAAAAATTACAAGAAACATACCTAATGAATGTTTTCACTCCTTGATGAAATTATTACTTTAGAGAGCTAGATTTAAATCCCAGAACGGAGAAGGAAAATACGGCGGTTTTAGGGTTTTTGGCGAGTAAGGAAGAAACAAAGAAAGAAAGAAAGAAGAATGAAGATGAAACGGCGCCGCTGTCGAAAAGGGTGTTTCAATTTGGACGCGGTTTCAAACCGCATCCAAATTGCGTTTTGGACGCGGTTTCAAACCGCGTCTAATGCTCAAAAGACAGCCCACACGCGCGCGAGCTGCTTTGACCAAGACTTGGTCTGTTTTCATAAATAGTTTTCAAACTGGTCGATGTTGTTAATATGTTTTAAAAATTAGACTAAATGCAAAAATTGTCCTTAACTTATATACAATGGTGTAACCAGGAATTTATTTTGCACCGGGCAAAAATAATGATGATCAAAGAATAATTTCTTTATAAAATATCATAGCAAAAAAAATTAAGGCTAAAAATGCTTTGATTACATATTGATAATATCAGTAAAATACTGTCAGGTATATATTGAAAATATGATATATATATATAAAATATAAAAAGTGTCTATTTACATCAAACTCTATCTAAACTGATATATACTCTACTGTTGACTATGTATCATATGTCTCACTTAAGACTTCAATAACATCTTATTTTTTGAAAAAAATGAAAAAAAATTTCATTCATTTTCAAGACATTTTAGCTTTAAAAATTAATATATTAATATGTATCGAAAATTAGTAATCAATGCCAAGCGGAAATGAATGAAATAATGGCTAGAATTCACTTGACAAGCATGCAATATATTAAAGAAGTGATTTAATGTTTTCATACATAGTATAAACTTCAAAGTGCAGAATCAAATTTTACTTTAAAAGGTTTTTTGCTTTCAACAGATCATACATGTTATGCAATTATCCTAGTAAAAGAACTACACAACCATTGTCAATGAACTTGCTTTGTGGACTTCATCTCACTTAGTTTTGGCCCCAAAAAAATGAGTGCCAAAAGAGATTGAAAATTTGATAGGTTTAAAATTAATAAAAAATTTAACAAACTTAAATCTTTAAAATTAGTTCTTTTTATAGTAGTTTAGGTATACATAGTAAAACTTTACATACATATATTAAATCGTTTAAAATATTAAAAAGTTAAAAGTATAAACAATGTTAATAACAATTAATAATAGTGCAGATATGCATAAATAAGAAGATTAATATGACAAAAGTTTAACATAAATCAAAATAACCAATAGTTAAAATTAAATTCTAAAAATATTTTTAAATTGCTAGCTACCGGATTCGAACCCACGCCGTTTGGGACTAGAACTACTGCTGGACGCATTGACCAGTTGGCCAAACTGCCACAGCTATTAGGTGGGCTATGGAATTAGTTTAATGGCCATTCCTAAGTATGTCAACATGAACCAACCCAAACTTACAAAGTCTTTTCTGGTTCATTTTGCCCTGGGCAGCTGCACAGGGCAACGCGGACGTAGTTCCGCCCATGCTTATTTAACACATTTTGTTACAAATACATAGGACACATTGTCAATTTTAAATTTTGGATAATGTAATCAGCTTAATGCGATAACTTGTATGAATCAGAATGAGGTGCCACTTATACATGTTATGGTGGTCTTTGGGTGCATAAAAAATTAGCAGCATAAGCAGATTCAGCACAAACCACACTCTGTTTGTGTAAAGGGAATGGTTGGCCAATAGAGGGTAACCGAATATTTGGAACAATGTGTGCATGCAATAGGATCTAATAGTTTTTATGAATAAAAATAAAGCACACATTCTACAGGTTCAAAGCACGTACCACTCTAGATCCAAGTCACGTTAAAATGATTTATATTAAAATACAATTTTTCTGGAGTTCCTTAGCAGCGTATTGCTTAGGTACAAATTTAACTGTCTCAAATAGCAAGTTCATTGTTAGCCATTTTAAAAACTTTGATCTTTATGTAACTATGAACAAGTTAGAGGTATCAATCTATTACATTCAACGTATTTGCACATCTATTGGTACTTAAGCTTCCCGTCTTCAACCTGTTAGATTTTTTCTGTTTAAGATGACTCATCAGTAGGTATGCCAATTTCAAATGTAACATTTAAGGCATTTGGCAATGATAAACTAATGTTTAATATGTGATCTTATTTGTGTGTGTGATACACATGGACATGCACACATAAGCTCTAAGGTGCATGTGAAAATATTTATATACTAGAAAAAACCCGTGCACACGGTGCACAAAGAAAAAAAACCTCGACGAATAAGATGCAGTGAACGTGCACAATCGAGAAGGAGCGAGAATTGTCGGTGTGTATGCCGGTATCGTCGGGGGGTAAAATGGCGCAAAACATCGGGGTCAAAATGCAAAAAACCTTAGGTGGTGGCAAACACGTAAATAAGGGATGTGTTTTTGGGGTTTGGTGGGGGGGGGAATGTCAACCATATAGATAAGTGGAATGGGGGGGGGTCTTTTTATTGTTTTTTGTTTAGTGTGTTAGTGGGGTGATGGAATTACCCTTTTGCCATTGTCCCATGTGGCGACATGACATTGCCACATGGGAAAATGGCAATGTCGTAATTCCATCTTTTATAAAAGAGATAAGATCGTTCCTAGACATAATATGCAATGTGCAATCTTATTGTTACTTGAGTCTGTTCCCTCTTTTATGTTGCCTAAAAGAGGGAGAGGGAGAATATTAATTATAATGCTAAAATTTACATTAATATTTAGTTAGCTTGAATTTGGGAAGAAACCTTTTTTGAGTACAAAAAGGAGGGTTTTCCATCCTATTCCAGTACTAGGATTTATGAAACAATTAACATGATAAAGAGTTACAATTTTTGAACTCCAAGTGTATCTTGTAGCAAGCTTTGATCACCTTTTACCATACCACATGACTTAATGATGCTCATGATAACTGTAATGGTTTGGGGGGGATGGACAAGAAGGATACCTGGCTTCTCCGTGTTTGGGGTTAAGCGATCAGGACCGGTGTACCCGTGTTTCACGACCCATGTTTCCTGCTTTCTGATGTATCAAAAAAAATTATTTCCACAGCCAAAATTGCGTTGACCAACAAATTAGCGTAAAAATATTTAGCAGCGCGGGCGTCTTCGACGCTGAACAACAAATTCGGTGTAAAAAAATTTGGGTGCCCAAGCGGCGCGGAACAACAAATTAGCATAAAAAAATTTAGCGCGGAACAACAAATTAGCGTAAAAAAATTTACCGGGTGCCTTCGGCGCGTGAAATTATTCTCCACTTGTTGCCTTATACATCGAAGAGACGGTGGGCCCCGCATTGAGGGAGAGATCATTCGATCTGCAGCAGCATTCAATCTGCATCATTAAATGCAAATTAAAGTTTTTTTTCCCCAAATGCATTAATTCAGTGCACTCTGCTATTCCCCAGAAACGTTCATTCCCCAGAAACTTTCCCCCCCAAAACTTTCCACAAAATCTCATCTCAACCATTCATTTCTCAATATTAAATCTCAGCCGTTCTTCTATTAACCCTTTTGTCCTAGTCAGCTTGTCCTAGTCAGCCCTAAAATTCAAAAACAGTCATCAAATGTAATATAGATATATATGAGAATAATTTGTATCATATACCATGGAAGACATCTCCTCATATACAAGATATAAAAAGTGGGGTGGTACAAGCCCACATGGGGTTGTACTTTTTGTATTACCTCACTTTTTGTGTCTTGGTATATGAGGAGATGTCTCCCATTCATATGATGCCCATTATTATATATATATTTAACAATGAGTCTCATATGACATGATGCTAATCCTCATATGCGACTTCCAAAACTCCTATCTCCACTATTTTTTCATAGAATCGAAACTGTTCATTTTGATGTTCATATTCTATAACAGTAAAACACCGAAAACCGGGTGAACCTAATGTGGTTTACCCATTCATCCATCCGTCGCAAAAGTTCTATTCATGTAAAAACCGTTAAATTTGCGACGGATGGATGAACTGACAAAATTCACTAGGTTGACATGAAATTTGATGTTTTGAAATGTTAAATATGTAAATCAAAACGAATGGTTTTGATCCTTTGAATAAATAGCGGATGATGTAGTTTTGGAGGCGTATATGAGACTTAGCATCAGATTCATATGATACCCACCATTCTCATATATATATACTAGTTATAACTCGTGTCCGCGGACACGGTTCATTTAAGATTTTTTCTCGCGAAATCTTTGTTCCCCAAATTTTTTTTCACAACCAAAATTGCATGGAATAACAAATTAACGTAAAAAGATTTAGCAGCACGGGTGCATTCGGCGGGGAACAACAAATTCGGTGCAGACGCATTCGACACGGAACAACAAATTCGACGCGAGCGCCTTCGGTGTGGAACAACAAATTCGGCGCGGAACAACAAATTAGCGTAAAAAAATTAGGCGCGAGCAATTATTCTCATCTTGATGTGCATTGAAGAAACTTCAAAACTTTCCACAAAATCAAAGTTTTAAATGCACAACCTTCCACATAAAACCAAGGGAACTTAAACCCCCTCTGGTTAATAAAGATATTATTCTTTTAAAAAAAGTACAGATGAAGATCACAACTGGCCAAGTAAGAAATTCATCGAATTGCACTCTGTATGAGCTGACATTTTTTGGTAGCAATTAATGTGTTCCCTTGTGGTTGGTCAATTTTTAAGCATGGTTTCAAGGAAGTTCAAGTTTCAAGCCTGGTTTCAAGCAATTAAATGCACAACCTTCTCGATTTACCCAACAGGGAGGGTCTGCTGCGTTTTTCCATATAAAATATTGAGTTTTCCAACCAAATGGATTTCCTCTCAAAACTTTCTCAAAACTCATCTCAACCTTCCATTCACCATGATGAAATCTCAGCCACTCTTTATCTTGTCCTAGTCAGCCCTAGGATTAAAAAACAATTGTCAAATGTAATATATGTATGTATGTATGTATGAGATTAATAAAAAATAGGTGGAAACTGATAAAAATAATCAGGTGCGCTAGCGTGACTTGTTTCTATTGGTTGAGAAAAAAAGTAAGCACATAGGTTGTACTTGCTTTTATTTCTTCTTCGGTCAATCGGAACGCATCACGTCGGCTTTGATAAAATATGAACTGAAAAGTCTTCCTAAAACTTCATCCTTTCAGTGGACTAGGTAAAAGTAAGAACATGAGTTCTTTTTCCTTTTTTAACTTTATCTAATAAGTGGACATCATATCAGTTGCACCTGATAACATACCAGTTAGAACATACGCACACATATACTTATATACTCCCCACCTCAGCACACTGGTGCTTGTGATTTTGATTAATTAATTGTTTAATTCCTAGTTATTGTTGGCATCAAGGTCAAGTAGATAAAATTCATTCATCATTTAAGAACCTTTGTAATTTAACACCTATCTTCATTATCATTTTTTTCCATTTTATAAGTGTAAAGATGAAAGCCTACCTTCACCATTTTTTGGGGTGGGATATTTCTCTTTTTATTGGTACTTCTCAAGCATTTTAAGACCACCTCTACCACAATCTAACACCAGATAACTTGCCATAAAAGGAACCTAGTAACTTAACTTCTGTTAACACTTTTTTTAAACATTTAGGATGAAATTTGGGCTCATTTCACTCTTAGAAATAAACAGAAAGTGTCTCATTTACTTGTTTGCTTAATCTTCTACACTGGGGAGCGAACCATTATATTAGTCACTTTTGATCTTAAATGTAATATGTTCCATTTGTTTTAAGATAGTGTTTGAGTCTATTAACATTCAGAGGTAATACAAAGAAAGAATTTGAAAGAGCTTTATGTTTACTATGATACATCATAGGCCTTATGATCATATTGTATTTCTTTAAAAAGTAAACCATTTTTGAGCAAACCAAGTTTTGAAATCTTAGTGGCAATCTCGGTATCAACTTATGGTTTGTAGTGTCAGTATTGGCTGTTGGAAGTAATAGATGATAATGATACGTATCGAAATTTTTAGATTTTAGGTATCAATTTACTTAGATCATCATAACTGGATCATCATAACTGGTAGCTGTCGGTAAACTTCCATTTTTAGAGGAGTGCATGTATGTCCATGGCATTACGTTCTCTTTTTTTATCATACTTCATGGACGGGTCATTTCATGAATTATCTAAATCAATTGAATCAGCTTCAGGAGTCTGCCATCTTAGCCTTACTCTATAGTCGAAATAGTTCAATACCATATGTATCATGTGAAATTTGAATAGTTTTGCCTGAGTGCTTATAAAGAAGGGTATCCATCCATCGTACAAATACTTTCTGAAATTGTTGATGTGTGTTGGTATTAGCTAATTTTTAAAACTTTAATTTTGATTATTAAATGAGATTTCTTTGATTATTTTGTTAGATAAAATAGACTTTTAAATTTTGGTAATTCAAATGATGGATCTCGTTTATTCGTTGCTATTAGTTAGTCTCAATGGTATTGGTCAGTTTCGAATGGATTGTATTGCATGCTTGAAATCTGATATGATATGAACGTCACGTATCGGTATTGGCCGAGATCTCAAACCTTTCTATAAACATTTTAGGTACATTTGGAAGTTTATTCTTTCTTCCTATGGTGACATTTTCTCGAGTATTGTGGTCCTGTGATTTCACGAGGAAGGGTGACAGAAACACATCTTTCTCTGGGTGAGAAACAAATCTTTCATTCATTGTGTACTCTATCTTGTATTTGGAAGGTTAGAAATTCTTGGATCATCTAAATATGTAGTTGTCCTCCCTAATCATGATCATGGTCATGCTAGTCTTTATTATACTTTCAAGTCAACATATGTTAATTTTAGTTTCATTTATTTGGAGAATAGGATAGTTTAGTTATGATGATTTATCTCCTTTTCGGGGTTGCTATCAAAGGCTGATTCTCTCTTGAGATATTTTTCTTTCATCTATTTTCTGCTATAAGCCTATAAGCCTTGCTTCTTTCCTCCTCCATGTCATGTGTGCGCTCATTCTTGCATAGCGGTCAACTTCTTAGAATAACCTTCACCCTTTGCATCTTCCAATAGTGTCACCTTTGAAAGATAATGCCAAATTGTGAACTCTCCAAGCACGTTGAGCACTATTTATGATCAACCGTCACTCTATTGATTCTATCTGATCTGATAATATATTTTGTGTCCTTTTGGTTGTATGAGCTTTATTTCTCTGTTGCAACTTTCCCCCCATCTTCGAGCAAACTTTCAACGTTGCCGTAGGCTAAAAAATAATCTAACAGGGATGATGACAATGATTGTCCAAGGTCATCTTTTGGCATTGTCTTGTTTATGCCCTTTTTCTTTTTGTTGGAGATGTGTGGAAGTTGTCGGTATCTTTCTCCCCTTATTATGTGTATTGTTCAACTATCTCTTTTAATATGTATAGTTTTATTCTTTATGAAATAGGATGGTTACTTTTCATGCTTTTTTCAAGAAAAGAAGACAATTTTTAGGGAATCACATTCATCCCTGAGTCACCGAGCATACTAATAGGTAAAATGCAATGTATTTTGACCTTTTAAACGTTGCAGGAAAATGTAATGATGTGAAGTTTCAAGATTTTTTGTTTTCTATTGGACCAAACTGTTCCTTGTCTCTTATTTTCTCCTTCAAATGAGCTTTTGGGATATCTAATGTATCGTTACAGATATATAGCAAAGTGCATGTTAATGTTGTCAGAATAGGGACCATTTCCTTCTAATTCAAATCCCTTATTTGCTATTTTTATCTTGGAAGTTAATTAACTTTCAACTTTTGCATAGATCTCGTCGTTTCGTGAGAGCAAGTCGGATGCCAGGCGATTCTATATATTTTCCCCTACAAAGACACTTCATTTAAGAACTGATTCGAAGGAAGATCGTGTAGCCTGGATTGAAGCTTTAGTCTCAGCAAGAAGCAAATTTTCCTTGACTGACAGGCTATCCCTGCTACAAAATGATGTAACATTTTCAACTAAAAAACTTAGAGACCGTATGCACAGTGAGGGACTTGATGAGGCAGTCATCAATGATTGTGAACATATCATGCAGTCAGAATTCTCAGAGTTTCACAGACAGTTGAAACTTCGATACGAAGAGCATCTTACCCTGCTTGGTTCATTTAGGCAACACTTTGAGGTATTCATTGTGGCTATATGCATTTTTTGATATGAAATTGATGTTCTTTGTGCTAATATAGTGATGTTGGTGGTATCATTGACAAAATTAGGGTATGCATTGCCAACCTTTTGGAGAATGTCAGCTTCGTTAGCATCCATATTCCATACATGTCAATTGCATTTTGTTGATTATCTTTGCCACCTTAGCTTCTCACTTGGATTTTTTATTGTTTGAAACTTCCCAGAAAGGCATACCTGTAAATTTCTATTGTCGTAACTTGCTAACTTTTGGTTTTACTGGCCATCTTTTTGCCTTTTGTTTTGTTTGGGTTTGCTACTTGTCCTATAAATAGTGCTGTTACTTGTCCTATAACTAGTTTATTTCTTTAACTATGAACTTATATTATTTTTCTTCCTGACAATGAAATGCACTTTCAAGCTGTTTAGATTTTATATATATATTTGTAACATGACCTAATTTATAACCTTGCTAAGAGAAGCAATGTGGTTAAATAGAAATACAATAATAAATTATATAAATGAATGGTTTAGTTCTACTGGCTGTTTTGTAAGTATAGCCTTGATTGTAAGTATAGGTTCAATGCCCTGCCATTAGGTTAATATCCCACAATAAAATTCAAGACAACAGAAAAGAGCAGGAACAACAAAAGCAATGACTTTTTCCGTGGTATTTGCGGTGGTCTGCGCTAATCCTTTCTCTATTTATGCTTGTCAGGGGCAATCATCGTTGATGTAGATCTAACCAAAATGCTCATTGGTGCATGAATTAGGAGTCCTAACTGGCGCTGTACTCTCTCCAGTTGCCCATGCCAACTCAGCTGGTTCTTTATTGTATCCTAAACTGTAGCTTACTCGGACTTGTCATGGATGCCCTTCAATTTAGTATTCTCATTTTAATTATTTCTTGGGCATGTCGTTTCTGAATTTCTCGTCATTTCAAACCATGCACATGGAGAATCATCCAGGCATCTCATGCAATTTCCATTTAATTTCATGGTATTCTATGATCACATAATTTTTTGGAAGTTCTTATCTACCTTTCGACTTTGACCCATGAATAAATCTTCAATCTCACCACTGTTGCTTGTCATGAATCCTAGAGGGTCATCCATCATAGTACTCCTGCACAAGCACGCTTATCCATGTGTTAGTCCATGGTTCCTCACAAATAAAAATACTAGCTATGTTAGTTCTCATGTTTCAGGGGACTACTGCATCCGACACTGTACTAGCTTATGTTCTAAGTTGGACTGTTTGCTTTTCACTTGGTGCATTAACATTCCTTTCCTTGTGTTTTTCATGTCGGGTAACTGGCCAAAGTAAATTTTAGAGGTATCACCCATGCATTTGCACTACGAGGTGGCTCAACCTTGCAATTTTAACACATCCTTAGGATTCTAGAGCTGGTCTCTATCCACTTTAGAGCTGGTCCATATCGATTCAAGAGGTGGGATTTAAGAGGGGTCTCTCGACGTGGTATTTTGCTTAATGTGGAACCTAGTTCTGGACACTTCTGTTATCTCTAATACCATTTCTCACTCCCTTCCTAGAGTGTAACCATTATACTGCTATTATCACTTGACCATGTATAACCATGGTGTTTGTTCCACATTCTTCCCTAGAAAAGTCCTAGCCACTGTTATTTTTTCAGTTCTCCCAAACTATAACATTGCTTGCACCCTTCTAGCACCACTTGGTGTCTGACACTGTTGAGCAATTTATCCTAAATTCCAAAGTGGTGAAAATTGATGTTTTTATGGTCATCATGACATGTACTCCCCACTCCTCTTTCGCTCTCTCGCGCACACCCCCTCCCCCTCCCTCTCATAGTTTTTCTGTGAGAAAGAGATTCTGTATATTCTCCATTTGTCCTACCGATTCCAAATCTTATATCTAACCTTCTCTTCACTTTTCTACATTTGGAGTCAACCAATCTTTGTTCACATAGAACTAATCTTATATCCTTGTTCACATCAATATGGCTACTAGGCACTTGCATTTTTTCCCCCTAAAAACCCTAACATTTCCACACTGGGAATAAGCCTTTTCAAAATCAATAAAAACTATCCGGCATCTGTCTACCTCTATTCCTTCTATATTTTTTACTTCATTCATATTTGTAAGCATATTTTTGATAGTCACCCCACTGGGCATAATTATTTGAAGGGACGAAAGCCCGGTAACATATCATATCTTGTAGACTTTTTATGGTTTGTTTATTTTTATTAAGAGCGTTAATCCCTGACTTTAATCTTTCTGTATTAATTAGTATTTGTTTAACCATTTGAGGAATATAGTCAAGTTACATGGAAGATCCCCATGCACTTGAACTTCACATAGTTTGCTTACTATTAAGAATGAACACATCAATCAAACTTTGTCTGTTGGGGGTTCATTCATGGATAATGTTTCCATGTATATTTTTTAATTGTAACCTGCAAATTATGTATATTTATGAGATTTACGCTTTCTGAATTAAGGATGCTAATGTGGAGGATGATACAAGAACAAGTCGTGATGGCCCATTGCAGTTGATGAAGAATGACTTTTCTAACTCTAGTCATGGAAAATACAGTGGTACTTCCCTTCATTCCATACGTTTCCTTAAATGTACAAGTTCCTCAGGTTTAGAAGAGTTGTCAAATGATATTCCTAGTTTCATTAGTGTAGTTAATTTCTTCTGGTT
Source organism: Scilla litardierei (assembly GCA_030789695.1). Lineage (NCBI taxonomy): Eukaryota > Viridiplantae > Streptophyta > Magnoliopsida > Asparagales > Asparagaceae > Scilla > Scilla litardierei. The sequence goes on from CM061134.1 coordinate 41,309,081, forward strand.
AAAAATTCTCAGTGCTTATTTAAGTGTTTGTTGGTTAAAAGAGCACGTCTATTAGTGCCTCTTTATACATGTGTTACCTGCATGTTGCAACAATCATTACGATGCTATGAACTCCTGATACACAACTGAGTTTATATATTCATTAGAGGGGGCATTATATCAGTGGTTGACTATCTTACAGACTGACGGATTAAATTTACTGTTTGTGAGACTGATGTCATATTCTCCCAGAGGGTAGCAATCTATGTTAATGAACATATGGCTAGAGAACTAGTGCAATAATAGTTGCATACTTTAAATGGTGATTATTTTGTATTCAATCTGAATGAAGTGATCCATATGATAACTGTGCATAAAGGCGCTCAAAGATAAGTGGAAAGGCGATTTTGCATGATCAGTCTTAACCTAGGTAGCACTAACCTAGGTAGCACGAACATTTAACCATGGAGCTGGGTTGTTTCAGACACACGCATTGGAGTTGTTTCAGACACACGCATTGGACACTTGTATCAGACATGATTCTTCTATTTTTAGTATACTTTGTAGAATTTATATCAACCCTATTTGGTTAGCGGACGAACATGCCACATTGGATTCGAATAGTACTTGGATATTCAGAGCAGATACATAAGATAGATCTAGACGTGCTCATGCATTTTGACAACTATTAGGTCCTACACTCGTCGGTGCCAAGTTCTTTCCTCCTGGGAAGAGTTAATGGGTATCCAAGCATTCACACAAACGAAGACGTGAGACTCAAGCTAGTTCACTA
>CM061134.1:41310352-41473734 GCA_030789695.1 Scilla litardierei
AATGGTGATAAAGGGGGGACGTGCTTTAAGGTGAGTGGTGAGCTCCTGCTGGCGTGGGCTGGTGGACGCACCTGCTTCGATCTGAGGCCGACCCGCATCTTTGTGGGGGCCTCGTCGCTTGGCCCGCTCCTTCCTGGGGCTGCTGGCTTGTGGCTTGGGCTTGGGCCGCTCGATTTTGGCCCATTCATGGAATGGTCGTATCAGAAAAAAATTTGTGTTTTTGGACCGTTGTTCAAAGTGGGACCTGAATTCAAGAAATTCTACGGATATATCCTTCATGCAACTCTGCATGGCACCTTGAATTGGGTTCCTACGCTTTAGTTTAAAAATGACATGCAGCTTGAGCTACACTAAAGATCGGTAATAAATATAAGAGAAAATTTGGGTATGTTTATTTATTTTGCCTGCTTAAAGCATCTAAATGTTAGGGGTTATGATACCTTCCCTTCTTGTAAAGTGTTTGACTATTTGCAAAATGATGTATGAGTATTAGAAATTACCCGTGCACTAAAAGTAACCCTCTACGAACAAGGTACGGAGCACGCGCACAACTGAAAAGGTGTAAGAGGTGTGGGAGTGTGTAGGTATCGTTGGGGGTAAAAGGGAAGCAAGCTTGTAAATAAGAAGGGTGAAATGGCTAAAATGCAAATAACAAAGGGCAAACATGCAAATATTTGGGATGAAGGGGGCATGCAATTTTTTTTATTTTTTGAGTGTTGGTATTCGCACCACGAAAATTTATGAATACACCACACTACTTGATTCACCACATCTATATTTTTATCATCAGGTGTTTGGATTTGGAGATCCGAACGGCTCTAATACGTTTATTCTTCCGTTCGGAATTGCAAAGCCGAACAATATAATAAAATATGTATTGTGTTCGGTTTTATACATGTATTGTATTAGCGCCGTTCGGATCTCTAAATTCGAACATCTGATATTAAAAATATAGATGTTGTGAATCAAGTAGTGTGGTGTATTCATAAATTTCTGTGGTGCGAATAACAACACTCTATTTTTTTATTAGTGGGGTGAGGCATTTACAGTTTTGCCATTGTCCCATGTGGTGATGTGACATTGCCATATGGGGACAATGGCAAAACCTTAATTCCCTCTTTCAATATATAGATTGTTTTGAAAAGTAGTTCTGAGAAATCATTTATAACTGTTTGGCACTTTTCATAAGTTGTGTAACGACCCGCTCTCGGGGGCACGTTACTTATTTGATATTTGCACAGGTCCTGTAGGTTACCAGTGAAACCAAAATAGCCACGATGCAGAGATGTACAAAAATACCCAAATAGTGTCTAATTATTACAATCCATACTGTACCAAATGTCTCAACAAATATACATGAAAGAAAGAAAGTACACAACTGAAAATAGCTTTGGAAGCTGCGGTCGAACTCTGGTGCTATTAGCTCAAGAGCATCTACCTCCATATGTACGTCGTCTGCGATGCCACGAAAATGGAACCATAGGTAAGTTGCAACAATTCTAAATATAGAAAAGAAGCAGTGCACAAGTATGACAAAAGTAACTACGTACAAGCAGACCAGAGTGAAAGTAGAGTACTGCACAACAACTGTACACAACTGAGCAGTAAAGGTAAACTGAACTGAAAGGAGAGAACAACTGTACTGTGGTAGTGCAAGTGTAACATGCTACTACTGTAGCTAAAAGTACAACAAGTAAGGTACTGGTGACTGCACAGGTGTAGTAGGTAAAGTGCATGTAATGCGTAAAGTAAAGGTGACTGTAATGCGTAAAGTAAAGGTGACTGTGCAAAAGTAACTACACTACGTGACTCAAGTTGGAGAGTACAATATGTGTCCATCGAGTCCATCTCTTGCCTGGGCGCGACCTAGACGAATGCCAAACCACATGCACGATACATGTATTTTACCGAAACATAGGCAGCGGGACGGGATGCCGAAACACAGGCAGCGGGACAGGAAGATTGAACTCCAGTCACTCCCGCACTCTCTCAAACTATGAGTTACCCCAAAAACTCCAGTGAAGTGTCAAGAGTTCTATGTACATGTTCCTTTTATGATGTTCCACGAGAGGTTCCACAAGATATTCCACAAGATGTTCAACATGTTACTAGTCAAACCAAGACAACCAATTGACTTTCTTATTGAAAACCAGAAAGTTAGAAATTCTTTCCAAAACAGGCTGGCCAAGCGAAGTGAGGATAAAACAAGTCCAACATTCGGGGTGTCTAGTATTGTTTAGCACACAATTTACCCAAGTTGATGGTTGTGTGCTACAACCACCAAAGCTGAAAGTTGGCAAAGTAATCTGTAGTTGATTACTTTTCTATTAGATTAGGTCTCTAGTTCGGTTCAATTCAATAGACATTCGGAGGCTATAGTGGTGTTCCAAGTTCATACAGGTACACTTATCTAGTTTTCTAAATTTAGAATTCGTCGTGACTTACTTATTTCAAGGTTGTCGTAGCAAGCCGGAATTGGATCTAGGGCTTCTACGGACTTGGTGCACAAGAATTGTTACCTGCAACACAAGAATACTTGGTTAAAGAACGCTACATTTTCTATTTAAATAATCTGATTGTTTTGATTTTATAAACTGATTGAAACGTTGTCGGAAAGCGTTCTAAATTTTTCTGTAGGCTAGATATGATGAAATTAATTTTACTATAGGAGAAAATATTTTCCTGAAGCTTATTGTAATTTTTATAATTTTTAAAAGCTCAAAAATAATTTAAAACTATTTTTCAATTAGTTAATGTATTTGTTCCATAATTTCTTCTGGGTGCAATACATATCGGAATGGTTCAAGTGAGCTGTCAAAACGACCGCCTCGAAGAGTTCTACAACATATATTTTTCTCACGTATCATTGTACGTGAAAATAAGAAGGTACAGATTTTTAATTGAAAAAGACGTATTTAAGTTTTAGGGTTAAAAATTTATTCTGGAAAAACTAAGCTTCTGATTGAGATAAAACCAGTGCCATTTGGTCCAGAACGTCATTTCTGATTTTCAGAGGGTGGTTTCACATTTTTCTGAGGCCTATATTATTTACTATGAATTTAAAACCAATAAACCCATATTATTTAATTATCAAAATACGTTTTATACGGGATAATACGAAATACGCTATAATAATACATTATATAAACCTCACATTCGTTCTTCGTTACTACGTGAAACAGGGCAGCGGGGGAGTGGTCCTCGTCGACGCCGGCGGCGAAGGGGAGCGGGGCGGTGATAGCGGCGGCGAGCGGAGCTTGCGGCGGCGCTCAACGACAGTAGCAGCAGGCTTGGCGGCATTCGAGTGCGTCGGACTGTGGGGGTTGCTGGCGGACTGAGGGAGGCGGCGGAGGAGCCTTGGGTCACTGGAGGCTGTCGGGGTGGTTCGGGGCTTCGAGGCTTGCGTGACGTTCAAACGTCGAGAGGGGAAGATCGAAGTCGACGCCGTCGGAGTCCTAGGCGAAGGCACGACACGAGATGAGGGGGAGGCACTTTGCAAGGATCTCGGAGCAGCTCGGAGACGGCGATGGCTCGTCGGAGCGACGTCTGTGCGAAGGCGGAGTGCATCGAAGGGTGGGGTCGATGGGCTCGGAGGGGCTCTCGTCGGGAAGGGTGAGCGGGGTGACGGCGTGACGGAGGCTGCAAGGTAAGGCGAGGCCAGGTGAGGGCCGATGAGAGCGGGCTTCTGCAGGTCGTCGGGGCTGTTCTGCGGCGTGGTCGGAGCTCAGCATGGCGGCGTTGATTGCGGAGCGGTGGACTGGGCTCGTTCACTGGAGGTAGGGAGCTCGGACGTGGGGCTGGGCAGTGTCGGAGCTCCCAGCGAGCTTAGAGATGGCTGCGACGAAGGCTGAGGGCTCAGGCGGCGAACAAAACCGCCGGTGGGGGTTTGGGTTCAGGGGAAAAAGAGAGCGAAAGAGAGAGAGAACGAGAGTGTGTGAGAGACAGTGGACTTGGCCTTTGCATGAAGAAGAGAGACAGAGAGATCTGAGAGAGTGAGAGAGTGATAAGAGAGGGTGGCTTGCGTTAGCTGAGGAGAGGTTAGAGGGTTATGGGTTTATAAATAGGGTTATTAAATCAATTAGATTATTAAATAAATAGTTAACCTCATTAATGAGGTTGGTGTTAGGTGTTGAAAATGGAGAAGAACGTGAAAATTGTTTTCATGTGGGCTGCCTTTGAAGATCAGGTTGATTAGGTAATTAGGGTATTAAATGATATAGGTGGAGGGTTTGACTAAAATAAGAAAAAGGTAACCCACGTGATTATCCTGGGGCTGCTAACGTGAGGGGTTACGTAATTAGGTGGGTAATTATAATAGTTAGAGTGGTAATTAGTAAAATTTGTAACAAAATATGATTTTGTCCCTACTAGTAAACGTGTCCGAAAAATTATGAAAACATACCCACGGGTTCGTATCGTCGCGATGATCACGAATACAAGATCCATTTCGGGGTTTGAGCTACGGGGACATGAGTTTTAGGCCAAAACGTTTAGGATGCGGGTATGCGGGTTCTCTATTAGTTTAACTTCAGAAAATTACGAAAGTAATGTGGGGAGCCCTAATTGATCATAAAATGATACTGTAGAAGTTTCGAAACGTTTTGATGATGTTTGTATAGAAAATTAATTCATTAAGCCAAAACATTAATATCTGAAAATGAATTTTTTATCAGATAATTTAGAGGTATTTGATGAAACTCGAACTTAAAAAAATACTCCATAACTAGTTTGATACTTCAAACTATTTTCATAAGATATTTTTGAAATCATAAAACTCCTGACGAACCATTATAAAATAGTTTAAAAAATCGAAAATAATGTTAAACACGTAAATAGTTGTGTTGATGAAAATATGCCGTTACATTCTACCCTCCTTAAAATAATTCCTTCCTCGGAATTTAAAAGATCTTTCTGAAACAAATAATTGATGTTATAAAGAAGCTTAAGCAAATAAATGATAGAGGAGGCAGTAATCTAGTAAATTAGGTTGTAAATAACATGAAATATAATGTGATATTAAAGCATCAAGAAAACCGGATATGTTATATATGAATACATACTATTGACATCACCATAGCTTCTATAGTTAGTCAAAATAGACTCAGATAGAAGAAGGAAGACGAGTTCAAGAAAGATGAAGAAGTATCGACATCAGCTTACACATCTCGGTTTGGGTCGTCTTCGAGTTTCTAACATCATTCTCCAATACTTCTGAGCGTCCTTCGATTTGCTTCTGTTGTCGAACTCGAACTTCTGGTGATCGAAAATCGAATGCTACCCTCCTTAAAATAGACGTAGCTAGATTTCAAGCGAACCAAAAATAGAAAGATTCTAAGAAGGTCAATCAAAAGGTCATCAAGCTAAAGGAAGGGTGATAGTAATGAAGATCGATGGGGCTACATAATCATGATTCATGTCCTTGCGGTCCAGCAGACATGGCCAGGGAAGTGACTAAGCCAGTATCACTTACCCCCAGTCTATCTAGGATGATCCAACAAACTTAGCCAAGCACATTGACCGGATCATGGTCCATTGAATGAAGCTTATCATTTATATGAGTGCCAGTAACAAAAGATTTTTTTTATTAACAACTAATTAATCTTATCAACTAGTTGAATCCTAAAAATTCAAAATTTTAGGTTTTGTTAATGACTTTTTAAGGTCTTTATCAACTATACGGTTTAATTCGTATCGAAGATAACTTGGATTATCAAAGAAGGAGGTTATTAGCAAAAGTAACTACAAAGAATGGAACACGAGTTCCTAGACAATGGTTAAGAGTTCAAAGGAGAAGATGATGATGAAGCGAATGAATGGTTTCCACCTATGGAAGATCACTCTAGTAGAAGAGTGTATAAAAATACACTGAGAGGATGGAACAAGAGTTCAAGGGTTCAAAGAAGTGAATGATAGCCAAAGAAGATGGGTAATAAGGATACTTCATATGTACGTCACGTACAAGTGAAATCTCGAGGCGTTACTCGAGAGTTCAATTTGAGTATTCCATAGAGTACATCCTGATCTTGCAATATTGTTCACGAGGTATTTAGCGCAGAACTGCATGGGCCACCAAAACTTGTAACGACCCGCTCTTGGGGGCCTATTACTTATTTGATATTTGCACAGGTCATGCAGGTTACCAGTGAAACCAAAATAGCCATGATGCAGAGATGTATAAAAATACCCAAATAGTGTCCAATTATTACAATCCATACTGTACCAAATGTCTCAACAAATATACATGAAAGAAAGAAAGTACACAACTGAAAATAGCTCTGGAAGCTGCGGTCGAACTCTGGCGCCATTAGCTCAAGAGCATCTACCTTCATATGTACGTCGTCTACGGTGTCACGAAAATGGAACCGTAGGTAAGTCACAACAATTCTAAATATAGAAAAGAAGCAGTGCACAAGTATGACAAAAGTAACAACGTACAAGCAGACCAGAGTGAAAGTAAAGTACTGCGCAACAACTGTACACAACTGAGTTGTAAAGGTAAGCTGAACTTAAAGGAGAGAAGAACTGTACTGTGGTAGTGCAAGTGTAACATGCCACTACTGTAGCTAAAAGTATGACAAGTAAGGTATTGGTGACTGCACAGGTGTAGTAGGTAAAGTGCATGCAATGCGTAAAGTAAAGGTGACTGTAATGCGTAAAGTAAAAGTGACTGTGCAAAAATAACTACACTACGTGACTCAAGTCGGAGAGTACAATATGTGACCATCGAGTCCATCTCTTGCCTGGGCGCGACCCAGACGAATGTCGAAACACAGGCACGGTACATGTATTTTGTCGAAACACAGGCAGCAGGACGGGATGCCGAAACACAGGCAGCGGGACGGGAAGATTGAACTCCAGTCACTCCCGCACTCTCTCAAACTATAAGTTTTTCCAGAAACCCCAGTGAAGTGACATGTGTTCTATGTACATGTTCCTTTCATGATGTTCCACGAGATGTCCCACAAGATATTCTACAAGATGTTCAATATGTTACTAGTCAAACCAAGACAACCGATTGACTTTCTTATTGAAAACCAGAAAGTTAGAAATTCTTTTCAAAACAGGCTGGCCAAGCGAAGTGAGGATAAAAACAAGTCTAACATTCGGGGTGTCTAGTATTGTTTAGCACACAATTTGCCCAAGTTGATGGTTGTGTGCTACAACCACCAAAGTTGAAAGTTGGCAAAGTAATCTGTAGTTGATTACTTTTCTATTAGATTAGGTCTCTAGTTCGGTTCAAGTCAATAGCCGTTCGGAGGCTATAGTGGTGTTCTAAGTTCATATAGGTACACTTATCTAATTTTCTAACTTTAGAATTCATTGTGACTTACTTATTTCAAGGTAGTCGTAGCAAGCCGAAATTGGATATAGGGCTTCTACGGACGTTGGTGCACAAGAATTGGTACCTGCAACACAAGAATACTTGGTTAAAGAACGCTACATTTTCTATTTAAATAATCTAATCGTTTTGATTTTATAACTGATTGAAACGTTGTCAAAAAACGTTCTAAATTTTTCTGTAAGCTAGATATGATGAAATTAATTTTACTATAGGAGAAAATATTTTTCTGAAGCTTATTGTAATTTTTATAATTTTTAAAAGCTCAAAAATAATTTAAAACTAATTTTCAATTAGTTACTGTTTTTGTTCCATAATTTCTTCTGGGTGCAATACATATCGAAATTATTCAAGTGAGCTGTCAAAACATCGTCTCGAAGAGTTCTACCACATATATTTTTCTCACGTATTATTGTACGTGAAAATAAAAAGTTACGGATTTTTAATTGAAAAAGACGTATTTAAGTTTTAGGGTTAAAAATTTATTCTGGAAAAACTAAGCATCTGATTGAGATAAAACCAGTGCCATTTGGTCCAGAACGTCATTTCTGATTTTCTGGGGGTGGTTCAACATTTTTCTGAGGCCTATATTATTTACTATGAATTTAAAACCAATAGACCCATATTATTTAATTATCAAAATATGTTTTATACCCGTGTAATACGAAAATACACTATAATAATACGTTATATAAACCACACCTTTGTTCTTCGTTACTACGTGAAACAGGAAAGCGGGGGAGTGGTCCTTGACGACGCTGGCAGCGAAGGGCAGCGAAGGGCAGCGGGGCAGTGACAGCGGCGGCGAGCGGAGCTTGCGGCAGCGCTCAATGGCGGTAGCAGCCGGCTGGGCGGTGTTCGAGTGGGAGTGTGGGAGTTGTTGGCGGACTGAGGGAGGTGGCGGAGGAGCCCGGGTCACTGGAGGCTGTCGGGGTGGTTCGGGGCTTCGACGCTTGTGTGGCGTTCAAACGTCGAGAGGGGAAGATCGGAGTCGATGCCGTCAGAGTCCTGGGTGAAGTCGGGGCACGAGCTAAGGGGAATGTGCTTCGCAGGGATCTCGGAGCAGCTCGGAGACGGCGATGGCTTGTCGGAGCGGCGTCTGTGCGAAGGCGAAGTGCGACGAAGGGTGGGGTCGATGGGCTCAGAGGGGCTCTCGTCTGGAAGGGTGAGCGGGGTGACGGCGTGACGGAGGCTGCAAGGGCAGGCGAGGCCAGGCGAGGACCGACGAGAGCAGGCTTCTGTAGGGCGTCGGGGCTGTTCTGCGGCATGGTCAGAGCTCAGCGTGGCGGCGTTGATGGCGGAGCGACGGACTGGGCTCGTTCACCAGAGGCATGGAGCTCGGACGTGGGGCTGGGCGGTGTCCAAGCTCCCAGCGAGCTTGGAGATGGCTGCGGCGAAGGCTGAAGGCTCAGGCGGTGAACGAAACCGCCGATGGATGTTTGGGTTCGGGGGGAAAGAGAGAGTGAAAGAGAGAGAGAGAACGAGAGTGCGAGAGAGACATCGGGCTTGGCCTTTGCATGAAGAAGAGAGAGAGATCTGAGAGAGTGAGAGAGGGATAAGAGAGGGTGGCTTGCGTTAGCTGAGGAGAGGTTAGAGGGTTATGGGTTTATTAATAGGGTTATTAAACCTCATTAATGAGGTTGGTGTTAGGTGTTGAAAATGGAGAAGAACGTGAAAATTGTTTTCACGTGGGCTGCCTTTGAAGATTGGGTTGATTAGGTAATTAGGGTTTTAAATGATATAGGTGGAGGGTTTGACTAAGATAAGAAAAAGGTAACCCACGTGATTATCCTGGGGCTGCTAACGTGAGGGGTTACGTAATTAGGTGGGTAATTATAATAGTTAGAGTGGTAATTAGTAAAATTTGTAACGAAATTACGATTTTGTCCCTACTAGTAAACGTGTCCGAAAAATTATGAAAACATACCCTCGGGTTCGTATCGTCACGAGAATCGCGAATACGAGATCCATTTCGGGGTTTGAGCTACAGGGAGATGAGTTTTGGGCCAAAACATTTAGGATGCGGGTATGCGGGTTCTCTATTGGTTTGACTTCAGAAAATTACGAAATTAATGTGGGAAGCCCTAAATGATCATAGAATGATACCGAAGAAGTTTGAAAACGTTTTGATGATGTTTGTATAGAAAATTAATTCGTTAAGCCAAAACAGTAATGTCTGAAAATGAATTTTTTATCAGATAATTTAGAGATATTTGATGAAACCCGAACTTACTAAAATACTCCATAACTAGTTTGATACTTCAAAATATTTTCATAAGATATTTTTGAAATCATAAAACTCCTGACAAACCATAATAAAATAGTTAAAAAAATCGAAAATATGTTAAACACGTAAATAGTTGTGTTGATGAAAACATGCCATTACAAGTTGCAAAAGTTTTGAAGCCTTTTTTTGAAGGAAAAAATCGCTATCCTGATACATGGCCAGCTTAACGTTTTCGAATATGAAAGAGGTGAAAGGTGTGCTTGAACATTTTAAGTTCGTCAAATTAAACATGTAAATCATTATGATTGAAATTACAACCTAATTCTATGCAAAATTGATTGATTGTCAAAGTGGGTCAAAGTTGGACGGTTACTAAGGGCCTGTTCTTTTTTGTGAGAATGAGATTTTGAGAAAGTTGTGAATAGTGTGTATGGGTTGGAATCTGGATGAGAAGAGAGTTGGGTTTTGTGTTTTTGTTAGAAAGTGTGGGTGGAAAGTTGTTTTGTGAAAGTTGTGTGGGTCCCACACAACTTTCTTGTGTTTTTTGTTGAGAATGTTGTTGGGAAAGTTGGAGGATGAAAGTGGTAAGTGGGATGTGGTGAACAAAGGAGAACAATGACTCCCCCATTCATATGTAAAAAAGCACAAGGCAAGATAGAAAAAAAATGCGAAAATCGAAATATAATCCAACACAAAATACAAATGCAACAGAGGAGAAAATCCACAACAAATCAAACACAAATTACAATAGCCCAATACAAATACAACAAAGACAACATAGTTTAAAAAATCACATGGCACACATGCACCAGATTGCCAAAATCCATCAAATATCCAACACAAAATACAAAAGCCCAATGCAGATAAAGCAAAGACAACATAGGTTTCAAAATCTCAAGGCACGTAGGCAACAGAGTGCCGCGATCCATCACATAGCCAACACAAATTACAAAAGCACAATGGTTGATGAAAGATTCTACTCCTAAATTGCTGCACTCTGCAACAATTTGAGGGAAGTACATCTCTGGCTGTAACTTAATCTTGCGCCGTATAAGTTTTATTTCTGGAACATTAAATATGTGAGGCTATCTTCTCTTCCCAAAATTAAGCACACATTTCTATTTATAAGTTTTTTTTTCTAAAATTTGTTTCCTTTCATTAAATACTCGTAATGTTAATTTGTTCCTAACTTAAGGGAGTTAGATAATAAAGATAAGAAGGGTTTAGAAAAGTTAGGGGTATCAACTGATTCCCCATCTGACACCTCTAAAACATGTCAATTTGGTTTAGCAAGGAATCTATATAACATTCTTTTTGGGTAAAATTCGGTTAAAAAGATCATTGTCTTTCTTTAATGCATGATATCATCCATTTCTATCCACCAATTTGATTTGGATTTGGATAAAATTAATAATAAATTTAATATATAATAAATAAGGTAATGGATATGATGTTTGTCTTACAAGGACAAATCCCACCGGGACAAACCAATAGCCTAGGATTTGCCATCTTGGCATGGTGAGGCCCTCTTAGGACTTAGGAGTGGGATGGAGAGTTGACTTGCTTTGGGGTGTTGGGTTTATTGTCCCTCCTTCTCATGAATTACAAACTTGCATTGGTATTGTTGAACTTTGCACCCCTCCCCAAACCAATAAAAAGGGTGGGTTTTGCAATTTAGCCCCGATTTTCTCCTTTTACACCCGACGATTCCCACACACATCCACACTTCAATCTTTTTCTCGGTTTCGCACATGCACCGCATCTTTTCTGCGGTGTTTTTTTTTGACGTTGTGCACTGTATGGACAGGTTATTTCTAGAAATATGACATATAAGGTATTGTTCTTATATGATGAGGTGATATATTTTTCCATTTATAATAAAAAGATAAGTTCCCAAGCCATTTGTAACAGAAATACATCACCTCACCTCACATGTATCATGTGATAACAATTATTCGCATTTTTTTTTGAAAATCCAAGTTTCTTTCTCTTATTTTATTCGCTCACACCGTTGAGAAGCTTGAAGGCATCGGAATTGGACTGTTTTAAGGTCTCCAAGAATCTCCTCACACCCTGTTGCGTTATCTCAAATGACCAAAATACCCTTCCCGATTCCTATAAATAACATCCCCCCTGACTGCCCCCGCCTCATCACCAACAATTAATTAGTCCACATATAACCATTAATTTTCTAACCCAAAAAAATTATGGCCGGAGGTTTGCCGGAAACCGCCGACGGCGCAGGGAAAGTCCTATCCGACGCGTGGGACTTCAAAGGCCGCCCCGCCGTCCGGTCCAAGACCGGCGGCTGGTCCAGCGCCGCCCTCATCCTCGGTCTGATTTTGCTCGATTGCTTCGTATCGAATCGTTGCATTTTTTAACATTAAAAATTTATTTGACGAATGTAATTATAATTAACATTAAAAGGTGTGGAGCTGTGCGAACGCCTGACGACGCTAGGCATTGCGGTCAACCTGGTGACGTACATGACCGACACGATGCACGTCGGCAATGCGGCCGCCGCCAACGCCGTCACCAACTTCATGGGCACCTCCTTCATGCTCTGCCTCCTCGGCGGCTTCTTCGCCGACACCTACTTCGGCCGCTACCTCACCATCGCCATCTTCACCGCCGTCCAGGCCTCCGTAATACCCACTCATTCCCACTTCCTTCTTATTTCCACGTCATATAAAAATAGATATCTATTATACATTTGAAGTTGGTTTGTATTGTGCAAACAAAAACTCAACTTTAGCTAACCTTTTTAAAAAACTAACTTCACACCTTCTAAATTCTGAAAAAAAAAACCCCGCCAAAATAATGCTCAGCATTCACACCCACTATTCACATTTGCACCCGGTATTGCACCCAGGAAATACACATATGAGGCAGGCAACCCGGTTGTGTGAGAGTGTTTTTTTGGGTACACATACTTTGTATGCACAGGTGTTTTCTAGACATATGATGTAGTAGAGACAAGATGTTTTGACTACAAATGGCATAAAACGAAAATTACGTATACGTATGTTAGCGTTGCGGCTGATATATGAACTTTCTTTGTGTTTATTTATACTAGGGAGTGACGATACTGACGATATCGACGGCGGCGCCGGGGCTGAGGCCGACGGCGTGCACGGGAGGTCCCGAGGCGTGCGCAAAGGCGACAGGGGTCCAGATGGGGGTGCTGTACGTGGCGCTGTATCTGACGGCGCTGGGGACGGGAGGGCTGAAGTCGAGCGTGTCGGGGTTCGCGTCGGACCAGTTCGACGAGTCCGACGGCGAGGAGAAGAAGCGGATGCTGAGATTCTTCGGGTGGTTCTTCTTTTTCATCAGCCTCGGGTCCCTGCTGGCGGTGACTGTGCTGGTCTACATTCAGGACAACGTCGGCCGCCGTTGGGGGTACGGGATCTGCGCGGTGGCGGTCGTCTCGGGCCTGGCCCTGTTCGTGTCGGGCACCGGCAGGTATCGGTTCAAGAAGCTTGCTGGCAGCCCGGTCACGCAAATCGCGGCGGTGGTGGCCGCGGCGTGGAAGAACCGGAGGCTCGAGCTGCCGTCCGATCCGTCGATGCTGTACGACGTGGATGAGAAGAAGGCGGCCGCCGAGGCGGAGGCGGAGGAGCTCAAGCGGAAGAGCAGGGGAAAGCAGAGACTTTCTCACACCAAGCAGTTCCGGTACTTTTACTATTAACTCCCTCTCCTTATTTTTAATTAACGTTACGAAAGGGCGGTTGGAAAATGTTAGCTGGGTCCCTGACACGGAAAATTATTTTAAAATGACCAAAATACCATGATCGTCTCCTATATATATTACCCATCCCTATTGTTGTCTTTTGTGTAGTTTTTTGGACCGGGCTGCGATCGTCGACGGCCCAACGGACAGGCAAACCAAATGGCAACTATCCACCGTCACCGACGTCGAAGAAGTGAAGATGGTGGTCCGAATGCTCCCCATTTGGGCGACAACCATCCTCTTCTGGACCATCTACGCGCAGATGACAACTTTCTCCGTCTCTCAGGCCACCAAGATGGACCGTCGCATCGGCCCATCCTTCCAGATCCCGTCCGGTTCCCTCACGGTCTTCTTTGTGGGCTCCATTCTCCTCACCGTCCCGTTCTACGACCGCATCGTGGCCCCCGTTTGCCGTCGCCTGACGGGCCATCCCCAGGGCTTAGCCCCCCTCCAGCGGATTGCGGTGGGCCTGGGCCTTTCCGTCCTCGCAATGGCCGCAGCGGCCCTAATTGAACACCGCCGCCTACATGAGGCCCAATCCAATAACCAAACCATGAGTGTGTTCTGGCTGGTGCCTCAGTTCTTCTTGGTAGGGGCCGGAGAGGCCTTCTGCTACATGGGCCAACTGGACTTCTTCCTGAGGGAGTGTCCCAAGGGGATGAAGACCATGAGCACGGGGCTGTTCCTAAGCACATTGTCCCTCGGCTTCTTCCTTAGCTCGGCCCTCGTCGCAATCGTTCATAAGGTCACGGGCGAGAGCGGGCACGGGGCCTGGCTTCCAGATGATCTCAACAAAGGGAAGCTGCACGATTTCTACTGGCTGCTCGCGGCGCTGAGTGCGGCGAACTTGGTTGTGTTCTTGGCGGCGGCCAAGTGGTACGTGTACAAAGAGAACCGGATCGTGATGGAGGCGGAAGATGTCGAGGACTTTTGCCATGCTTGACGACACCCCGAAGCTGAATGTAGCTGTTATGCTTTGCTCACCGGAGACGCGAGAATTAGATGCGTTTTTTTTGTCCCTCTCAATGTACCCTTTGACGTTGCCGTGTTCTTGACCGAAAACTGAAGAAAATCAAAATACCAGTAGATCATAGTCTTCTGTGTACTGCGTTAAGAATCATGTCGCACAATCTCATGCTTGAACATAAAGAGATCGGTGGGGGAAAAAGCATAGAATCAGACATTGAAATTGAAAAAAGAAACACTACAGAATAATTCAATATGAAATGTTCAAATTATTCAGTCTAATACCCAACACAATGTCAGCATCGATACATGGGATGAAAGAAGAAATAAAGAACCTAAGAAATAAAAAGATAAGATAAATTACATATATGCACGCTTTAATTAGTGATTCCACTGTTTCAGGGATTTGCACATTCCTTTAATCATCTGCAAGGAATAGCTTGCACTAAAAATTTACCAGCATCCGCAACGATCTGTAAGCCCGTATGCTATCAACACAGTTGCACCTAAAGTTCGCGGTGTGTTAATCACAATGGTGTGGTATTAGGATCAACCGAAAACTCCCCAAATATATCTGGACAGTGTTCCCATTGCTTCCGCTCTCTTGCTTCCCAGTACCCACCCAGGTAGTGAAATGTCCCAGTCTCGCCGTCTTTTTGAAACCACCTTGGCTTCCAGCCGCTCTCCTGCAATTTGCGTGACTGCACAGAAGAAAACGTAATCACATCAAATGCAGATTTGAACAATCAACTAGAAATGCCCGGTACTCGTGTCACAACCCTTTTGTTGCATGCTCATATAGCCAATACAAACATCTACCAATCTTTCGTTCTCTATGATGGGAATCGGAATTTTCGAGTGTATGCGAAGAGTAGGCATTGATCCTAACACCGGCATCGATTATAGCTTGCATATGGTCATGTGGGAGTGTTTACTTGTTCAAAGGAAAAATAAAAAGGGGTTTAGAACACGATACGGTTTGGTGGTGTTTGGGGCCCAAACCAAGGTTTCTGAATACTACTTGGGAATCAAAATAAAGCTTCTAAAACTGAGGTTTGAAGGCATCTAAACCTTATGACATTGGGTTTTTTTTGATCCATTGGAAAGCAGAAAACATGGGTCGTGGAACATGGGCACACCCGTCCTGATCGCTTAACCCCAAACACGGAGAAGCCAGGTATCCATCAGAGCCTTAAAAGCTGGAAAAAAAAGAAAATTACAAGGGGGTAGTGGATAGTGGGTAGTTGGATTCGAACCCGGACCTCCACCGAGGCAACAGGGTGATTCAACCACGAGGATGAGCACCGGAGCTCATGACAATGGGGTTTGGATGAATACAAATCGTGGTTCTATTTTAACTTGAATGAAAATGCTAATTTTTCAACAACAAAAAATTATCTTTATGCTTCACTTCACTGTTTTACCAAAATACAAAATAACAAAAAAAATTATCTTAAACTTTACTTTTTCTAAATTATTATATTGAACTTCGTTAGCAGAAAATTACATCAATCATTCTAAACATGCTCAAATTATTCTCTATTATTTTATAAGTCTCAAAACATCACTTCAATATTTGAATAACATTTCAGAAATCTATATATATCTTGTAACAATTTAGATAACTAATATGCGAAAAGTAAAGTCCAAGTTAATTTTTGTCATTTTCAAAGGTCGGTATTTAAAAAAAAATACACCGAAAAATAAAGGTATTTTTTTTTTGAAAATTAGCCAAATGAAAATTCAGTTTGAAACTATGGTGGCTAACTAGACCTTAGTGTTATCTAGAGACATAGTATTATGGGGTGTCATCTAAAGTCAATGTGGTGTTTTCTAGCAGTTATTTATTGCAATGCTTTATCTACGAGTTATTTGTCTCCATATATAATTGTGGTCTAAAGTATCATTAACTGGCGTTTATTACTGTTTTAAGTACTTCGTAAGGCTATAAATTTGGGTACTATTTCTAGTGAGTATGTTGGCTAGCTAGGTCTTAACGTAAGGCTATAAATTTGGGTACTATTTCTAGTGAGTATGTTGGCTAGCTAGGTCTTAATGTTATCTAGAGACATGGTATTATGAGGTGCATATAAGTCAATGCGGTGTTTCTAAGAGTTGTTTATTACAATGTGTTATCTAAGAGTCATTTGCCTGCATTTATTATTGTGGTCTATCCATTGACTGGTGTTTCTTACTGTTTCTAGTGAGTTGTAAGCTATAAATTGTGATGTTATCTAGGCATCATTGGCTGTTGTTTATTACTGCTTCTAGCAATCTGCTTAACCATGATCTGTTGAAATCTTGATAAAGAATGAGAGTTTCCTTCTATAATTTGTGTGATGCATATTGGATGTGAAATGCAATGGCCCAGAGTGCGAAATCTATTGCTACCTTCTAATTTTCAATTCTCAACTTAATTCATCTTATCAAGTTGTTTACCTATTTTTCCCTGCAAAAAACACCCTAACCATACCACACACAGACACAACTTCTATCCAGATCCAAATCAATCTTGTATGACAATTTATACATATTTTCACTGTTTTTGTCACTGACCCATCTCCATTTTCCACTGAAAACCTAAAAACTAATTCAACCAAATATTTTACCAAAACTAATCCGTAACAAGCAGACTTGTGGATTTGATTCAATTCACAACAATTCTGCATTGATTCTTCAAAAGATGAGATCAAGGCTTGCAAATACGGTTTAATATTTCTCTACGCTTGGGACAAGCTAAGATCTTTGCAAGCTGGTTATGCAATTGCAAGGTATTCTTTAAATTATCTTTTTCTGAAATTTATTAATTCATTGCTTAATGATGATTATTTACCAGATCCACATCTATGTTTGATGTGCATTCTTTCTTTATCTAGATAAGTTGCCTCTAACAGGGACGGTTCTTGCATTATTTTTCCTTTAGCACTTGCATGCCTTCACATATTAAATTAGGTTGTCTTTCAATTGTTCATTTAGAATATCATATGTTAGAAACAGTTCCTCACCACGATTGTTATCCATACAATTCTAGGCTAAGTTTGCATTACATTTGTGTCCTTAGTTGCTCATGTCTACATTTAGAATCACTATGTATATCCTTACTCTATAATTCGATATGGGGAGCATGTTCTTTGTGTAACGGTAATATGTTGATGCATGACACGAATAGTAGACATACATTTAGAATGCTAAACATTCTAGAAACTAGAGAAAGCCATATAAAAAACTGCTCACTTTAGAAACTAGAGGTAGGATGATATATGTCATTGATTCACATATATGGGCAATTCAATAACATAATAGAAATTTTGTGTGTACACACATGCGTGCATGCGCTTTAAGTAGAACAAGAGAGTACCATTCTTTGTCTTGTCTCCAGCCGAAGCTTTTCTTCAAATGCCTTAACATACTCCCCATTTTCAAGAAATCGTTGGTCTGGACGAAGTCTTGAATCCGTAGGCGGAAGTTTATCCTTAATCAGTGATCAATAATTCAGGATCAGAATCAGAACATGAAATGATAATGAATTAGAACAAACGGGTAGGAAGTAACTAATTGACTTCATGTCATCTCCAACCTTAAGTTCTGAGGTCAACTCGTTCAAAGTCATCGCAAATGATGATAAGTTGTATCGAGTAGGATTTTCAGGACGTTTACTCCTTTTCCATAACAAGATGGCATTCTCCGTCGAGATTGAACCCTTTGTCTTCGAAATATTATCGCCAGCAACATAATACAGGCTGTCATCCCATTTTCCTTCAATGGCAGCAACTTTGTTGCCCACAGTATCTCCTACAAATCCTTGCACCTTTTGGAATGATTACAACCAACATTAAGAAATCGTGATACAAAATATAACAACTAAATATAGCATGGGGAGAGCAACATCTTACTTGGCGAGGATTGCGGTCAAGAAAAGATAGTTCCTTGAACTTTAGTTTACACGAGTATTGACGGTTGCCTTGTATGCTCATAATACCATGGTGATCACAGTATATTTTTCCCAGTATGAGATTATAAATACTAGTTGTCACCTAAGAGAAACGAAAATGGACATTGGCAATTGTATCTCAGAAATAATAAGAATTAGGAGCATGAATATAAAATTAGCATAAACATACCTTGCTCCATTGAAATATTTCGCCATCATCAAATTCCAAGGTTAGAACACCAACAGGGTCTAACTGAATAGATCTCCCCCAGAATTTACTCTTGAGGTTGCTGTCTCCCCAGAATTTCCAACCTTTGCCTTCACAATGGCATGCAATGAGCATAGGATGATGGCTAACCTAAGAATGAAGATGATAAATTCACTCATATCCATATATATTAAGCATTGTGCTTCTCAATTATAAATGTTTGCATCCGTGCTCCAAAGAGCTCAGAAATTTCTGTACGGGGATAACTACTAGCCATGTAATTAAAGTTATCTCCAAAAAAGGTAAGATCAGTTGCAGTGAATGAAAATAAGGTTAAACTAAAGGTAATTTTTAGTTTTAATACAAAAAATAAAAGTAATTTTAAAATTCGACCAAAAAATTAAATATTTACAGATTTCAACTGTTTTTGGCCACATCAGCGACCAGGCACGCACGTGATTGCCGACTGGGCCTGCTTTGACTTGGCCGCACTTGACAAGTGCGGCCAAATTTTGCTTTGACAATTTATCCGCACTTGCCAAGTGCGGACAAGTCATTTGGAGGGCCGCTTCTTTTAAACATTCAAATAGATTATTTGTATATAATTTATAGATGAGATGCTTGCCTTGGTGGTAAGGCGTGTGGGTAAGGTGCAGGAGGTTGTGGGTTCGAATCTTACTGTGTATGCTTAAATAATTTTTTTTAAATTTTAAATGAAAAATAAATTTTTGTAGGGGAACACTGGGAATTGATCCCAGGACCACTTACCTCTAAACTAACAATAATACCACTTGGCTAACAATTTCTTCATCATAATACAAGCAAACAATCTTTTTGAAGGTTTGATTGAAGCTACACCCTAACAATTTGGCCGCACTTGGCAAGTGCGGCCAAATTGTGAAAACTCAATTTGGCCGCACTTGACAAGTGTAGCCAAATTTTCAAAACACAATTTGGCCGCACTTGCCAAGTGCGGCCAAGTCAAAGCATAACCAGGTACGTGCCACAGTACTGACGTGGCCAGACTTGGTCGATTTCTGTAATTAATTTTTTGGTCGAAATCTAAAATTATTTTTATTTTTTTCCTAAATCTAAAAATTACCCTAAACTAAATTAAAGAGGCATGTCATTTAAGTCAACAATGAGACATGGGATAAAAAGATGTCTTGTTTCTATCCCACATTTCCTCCTCGACATGCAATAAAAAGCCACATAATATGTCAACAAATGTAGATATTTTAATAGTTCATTCGGTAACTCTTTAATTTAACAGTTGGTAGGGGTTGTTAGTGTTTTCTCGAAGAAGGATAAATGGAGACTTTTTTGTAATTTACTATAAAGGAACACTAATCAGCTGCCAATTGTTTCGTAAACATATTTTAAATTATGGCAACAGCATGCTTGCAGCCAATTATTTCATAAATATATTTTTAGTTATAGCAACAACATGTTTTCCTATGATAGAAGTTAGTAAAAAATTATATAGTTGCATGACACTTAGTTAATCAAGTGGATTCATAAAAACTGGGCTATAAGTTATATCGACTATCCAAACAGAGTATCATGAAATGGTTGTGCTAATGAAAGTAGATGAAACACAAATAGGATTAGGATTGGAATGATGAATAGAAGTGTATTGTGATGGGCCTCCAGGCCCACCAAGCCGCCTGCGGGTTTATACCCGCAGGAGAGTGGGGCGGGCACAAGCCCAGGCCGCCCCTTAGCCGCATGCCCTAGCCCCCCCTTTGCCCTAGTTTTGATTATAAATATGGGGGCTAGCCGTCGCTTGATGCCTATGCTTGATTATTGATATTTGTGTGACTTCATAGGTAGACGAGTGCGGACGTCCTCTTTGGCGTCTTAGGAGGAGAATACGCCTCTTTTGTATTCAATTATCTAGTTCTTGCTACTATATTCTCTATAAAAATCGTACCTTTTTGTTAGTTCCTAACAATTTGGTATCAGAGCGTGACGATCCATGGCGGTCGCAACGAGATCGAAGGATAAATTCGAGACGTTGGAGGAAAAGTTCATGGGAGAAATTGAAGGGGTAAAGAAATAGGTGGTGGAATCCGTCGAGCACATGAAGGCATGTCAAGCGAAGAACGACGATCAATTTGCAAAAATCCTCTCCCTCTTGACGGCTAAATCCCAAGACGAAGGAAACCCTAATTTGACACCAAAGGCGGCAACTTTGAAGAAGGAAAAGGAAAAAGAAGATATTTTTACCCAAAATCAACCCTATTTCGTGAAAGAATTGGACGAGGAAGAAGAGGAGGGTCCATGGAAGGTTGATTATCGCGAGGAGGTGCGGCAAAAAGCGGTGGAGTTTCAAAGGGGGGCGGCGGCCCTAGCCACCCTTCCCGGATGACGCACACAAGCGAGGAGGGACAGCCGACCCCCCAAAACACTTTTGGGGGCCGGCTGCAGCGCGACATGGGCGGAGGCCCCCCCCCCCCGCCTGCCGCGGGGCTCGACAGGGCTGGCAACCCCGGAGGGCCCCTTCGGAGCCGCGCCGAGATGGGGAGACCCCCTGGCAGCCACCAGGGGGAGGACACACGCGGACAGTTTCTAGGAGGATTTTTCGACCCTTCGGGGCGGCGGCCAGCAGTGGAGGACCCGTTTTACGGAGACGGACGCGGGAGAGACCATTATTATGACGGCGAAGGTGGCTACGAGGCGGAGTTCGGCGATGATGCAGGATGGGATGACTTCGACGGCCGGCGTGGAGATTACCGAGAAGACTATGGGGGTCGCGGAGGAGTGCCACCTAGACAGTACGAGACCCATGATGAAAGGAGAACACTACCGTCCGCATCACCGAGTGGAGGGGGCCCAAGCAGGGGCACTTTGGAAGAGGTTACAGGGTGCGGAAGCTGAAGATGCCGCTATTTTCTGGGGAGAATCCACATGCCTGGTTGTTCACAGCAGAGAGATATTTCGCGATGCACCACATGACCGAGGCACAGAAGCTGGAGGCGGTAGCCATTTGCATGGAGGGGAGAGCCTTGGGGTGGTTTCAGTAGAAGGAGATGAGGCAGCAGATCCGCGGCTGTGAGGAGCTGAAGGACCTCGTGCTGGAGAAGTTCAGAGATCTCCGTTTGGGGAACCTGCACGAGCAATTATATGCCCTTAGGCAGGAGGGACCGGTGCGTGAGTACATCGAGAGATTTGAGACACTGGCAGGGCGAGTACATGGTGTGTCAGACAAGTCACTGGAGGGCACTTTCCTGAAGGGGCTGCGACCCAGCCTTCGAGCCGCAATGAGGCCATACACGTCCAGGGGGCTTTCGGAGGTCATAGAGATGGCACAAATGGTAGAGGATGCTCAGACAGAGGATAGGAGGGTCAGGAGCGGCTACAGTGGCCAGATACCGAGAGGCACCCCATCTGGAGCTTGAGGAGCAGGTACCACCACGGGGGCGGCCCAGGCGAGCAGGGAGAAGACGGAGGAGAAGAGCAACGCCACCCCAGCTGGAGGGCAGTTTAGGCGGACGACTGACGCTGAGATGAGGGAGAAGCGCCATAAGGGCTTATGTTTCCGGTGTGATGAGAGGTTCACGCCAGGCCACAGATGCGCGGGACGCAAGCTACAGGTCATACTGCTCGAGGATGACGACGTGGACGGGGACGTGGAGGATGAGAGTGCTGAGCAGGATGAGGAGGAGCCCGAGGACCATCAGCTGGACATGACAGAGGTGTCTCTTAACTCCTGGTAGGGTTCACACCGAACCACACCATGAAGTTGAAGGGGAAGATCGGCGAACAGGAGGTGACCGTATTGATAGACAGTGGGGCGACCCACAATTTCATCTCCAGGAGAGTGGTGAACCAGCAGGGATTGCAGTTGACCGACTGCGGGAGCTTCAGTGTGATGATGAGCACGGGAAAGAAGGAGAGTAGTCGGGGAGTCTGCAGGGGATCGGTGCTGACCATACAGGGTATACAGGTGATGGCGGACTTTCTGCCTCTTGCCTTGGGGAGCACTGACGTCATCCTGGGCATGACGTGGTTACAGACGCTGGGGGAGATGAAGGTGAACTGGAAACTTCTACTGATGGAGTTCCAGGATGGGGGAGAGCGGTCATCCTGCGGGGAGACCCTAGTCTTTGCAGAGCGGTGGTGTCATTGAAGACCATGACGAGGACCTTACAGGCTGAGGGCGGCAGTTACCTGGTTGAGCTGTATACCATGACAGAAGGAGGATACATAGAGACCAGTGGGGAGCAGGCCGTGCCGGAGGAGGTGCAGCAAATGTTGGCGCAGTTTGGGGAGATTTTTCAGGAGCATTGGGGTCTGCCACCGCCGAGGGACTATGAGTATGCCATTGTACTACGAGAGAGGGTTTCTCCCATCAGTGTCAGACCTTACCGGTACCCCCAGCACCAGAAGAACGAGATTGAGAGGATGGTAGCCGAGATGGTGGATGCGGGAGTGATTCAGCCTAGCGTAAGCCCATTCTCTAGCCCTGTGCTCTTGGTGAAGAAGAAAGATGGGAGCTGACGCTTCTGTGTGGACTATCAAGCATTGAACAAGGAGACAGTGCCAGATAAGTTTTCCATACCGGTGATAAACGAGCTCTTGGACGAGCTACATGAATCAGCCTGATTCAGCAAGATAGATCTCAAGTCAGACTACCACCAGATCAGGATGCGGCGGAAAGATGTGCCCAAGACGGCGTTCAGGACACATGAGGGCCACTACGAGTTTCTCGTCATGCCTTTTGGTTTGATGAACGCACCAGCCACCTTCCAGTCTCTTATGAATAAGGTATTCCATCTGTACCTGAGGCGCTTCGTACTTGTTTTCTTTGACGATATACTAGTGTACAGTCGCACCTTGGAGGAGCACTTGGACCATCTGTAGGTGGTGTTTACGGAGTTGCAGTACCACCAGCTGGTGGTGAATCGTAAGAAGTGCCTATTTGGACAGCCACATATGGAGTACCTGGGACATGTGGTGTCCGCAGAGG
Organism: Scilla litardierei; assembly: GCA_030789695.1. Taxonomy (NCBI): domain Eukaryota; kingdom Viridiplantae; phylum Streptophyta; class Magnoliopsida; order Asparagales; family Asparagaceae; genus Scilla; species Scilla litardierei. The sequence goes on from CM061134.1 coordinate 41,333,726, forward strand.
GGGTGGCAGCAGACAGGGGAAAGATTGCGACGATGCTGGACTGGCCGTACCCTACCACTCTTAGGGGGCTGCGGGGGTTCCTAGGGCTGACAGGATACTGCCGCAGGTTTGTGGAGGGATATTGGACCATCGCCTGGCCGTTGACCGAGTTGTTGAAGAAGAACCAGTTCCATTGGGGGAGGAGGCAACGGCAGCTTTTGAGGCTCTTAAGAAGGCATGACTACAGTGCCAGTCTTGGCACTACCAGACTTTTTCAGACCCTTTGTGGTGATGCAGATGCTTCAGGGCATGGGCTGGGGGCCGTACTGATGCAGGAGCGCGGCCCATTGCCTATTTTAGTCAGGTGTTGACAGCTAGAGGCCGCTTGCTGTCAGTCTACGAGAGGGAGCTGATGGCTATTAGTCTTGGCTATTCAGAAGTGTCGGCCTTACTTGTTGGGGAGGAGTTTCTTGGTACGCACCGATCAGCAGAGCTTGAAGTATCTATTAGAGCAGCGGAGGGTAGCAGAGGAGCATCAGAAGTGGCTGCGGAAGCTGATGGGGTACAGATTTGAGATTGAGTATCGACCGGGGCTGGAAAACAAGGTGGCTGATGCATTATCCCGGATAGAGGAGGCGGCGGAGTTGGCGGCACTAGCAGTGTCCGTCCTGGAGGATCGGGGCCCACTATAGCAAGAGGTGGAGCAGGACCCGGAGTTAGCAGGTATACGAGAGGCTCTTTTACAGGGGTCGACTGAGTTCCCGGTGTATTCCCTTCAGGATGGGCGGCTGTTGTACTGGGGGAGACTTGTGCTATCGAGGACATCAGCACATCTACCGGCCGTACTCCAGGAGTTTCATGGCAGTCCATTGGAGGACATTCGGGGGGTCATCAAGACCTACCAGCGGATGGCGAGAGAGGTCTATTGGAAGGGAATGAAGAAGGATGTGGCGAGGTTTGTGGCAGAGTGACGTGTGCCAGCGTCACAAGTACCAGGTGATGTCCCCAGGGGGATTACTACAGTCGCTATCCTTACCAGACCGAGTATGGGAGGACCTCTCCATGGACTTCATAGATGGGTTGTCGAAGTCGGGTGGATACACTGTCATTTTTGTTGTGGTCGACCGTCTCAGCAAATATGCACACTTTGTTCCGCTTAGGCATCCTTACAACGCAGTATCGGTGGCAGAGGTATTTGTGAGAGAGGTCATTCGTCTGCATGGAACTCCAAAGTCCATAGTCTCGGATCGAGACAAGGTGTTCCAGAGCAGATTTTGGCAGGAGCTATTCAGGCTGCAGGGGACGGCATTGAAGCGGAGCACAGCCTACCATCCTCAGACCGATGGTCAGACAAAGGTGGAAAACAAGAGTGTGGAGACTTATCTGCGGTGCTTCATTTCAGAGAGTCCTAAGGAGTGGACGTGTTGGCTAGCATGGGCGGAATATTGGTATAACACTTCATATCACACGACGGTGCAGACGACACCCTTCAGGATCCTGAATGGCATAGACCTAATGCACTTACTACATTATGGGCATGAGACGACACCCGTATCTGATATGGAGCAGTACCTAGCAGAGAGGGACCAGATTCTAGAGGAGCTTAAGCTCCACTTGGCGAGGGCACAGCATGTGATAAAGGCTAGAGCAGACTTACACCGTCGGGACGTACAATTTGAGGTAGGGGACAGGGTGTACCTGAAGCTGAGGCCCTACAGGCAGAGATCAGTAGCTCACAGGGGGAATGAGAAGCTGGCACCGCATTATTTTGGACCTTTCGAGATCGAGGCAAGAGTTGGACCGGTGGCCTACAGGTTGAGCTTACCCCCAGGATCGACCATTCACCCAGTCTTCCATGTTTCACAGTTGCGACGGGCCATTGGCGACCACACATCCTATCCGTCCCTACCAGAGACTCTTACTGCTGATATGGAGGTGAGACTGGAGCCCGAGGTGTAGAAAGGGGTTCGGAGGAGCGACACGGGAGAGCGGCATGTGTTGCTGCAATGGACGGGCTTGCCAGAGCATGATAGTACGTTGAAGGACATGGACGAGATGGCGGCACGTTTTTCAGACTTCCACCTTGAGGACAAGGTGGCTCTTTGGGGGGAGTATTGATAAGCCTCCAGGCCCACCAAGCCGCATGCGGGTTTATACCCGCAGGAGAGTGTGGCGGGCCCAAGCCCAGGCCGCCCCTTAGCCGCATGCCCTAGCCACCCCTTTGCCCTAGTTTTGATTATAAATATGGGGGCTAGCCGTCGCTTGATGCCTATGCTTGATTATTGATGTTTGTGTGACTTCATAGGTAGACGAGTGCGTACGTCCTCTTTGGCGTCTTGGGAGGAGAATACACCTCTTTTGTATTCAATTATCTAGTTCTTGCTACTATATTCTGTATAAAAATCGTACCTTTTTATTAGTTCCTAATATATTGAGAAGCATAGGACCAAGGGATGACTGGAACGAACATACATTTGATAGAGCATATTTATCCTTTCATTATATAAGAGAAAGACCGTAAAATATCTCATGATGATCAAATTCTGTTTAGTTGGACTTAATTGACACTTTATTTGAATTTTAGTTAGGATTGTATTTATTTTTATTTGGTTTTATTTGTCAGGATTTTTAGTTGAAATTTTAGCCATGATTTTATTTATTTTTATTTTATTTTATTTGTTAGGATTTTAGTTGATTTTATTTGATATTTTAGTTATTTCGTTTAGTCCCACATCGAATAGGAGAAGATTTGTTTTCAATTGTAGGCATATAAATAGGCTTCAAAACTTATTTTAATTATAATCAATGAATGAATAAAAATGAATTGCTTCGAGTAAAAAAAGATTTCTCTTTTGAATTTTTCTTACGAGATGTGATGGAGTTGACGTGCGAGAGCATTGGCAAGAGATCTAGATCTTTAAATCTTCGGCATGTCGATTTGTTGGAGTAGGCAAAGGATGGCCTGAGTCAGATACTCTCAATATACCTTATTTACCATCTCTGATTTTCTAAATTTGTCCTTTCCCAATTCTCTTGATTTTCCCATTAGAACCTTAGATCTACTTTTTTTCCCAATTTTTCTCTTTAAATCTTCTTCCCTGTGTTAAATTTGATATCAGAAATGAGGTCCTATTTTTATTTTTTATACACTTGATCTCTTTTTTCTTTTTCTTCTTCATCCTTTTTCTTTAAAATAGGGTTAATTAAAAAATTCCACACTAACTCTAATTGTCATCTTCTTCATCTTTTCTTTTTAAGTTTTAGTATCAAAAAAATTAGTTCTTTTTCTGTCGAGAAAGGAAAAATTCAGAATGAAAAAAGGAGGAAAATAGAGGAAAAAATTTTAAAAAGAGAGGGATCACACTAACTTTGATGACAAGTATGGATATGATGATTGGGAGAATTGTTTAGAAGATTTCTTCTCGCATTTTTACTTTTCGAATGAAAAAAATATATGTACGCATATCACAAGTTAAGTGAAAAAGCGCTATCATGATATAGGTAATTTCAGGATTCTTTATACGCTGGTCACTGTTGAAAATCACGTCGATGTCATTATCTTTCTCGGTGTTCAATCAATCCACCAATCAACCCAACAATTTTCAAGTCCAAATGTTGAGAAAGATTCACAAGAAGAGTTACATAAGAGCAATAATAAACTTCAAATGCAACAATTAAAGATGAAGCAAGAGCTCCAACAGAAGCCAGAACCCATGATAGAGCTCAAGCCAGAACCTAAGCCAGTGTGTGAGCCAAATTATAGGCGCAAGCCCGTTCCTGAATATGATATTGGGATAAAGTTTGAGCATGAGCCCAGATTGAAACCTGAGCCAGCATTCGAATTAGAGAAAGAGCTAGAGTCTAATCTTGATCCTGATCTAGCATGGAAATCCGAGCTAGAGCCCTATATTGAGCCATTTGTTGATCTTGCATTAGAGCTGTAGATAAAACCACCACTGAATCTAATTGAACACATCGATTTCGTTCTTTTATATCCATTATATGCTACCAATCATCAATCTTTGTGCATCCTCCTTTCTTCAATGATCTTAGTAATGAATATCCACGTCCACTTGTTTATATTTTGTTCATTCCAAAGTTCAAGAATGAGTAGTTTCTAACTTCAAGAGGTTGCTGGTTACTGATCGATTTATATTCTCTTACAACCCTTCATCATGTAATGAATTTTTCAAAACCGAAGAGAATTATAAGGATCAAGTTCTATTCACTATTTAGTTAAAGTTAATTGAAATTTTATTTAGATTTAAGTTAGGATTCTATTTTTTTATTTAGTTCCATCTGTTAGGATTTTCAATTAGAATTTTACTTGAGTTCTATCTGTTAGGATTTTAGTTGATTTTACGTTATATTTAGCTATTTGATTTAGTCCCACATCCGATGGTAAAAGATTTGTTTATAATTGGAAGCATATAAATAGACTCCAAAACTTTATTTTATTTGGCAATCATTGAATGAATAAAAATAAATTACTTTGTGAAAAAGGTTCCTTTTTGAATCTTTTGTGAGATGGGAGTGAGTGCGCGTGCACGAAACACTTAACCAGAGGCCTAGATCTTTAAATATCCGGCATGATAATTTGTTGAAGTGATCGGAAGATAACTTGGGTGAGAAATTCTCAACATCCCTTATTTATTTAGAATCTCTATATATTCCAAAATTTTTCTTTTCTAATTTTCCTGATTTTCCAAATTTAGAAACTTAGACCTACTTCTCATTTTTTAACTCTTTAGATTTTCCATCCTGCATCAATATCAACGGTATTTACTAAATATATAGCCAGATAAGGTGCTTCGGGTTTCATGCAGATAGACCTTCCAGTGTAACCGGCCAACTTGATATTTAATATATTCAAAAAGATGTGTCGTTGGAATTTTGAAAGTGGTGCCGAAACAACTAAATATCACGATACATTGTAAGTGTATCATAAGCCCATAGCAGTCCACGTGGATAATAAGCCAGACCCCCTTCGTGGGCCCATCATTTTTAAAATTTCTACAATATTCCTCCGAATATAATGTATACAAGTATAAATCAAATATATTCATTATAATGACATGTCATTTTCATATTTAAAACATATGCGATTAAATGTTAACAATTATAGCATCGAAATTAATCTAAAACATCTATCTGAATTTAACTATTATGAAACAACCAAGTCATACCTAATATACGAATGAGCATATGCATCATAAACTTTTTAATTTAATATTATCTTTTCACATTTAACCTTCGAGAAGTATATGTTTTGCACAAAAACACATCATTTGTAACCATAACTTTTGATTTTGTATTTGTTCCCTATTTTCTGTATATGCCATTGATATGGCTAAATTTGTGGCATGTTATAGATCTCAGTTTCTTTTATCCCTTAATATTTCTGTTTCATCATTTTATACACCTATGTACTTGCACGTGCCAAAAAGCTAGTACGTATATACCTACACATTTCAAATTGAGGTATTACTACCACATTCTTGTATATACTTCGTACAATTTCTCCAAGTGACATATCTCTTCACATTCCCCTCCTCACAATTGTTTACCTATTCTATTATGGGAGAAGCGCTAAAATCTGATCCACTGCTTTACAACAGGAACAAATATATTTCACGGTGACCATGTATGATTCCATATACCCAAATCGTCATGAGACTTTATATCTGATTTATCAATAGATTTTAAGAGTTACCCATATAGAAAAGGATGCAGATATTTTTGGAGAAGTTATCGATATTGATATCCCATACGATATCTCATGCAGAAGTTCTAGAAAAAATTTATCCATATAAATGATATTTCTCATGCTTTTATTGAAAACTTTTTAGTTGGCATCAGTTTGATCTTCTCTACGATGTAGTTCAACTTAATCTGGGGTGTTTAAAGTAGTGTGACTTCACTTGTTGCGGGGGAGGGGTAACTTCGGTATATCTGGCCATGAAACCATGAAAATATTCCAAAGATCAAACCTGTGTTTCTGTAGATTCCATGCCACATCCATATCATGGCTCCAAACATATATCAAAATCACTGCTTCTCCCTTTCCTTCATTAATAAACCATAATTACAACTGAACCCAATCAGTATCATGTGGAATGCCGTGAAAAAGCAGAAATGAGGAGAAAAGTGACATGGCCCTGCCCAAACTTTTAGGGCATGCAAGGTTTAAGCAAAAAAAAAGGGCCAAGTTTAAATATATCGACCGAAAATCATAAAAGAAAAAATACATGAAAGAGCAAGAAATGAAGGGAAAAATCTAAAAATATGATGTCTCTAGTGATGATTAACTCTATTGAATCATAGATTTGATACGCAATAATTCAACATCTGAAGATAACAAAGTTGTAGAAGTATTGGGATTCAATCATGGAATATTGACATGGAGTTTAAAATAATAAATGATAAAAAATAGAAAATACTTTAGAAATTGAGAAGTTGCATAACCAATAAAAAATAAAAATCATGGCTAAAATTTTTACAGAAAGAAGCAAATGATTCAAACTCTTTCACGAAAAGCTAAAAAATTCGAAATGCAGATAGCAAAAGCTGGGCTTAAGCACATCTCTTGTATTCTCTTAAATAGAATAATCATGGGTATTAAAAGCAGGTTTCACTATTGTTATACCAACACAGCTAATATTATCCTGGAATTTACACTAAGATGTTGGAAAACTAATCTGTGGTCTTCAAACTCATTTTACCCTCTTTCATTTAGCCATCTTTTCCTGTATGGGCAAATTTTCAAAATATGTCAAATATTAAAAACAATTTTAAAAAGAGACCAAATTTGAATTTAATTACAAGAACCATCAACTACTTCGTGTCAGATTCCGCAAGGAAAGTCACGCTAAAACGACCAGGGTTGGTAACCCCGATTAAATTATGTACTCTCCAAATGATCGGGGTTACCAACCCCGACCATTTCATTATAATATCTATTGAGGGATCTCCAAAACCGATTGGGATTGATAAACCCTCGTCATTTTGACCTCAAATGACTGGGTTGCTAACTCTGGTTGTTTAGTAATCTTGGATGGGAACCCAGGTGACGAGAAGTTGATCAGTATTTCTAATTTTTGACCTATTTTGAAATTTGTCCTTCCTGTATGGGTATTAAAATTGACTTACAATTAAGAACTGCATTCAAAAGGGGCATTGACGTATGATAAAGATACAACAAGATTTGCATTTGCTTGGAAGCATAAGAAGAACTTGACATGCTTAAGATCTACCAAAAGAAAATCTTGCTGGAGTTTTCAGACATATTTTAGTCGTTTCAATAAGTGAAAAGTGTTGTGCATGTAAGCCCATTGTGCTTTAAAGCTTTTATTGTTTTTTACTTTATTTTAGTTACACACGTGGTTTAGATTTATAAATAAATACGTAATCAGAAAAAAATTGATCAATGAATAAGAATGACTTGAGTTTTTGAGAAAAACTTAGATGATTCGTGAGGAACCTTAAATTTCTTATAATATCTATATGCATGTAAGGTGCTTGTGCGTGGGTATATGAGACATCTGGTAGTGATGCCTAAAAATTATCCAATTCCCAACATTTATCCTCTTTCTATCAAACCTTAGATCCATTCTACCTCAAATCTTTTATATCATTAATTCTTTTCTCAAATCATACCACTATAAAACTTTAGATCCGCTTCTATTGTTTGTTCCCCATGAAATTGGCAGTGTAGCGAAAGATCCATATTCAATATTGAGATCTAAAACTATAGATCCCACCATTTTCATTAGATATAAAAAAATCCAAAAATCCAAAACATTAGAAGGGACACTAACCTGATTAAATTTTCTTGTTCCTTTTTTAGTTTAGATTATTAAAAGAAGAAAGAAAAAGCTAAAATCCGGACTGACTGCAGCTGCCACATCAGCCCATCTCCTATTCGCTCCCAATCATATTCTATAATCTACATCTCTTATTCGCTTCCAATCATATTTCTAGTCTCAAGAAAATCAAAGTTGTACTTAAGAGCCAATATACCCACAAAACCCGACTATAAGCTCACGACCTCACCACCGGCCCAATCTCTAGATCAAAACCATAGCCTTATCATCAGTGCATCCTTCACCTGATTCTCTGACTCCACTCACCAACCATCAATAACCACGTCTCGTCTTTGCAGACCCTTCAACCCATCATTATCAACGCCATCATCTCTATACTTCATTCATCATCACCATCATCTTCATTAATGAGACAACCACCACGCTGCCTCGATCCACCACCTCTACCATCTTCTTCCATCGAAAGCCTCAAACATATCCATCTTACCGCCGAAAGCCCACTCCATCAATCTTGTTTGCTAGTAACACCAACCCAACAATTGTTCGTCTCATAGACACAATCAGTGCGTTCTTTCACTTCTTCCCATGTCACCAGCAAATTTTATTTTCCCTAACAATAGTAGCCAGTAACACTTTTGATATGGATCAAATTGAGTCCACCTCTTATTTTTGTTTTTGTTTTTGTTTTTATTTTATTTTGGTTTTTATTGGTATAGAGTTTGAATCTTTTAGTTATTAGGAGTTTTTATTTATTTTGAGAGTTTTTATTATTTTAGAGTTTGAGTCCCACATTGGTTAGAAGAGGATTGGGTATTTAGTTGTAAAGTCTATAAAAATCATTTAGAGTTGTTTTTTTGAACCCAATAAATGAAATCTTGAGAAATTAAATCCCAAAGCCTGAGAAAGGCACAATCGTTGGACTCATGTTGAGAAGCCTCAGACTCCTTGGCAAGAAGCTTCTTAACACTAATTTCATCATTCTTTCCCAATTTTTCCATTAAAATATCAAAAATGTTTCGTGTTCTACATCAAATTTAGTATTAGAGCCGAAGATCTCATCGTCTCTATCTCTCCTTCCTAGATTAAAAAATTACGAAAAAGAGAGAATTGAGGAACTGAACAGAGAGAAAATCTCAAAAACCATAACATAGCCGCCGCCAGCACCCACGTCCCAGCTCCGGCGAATTCAGCAGCACCTCCACCGCATACGCTCATCGAAACCCTAGCGGATTCCCCATTAAGATGAGTATACGTCGCTGTAAAGAGAGAGGCATCTTAGTCTTACCCATCACCCCTTCGAAGCGACACATCAAAGAGTTGACGTCCTCAATAACATCCTTCAACAACCCAACACTCGCCTCCTAAAAACCTATCTGCTCCCACCCTAAACATCCTCCACACAAGCCAAATGTCGTCACCGAAACCGCCCCACTCCATCATCGCCACAATCAGTAGCTGACGGCGCTCACGCCGTCGACCAAAGCCTCTAGAATCATCATGGCACGTGTTGTTAAAGCTCGCCGGTGACGGTTGGGGTCGTCGACCCATCAAAATCTTTCCCAACCCCCGGCAACACCACAACAAAAGATCAATGACGATTCGACGTGGTTTTGTCGAAAAAAATCGACGTCGGCGTAATCGACACCGACGTGCTACAGTGTCGACTCGGTCGAGCTGTCCCCGACGATGAGCCGAGCCGACACGTCGAGACAAGCCGAACTGAAGCATCGAAACGAGCTGAGTCGTTGACACAATGTTTCTATTCATTGGCTCCACCCGAGTCAGCCCCGAGTCAGCCCCGAGCCGACCAGAGCCTGTTCGAGCTGGCGCGCCGACCCGAAGCCGGCTCAACCGAGCCGTGTTGACCGTTAACTAAGCCGTGGCTGAACAATATTCCGCGCGATTTTCTTTGGATTTTCGGCTGAATTTCTGAGAATTTCAGTACAATTCTGCTATTTTGAAGATTCTGCTTCCATTTGAAGTCTAAATTCAGTGCCGTTTGCGCCAGTAGGTAACTAACAAAACCAAATATGTATAGGTACCCTCCGTACATGAAGATCAACTCTAAATTATGAGGTATGACGATTATTACAAATGCTATTCTCTCCTAATAAATTCTGAGCGTAAGATGTTCGGACAAATATCAATCTTTTATGCCTTCAAAGATACACATGGATATGATGATTGTGAGTATCACTGAATATTTTTTCTCCCGTTTTAGTTCTTCAAACGAAGAAAAATATACATATTTATATCTCAAGTTAGGTAGAGAAACGCTATCTTGGTGTTTAAATCAACAAGTTTCTTATCATCGATGGTCAATATTTAGATCCGCTCTTCGATGTCGGTATTTTTTTAAGCATTAGAGAATTTCCTAAGCACCCCAGCAATCCTCAAGTCCAAAGATTGAGAATGATCCAATAGAACCGATACGGGAGATCCGCAACCTTTTTCTTATAGCATGCAAATAATTGAAGATGAAACAAAAGAGTAAACTCAAGCCAGCGGCCACAATGGATATTCATCCAACACCTGAGATAGAGTGTGAGCCTGAAAATGAGTTTAAGACATATCCTGACCATGTGATTGAGACAAAGTTTGAGCACGAGCCTGAATTGAACCCGAGCCTAAATTAGAGCTTGTACCAGCATTGGAGTCAAAGGAAAAGTCCGAGCCAGAGCTAGAACCAGAGCTTTATCCAACATCGCAATCTGAGCCAGAGCCTGATCTTGAGCCACTTGTTGAGCATGAACCAAAGTTACAAACAGAAGCACCACTGAAGCAAATTGAGCACATCGAGTTTGCTATCATAAATACTCCATGTTTGACCAAAAAACAGGTTATATATGATTTTCTACCTTTTATGAATTAGGAGAAATTTTCGAAAGTCATTCATCTACCAATCTGCATCCCGCTACACTTCAAATTCGTGGACACATCTTTCTAACTGGAAGGAACTATTGATCTCTACCAAGCTGTGTTACTCTTGTAGTCATTCACCAGGTGGTGAAGTTCTCAAACCGGAAAGAATCTTATTTTTGTTTTTGTTTTTATTTTATTTTGATTTGTTAATAGGTATAGAGTTTGAATCTTTTATTTATTAGAAGTCTTTTATTTATTTTGAGAGTTTTTATTATTTTGGAGTTTAAGTCACACATTGGTTGGGAGAGAAGGGGTATTAGTTGTAAAGTCTATGAATGGCCTTTAGACTTATTTCTTTGAAATCAATGAATGAAATCTTGAAACATTAAACCCCCAAAACCTAAGAAAGGTCCAATCCTTGGCGAGAAGCCTCAGAACTCTAATTTCATCTTCTTCCTCAAATTTTTATCAAAATTCCTAAACTCTTTCGTGTTCTACATTAGTTGTCTTCACCTGCAGACAGATCAACCATCATTTTCAAAATCTGATATAAGCTAACAGCATCCTTGTCTTGATTTGCACACGCAACCGCTTGCCATCCTTACCTTTAACAAGACTATTGCCTAGATCTACCATAATGTCGTCATGTCGCCTCATTTAACATCAACATTATTGCATTATCATTAGCAACTTTGTATCTGTCTCCTTCCACCTTGTCCTCTTCTATTGTTGGTATGGTGTGGCTGCTCAATTGAAGGGGCCCAAGCCCGTCTCCAAGTCAAAAGCCAACTCGACCTAACTTGACTTAACGAATCACAATAACGTATAAGTCAGCAAGGTCACCTAAATCTATTTTGACCCAACCCGACTATTGCCAAAGCCAATTTCTATTGATTTTGGGTCCAATTTTAAGCAATTTGGAGTCATATTCAAGATGGACAAACCATTTCTATATTTTTTAGGTTTATATGGCTTCTTATGAGGACATCTGTCTTATAGAATACCATTACATATTAACCGTTGGTGTTTTAGATTCAGAGTTATCCCAATTTTCAAAGGATTCAATGGTTGTAGTAGTTTTAAAGAATGGAAACCATTCATTTAAGATTTTTTTTGCATGATGTAAGATAACTGCTAGGAAGAAGCATTTAGCTGGGAAGAAGCATTTATCTGACATAATCTACCTGAAGAAGCCCAATTTTGGTATAAAAAGAGAAGGACTTCTTAACAAAGGTTCCAAATGAAAATTGAGCTTAAACATTGGCATCTTTCCAAACCGATGCCAAGCCGCCATTCGTTTCGACCGTCAAGTGCAAAGTATGAGTACCAGAAAAAGAATTATCCAAGAAATACAACAAGCTTCTTCAAGACTTATGATTATGAATAAATATTGCATATCCTAACATCATAATCATCTCCTCTTGTGCATATAATCCATTGAATCATGCTCTCTTAACTAAATTTACGTTAATTCATCATTTGTGAGCATATGATTTTATTTCGACACAATTTCACTTCCCAAAGCATTATAAATGTATACAATATTTTTAGGGATTTTTCTGGATTTTTTCAGGTGTCCCGAAGGGGACTAAATCGTCTCAAAGAAGAGGAGTACATAACAGGCGCCTGTAGAAGGAATGACAGGCGCCTGGACAACCAAACAGGCGACTGCCCGAACAACAGCAGTCGCCTGGCTTTAAAGATCTGGAGCTGGAGAAACTGAAGCGCAACGACAGTCGCCTGCAAGAGGATTGACAGTCGACTGTAATACTGTACAGTCGACTGTCATTTTCGCATCAGTCGCCTGATTTTCCAAATGCATGAGGGAGTAAAAAGAGCCGAGTTACTGTTAAATTGTCATTTCTGCAGCACGCGACTGAAGCACAAAAGACAGTCGCATGTCGGTCACACAGGCAACTGTAATATTCAAGACAATCGCATGTCTTCAGTTGGAAGCTGCATTGCCCACCAACCAGGCGACTGTCTGACCAACGACAGTCGCCTGTCATCAGTCGACTGGCGTTTGTTCAGCAATCGACTAATCGGGGGTTTTCACCCAAATTCTGGGTTGCGAGAAACGGGTTTTCTTAACCCGATTTCTCCCCAGTTGCTATGGATCGTTGGATGATGTTTTGGAGGGATGAGATGCAACCCCTAGGGGGTATAAAACACTACTATTCAGATGTAATAAAAAGAACTTAATATTTTACTATTTTAGGTTATCTTCTTCCTTAAGAAGGGGATTATGGTTTTGGAGAGTTTGGAGTTTTCTGATCTCGTTTTTGCTATTGCTGGGATTGATTGATGATTGGAGAAGCTAGTATTTGGTGACAAATCTCCAACTCTCTTACTCTTATACATTTGCTTTCACTTCTTGTATTGAACTATGTCTATTTATATGAATGTTTATTCTATCCTCGATATGTTAGGCTGAATTTCTTGTGTGGGTGTTTTGGATTGATGTAGGATGTTTTGTTTGCCTTGCTAATGTTAATTTCCAGCACCATTTGTTAATCCATGTTGTTGGGTTAAATAAGCTTGTGATTAATTAGATTTGATACTATCCATGGAGGAGCCGAAGAACGGTGGTGCTTCGTAATTGTTGCACCTATGTATCCAACGGGTATTGCATATCTTGAAATGAATGCAAACCCCTTCAATCCATATTCCATAGTTTAAAAGTTTAGTTCACCCAATAATCTAAATTGTTAATTGAGTTGTGACCCGTTTATCGAATCGTGTATTATCCGAAAGGGGCCGCATAACGGTGGTTGTGTGATGCGCACTACGACCTACATGCACTACTCTCACATACCTTGAAATGGGTGTGAGAGTGATTCGTGAGCTTTAACTAGGAGAAGAACCCAATTAGCAATTACCCTTGGTGCACCTCATATGTGCTTAATTGATTTATTTTCCGATCCTCATACCTTGAAATGGATGAGTGATCGAGTTATCATGGAATTAACATTTAGCAGAGTAATTGAGTAATCCTACCGATATCCTCAACACCCGCACTCTCATTCTCCCTTGCATCCAAATCTTAGGACCTTACCCTAACTCTAGGGTACTTAGATAAATCATATATTGAAACAAGCATTCACCCTCAAACGGTGGTTAGAACTCTCAGCCATTCTTTACACGCTCTGACTATTTGTGTGAATTTGCAGATTAGTTCCGTCTCTGTGGATACGATCATGTACTCACCGGGTATATTATTTGCCGACCTCGTACACTTGCGAATATCACCTTTCAGGTCGAGTCAAGCAAATTGGCAACGTTGCCAGGGACGGCGTATCTTCATTTCACACATTGATTTTTGTCGTGAAAATTTGGTGAGATCTTTCTATTCTATTGTTTATATTCATTGTGGATATCCGAGTTTATTTTTCTATTTATATAATCATCAAAACTATAAAAATTAGGCTTATCTTGGAAAGTTTTGGCTTGAGCTCAATTGTCTAGTTTATATGGTTAAGGACTCCTCAAACACATAGACTAGTAAGAAACATAGACATGGCCGATAACAATACCAATACCAATGGTAATGAAAACACCAATCATAGTGAGGACGATGACTCTCAAAATGAGGGTGATCGAAGTTTGAGATATGTGTTGAGACCGAGTAGGTCTACTACCGGTTCATGCATTATGCTTCCAGTCGATGCGAATTCCTTTAGCCCAAGACCTGAGATATTTCAAATTCTCCACACTTTTCATGGTGTAGAGAAGGAGAACCCTTATTTACATATAAAGGATTTCGAAGATATCTGCCTCACATGTTCTGATGGAAAGGCTAGCAATGAAACCATTTATCTTAAACTGTTTCCTTTTTCTTTAAAGGATAAAGCTAAAAATTGGTTTAATGCTATACCTCATACTATTAACTCCTGGTTGGCAATGCAAGCTGAATTCCTGAAAAAGTTTTTTTCGCTTGCACAGGACTCAAGGATTAAAACGGCAAATGGCAAACTTTTCTTAGAAACCAAATGAAAGCTTTGATATCACTTGGGAAAGGTTCAAGGAGCTGCTACTAGCATGTCCACACCATGGATTTGATGAATACCGTCTCATCGGTTTCTTTTACGACGGACTCATCCCATCCATGAAACAATTCATGGAAATGATGTGCAACGGGGAATTCTTGGATAAGACACCGGAGGAGGCATGTGAGTACTTAGAATCCATAGCAGAGAATGCCTGAAGTTGGGAGGCGATTCCCGAATCTGAGAGGAGAGAATTACCTCAACCTTTGGCACGCGGAGGTCTCCTTACATTGACCCAAGAGGAAGCTTTAGAAGCAAGAATGGAGGCCATCATTTGCAAGAGACTTGAAGGGTTGCAGTTGAAAGGAGTGAAGGCCGTGACGGTTGGTAATGAAGGGCTATGTAACATTTGCAGTAGCGCAGACCATGGCATTAATCAATGTCCCAACCTACCGCTAGCGAAAAAAGTACTTCAAGACCCCACACAAGTGAATTATATGGCAAATTCCAACCAAGGGCAGGTATACAACAATTCCAACAATCAAGGCCCGAGTTGGAGTAGTCCGAATTTGAGTTGGGGCCCCCAAAGACAACAAGCTCAACCATCATATCGTCCACCTCCATTCAACAACAATCAACAAGGTATTCAAAGGAGGAGGGATGAAACAAATGAGCCACAAGTGCAATCCTTGAGCGACACGTTGCAACAATTCATCCAAATGCAAACGACGCAAAATCAAGCCAATTTTCAACAATGGCAACAACTACAACAAACACAAGCGCAGCACCAACAATTTCAACAACTCAACGAGAACATGGCGAAGCTTGCGACGACTCTAGAGAAGGGCAAGCTCCCGGCACAACCACTCCCCAACCCTAAGATGAATTCGTCGTCGGGAGGATCCAACGTTAAATCTTGTCAAAAGACGACAACTTTGAGCAGTGGTCGAGAAATTGAGAAGCCGGAGCCACCGAGGGTCGAGGCGGAGATAGTTATAGAGAATGAAGCCACCACAAATGAAGAGGTGCAAGAGGGAAGATCGGACAAATGCAACCATTCCGAAGAAATCGTCATTGAAGAGCCCAAGACATACATTCCTCCTGCACCTTTCCCTCAAAGGCTTCAACGGAAAGATAAGTTTCAATCCGAAATCCGCGAAATATTTCAAAAATGTCAAATTAATATTCCTCTCCTTGATGCAATAAATCAAATTCCCGCATACGCTAAATTTCTAAAAGATTTGTGCACCATTAAGAGGAATGTTAGTGTTAAGAAAAAGGCCTTCCTAACGCAACAAGTTAACGCTATTGTGCAACATAACACCCCTCCTAAATACAAGGATCCCGGCTCACCTATAATCTCATGCATCATAGGAACCCAAAAGATAGGGCAAGCCCTCCTCGATTTAGGTTCGAGTGTTAACATTTTGCCACATAACTTGTATGTGCAATTAGGACTCGGAGAATTGAAATCTACACCCATTATTCTCCAATTGGCTGATATATCCATCAAGGTCCCCAAGAGTAGCATAGAGGACGTGCTTGTCCAAGTGGACAAATTTTACTACCCGGTGGACTTTGTCGTGTTGGACATTCTTGGACCTCAAACCAAAACACCAACCCACATCATCTTAGGTAGACCATTCCTAGCCACAAGCAATGCTATAATCAATTGTAGGGATGGTCAACTTAAGATCTTTTTGGCAACATGACCCTTGACTTAAACATTTTTAATGCTTGTAAGTTGCCATTTGGGGATGGTGAGTTTGAGGATGCTTGCATGATTGAAACCTAGTTGCGGAGCATTTTGATGCGGAGTTTGTTGACGCGCTTAATTTTGTTGAACATTTTTGTGAAAATGTTGACACCGATTGTTTTTGCAGGAAGTTGGCACGGTGACTAAGTGGATGCCATCTTTTGAGCCACTACTGTTGGACACGCCATACCAAAGGCCATCGAAGCTGGAGCATCCATCCTTGAATTTGAAGCCGTTGCCGCCATATTTGAAGTATGCATTTCTTGGGGAATCCGACACATTCTCCGTGGTAATATCATCTAAACTCTCTAATGAGCAAGAAATGCAATTGTTAGAAGGGATTAAAACTCACAAGGGGACAATTGGATGGACAATTGCCGACATTAAAGGTATTAACCCCCTAATTTGTTAGCACCACATTTACTTAGAGGATGACACCAAGCCCACTACGGAGATGCAATGTAGATTAAATCCTATCCTAAAGGAAGTGGTAAAGGGTGAAATCCTTAAGCTGCTTGATGCGGGTATTATATACCCTATTGCCGATAGTAGATGGGTTAGCCTCATTCAAGTTGTACATAAGAAATCGTGGCTAACGGTAGTTAAAAATGAGAACAATGAGTTAGTCCCCATGCGAGCCACCATGGGATGGTGCATGTGCGTTGACTATAGGAAGCTTAATTCTAAGACCCGTAAAGACCACTTCCCTCTCCTATTTCTAGATCAAATCATAGAGAGAGTGGCCAGACACGAGTACTATTGCTTCCTTGATGGCTACTCTGGATATTATCAAATAGAAATAGCACCCGAAGAACAAGAGAAGACCACCTTCACTTGTCCTTTTGGCACTTTTGCATTCCGGAGGATGCCATTTAGCTTATGTAATGCCTCCGCAACGTTTCAACGTTGTATGCTTAGCATATTCCATGATATGGTTGAAAAGATTGTGGAGATATTCATGGATGATTTCTCTGTGTATGGTAGCTCATTTAAAAACTATTTATCTAACTTGACTTTGGTGTTAGATCGGTGCATCGAGCAAAACCTTCTCTTGAATTGGGAGAAATGACATTTCATGACCACCGAAGGCTTAGTCCTCGGTCATATTGTATCCAAAGAAGGTATGCAAGTTGACAAAGCCAAGATCGAGGTAATAGAAAAGCTACCCACTCCTCGTTGTGTAAGAGATATTCGATCATTTCTTGGGCATGCCGGTTTTTATAGGAGGTTCATAAAAGATTTTAGCTCAATATCTCAACCTCTTTGCATGCTTTTGAAAAATGATGTGGATTTTGTTTGGAACAATGATTGTCAACTTGCGAGCGGATACAACATGTGCTTGTACCCACCCACTTTTTGTGTCTTGTATATGAGGGGATGCCTCATACGCCATATGATACTCATTATCTATTATACATTTGACAATGTTTTTTGAATTCTAGGGCTGACTAGGACAAAATAAAAAGTGGCTGGGATTTGATCTTGGAAAATCAATGGTTGAGATTGGATTTTGTGAAAATTTTAGTGGAAAAACTTAAATTTTGGTGGGAAAAGTGTCTTGGAAACCAAAACTTTGAAATTAGAAATGTCTTGGAAAAGATTGGGGAGATTAAATTTGGGGGAGAAAGTGCCTTGGGAACCTAAACTTTGAAATTAGAAGTGTCTTGGAAAAGATGGTGGAGATTAAATTTGTGGGGGAAAATGCCTTGGAAACCTAAATTTTGAAATTAAAAATGCACTGGGAAAGATTGTGGAGAAGCATGATCATTAAATTAAACAAAATAAAAAATTTAGCGTAAAACAATTTACAGAACAACAAATTAGCGTAAAAATACCCTGAGCTTTGTTGTTCCGCCGATGGCGCTCTCTAAATTTTTTAACGCTAATTTGTTGTTTCGCGTCAAAGGCGCGTGCGCCGAATTTGTTGTTCCGCGCCGAAGGTGCCCGTGCGGCTAAATATTTTTACGCAAATTTATTGTTCTGTTAAATTTTGGCTGTGGAAATAATTTTTCAGGGAACAATGATTTGAGGAGGAAATCTTAAATAAAGCGTGCCCACGGGCACGTGTTATGACTAGTTCTCATATATATATATATATATATATATATATATATATAGTAAGACTAGGCTCCATTAAGATGGATCAAACATGCAAATATATCCAAGTTAAATTTAAAATTAGAGAATCTAAATAGTAAATCCATTCCGTTAGATGTGATCTATCAAGTCTAAACAACTTACAAACAAAATTTCAAATGAGTTGGACACGTTTTACACATGCATCAAGTAGTTACAAAATTAGCCGATTTTACGACTATTCTAAAATACTGATTTTGCAACCAATTGATGCATGCGTAAAATATGTCTAAATCATTTGAAATTTTGTTTGTATGTAGTTTAGAAATGGTAGATCACATCCAACGGAATGGATTTATCATTTAGATCGCCCAATTTTAAATTTGACTTGGATGAAGTTGCATGTTTGATCCATCCGAATGGAGCCTATTCTTACTCTATATATGTATATGTGTATGTGTGTGTATGTGTATGTGTGTGTATGTGTGTGTGTGTATATATATGTAGATGTGTGTGTGTGTGATTGGCTTTCGGATGGGTGTTGAGAGCTAAACGTCATGTCACACAAGTGATGGGATTACCACTTGATACTCACAAATATAGATGTGATTTGGCCTTCATGCAACCGATGTCAAGATTAGATACATGTTTCTGAGTGACGTATTTGATTGATTGATTGATGTGTTTGCACATTCCTATACTACTAGGACATAACCTGTAACCTTAGTTGGATGTATAATAATATTTGAAAATTGATATGTGATATGTGATCTTGTGATTTTCATTATATACAAGCATTTGCTCAAGTGATCTTTTATATGCCCAAATCTTATTTTCAAAAAGTTGATGCTCATGCCATACTTTTGTACAATGTAAATGAGGATTTTGGAATACCATACCGTATTTTGCACAATCATGATTTTATTGCATGAATGCTATTTCAACATGTGGTTATATGCATTTCAAAAGAATATATCAGTAATTGCTAAGTGATTTTTTATAAGTTCAGATCTAATTTTGAGAAACATATGTCACAAGCTACAATGATGATTGCTATAATGCAATAATGTATTTGGCATATTCTTATTCCTTACTGCATAATTGATAATTTCGAACAAGTACTACCATTTAAATGGTGTTTCTTCTATAGGTAAAACTTGTCTAGTCCAATGGTAAGAAATTTTATACTCGTTGAGTCATATAGCTCATCATGTGGTTTTCCAACCCGTTTCAGATATTGCTTATTTTGCACCTCGATGTGTAGCAGGAGCATTAGAAGGTGATATTCTCAATTTACTAGTTGATGTGTTCTGTATAAAGAACTCAATATTATCAAATATGTTGACTAAACTTATTGTTGTAGTAAAATCCGATCTAAACTTTACTATTATAGCAAGCTAAGTTTATCATGTGATTCGTAATATGTATGAAGTGACTACCAAGGATTAGGGGTGGCAATTCGGCCTACCCAATCTTATCGGGCCATGTCGGTCCTGCCCGTTTTCTTAAAAGACGATGCCGACACGGTCCAATAAGAATTCGGCCCATTATAGAACGGCCTGGGATCGTCACGATAATAATACAGGGTCACCCGGCTCAGCCCAATGGGCTGATGGGTAATCAAAGATGATGCTAAATATAGTTTTGGAACCGTCTAAGAACAAGTGGTGGGATGTTTCCATTGGACTTGATAGAGATGAAAGAATAACCACGTGCATGTCTGTTTTCTTAGCACATTTTTGACATGGCCTACTCTTTTATAACCAGCCATATGTTAAATTTCTCAATACATGGAAATTTGCATTATCAAATTGTTTAGACAAAAGGGGACATACCTCTTCCAAACACCAAAAACCTGCAGCAGTATTTACCAGAAAATTTCTCTCTGGGTAACCACTTCCAATACCTTGAATCAGCCAATGATTTAAAAGAAGGTTTGAGTGGTCTTGAAGAGGATTTTCAGTTTTTTTATAATTCCTCAGTAAAAGAGATGGTAAACTAAGTCAGTCAAATGAAGCAAACACCTCTATAATAATCAGAAAGGGCAATAAAAATATCTTATCACCACAAGATGACAGCTAGGACATAATGTAGCAAAAGATAGATTACCAACCTGTATGTCCTTCTAAAATTTAACTACAGTACCTTCTTCAAAAGTGACAGAGATGCCTAATAGAAATGAAATAACAATGGAGATTATGCATTTTCAAAACTTAGAAAGAGAGACATGGATGCTTCACAGTTCTGAGGTCTCACAACTTTGGACTTTACGTTTTCTTCCTTTTCTTCCTTTTCTTTCTTTTTTTCTTTCTAATTTTTGGGCTGGGCTGCCCAATGGGCTGGATAGCTCAGCCCATGCCCAACAAGATAAGGAATCAGGCGAGCCGAAATGGCCCGATAAGGATTTTGGTCCAAAATCGGTGACCCAGGCATGGTCTTATTGTTGTGGGCCCATGCCAGCTATTGGGCCAAGTCAAAAATTGCCACCCCATAACGAGGAATGACATGTGCGAGAGTTGAATCTCGTATGCGTGTTGCTACTGTCACACACCCTGCTCCATCCATTTCTACACTAGTCTTTCGTTATGGGTCTGGGAGCGTGATTGAAAAAGAGCAAACGAGGAGCAAGAACAGCAAGAGATGAAGAAGAGACTGACTGTGGTTATTGTTAACTGAGCTCAGTGGAGTAAATTCATTAGGATAGGAAAGAGTGATTAAGGCCAAAGATTGCCTCGTAACGTCAGATCTAATGGATGAAGGGCTCGTAGTTGTCAGTCTTCACCAGAGAAGGCCTAGCATCTGGTCAAATGAACTCGTATTGTCATCGGAGAAGACCTTGTCATCATAAAGCAGCATTGGATCTAAACAAACAATGACTAAACAACAATGACTGTTAGTCATCGACCTACCTCGACATCATCAAAGGACCCCTCAATGTTAGAAATTGATCAAGGCTCTATCATCATCAGATTTGTCTCGTTTTCATCAAAATGAAATAACGTCATCGTCAACTATGGTATCATCATCATCAAAAAGTAGCCATCAACGTAAGATCTACTTGTAACGCCCCGCTCCCCGGGTGCCGTCACAATTGAAACAAGTGAATGCAGATCTCGTATGTGCCAGTGAAGTCAATGTAGAGCAGTGCAGAAAGTAATAAAACACTCGAGACATGACAAGTAACACAGTTCTAAAATAGAAAAGACAGTAAAATCTACACTACTGCAGTAACGTAAATAGAACACTCACATGCCGCTAGATCAAGTCTCAACGTCCTGTACTGGAAGTCTGACTCCTCGTGCTCAAACACCTCCGTGTTATCTTGTGCGTCACCTAGTAGGCAACAGAAGTCGCACCACGCTAAATAGAGTAGACAATATCTAAACAAAAAACATAAAAGTAAAGGAGTAGAAAAAGAAGATAGGACAGCCACAGATATGATAGTATTGAAGAAAGAAGTAACATGGTATGATGATTAAATGTCTACAACTACTGTAAAATGGTAGTCACTAAAGTGAACCAATCCTAGGCCGTGACTTATGAGAGAGAGTACGATGTACAACACAAGGACCCTCTTGAGACCGCAAGGGTGTTACCCCGGGCCGAGTCCGAAAGAAGAAAGTATCGTACTGTAAGAGCTGTAACGTTGTGGCGGGGGCTCCAGGACCCATCATGATGGCCGTTCCTGTCTGCCCCCAGGACTTAGGACCCATCTGAATGATAGACGTCTCCTCCCCAATCAGGGGAGCTGAAGATAGGTCCCAGTCGGTTCCGCACTCTCCAATCATAAGTTTTCCCGAAACCCGACGAGCCAAGCTGAATTAATCAATTATTAATTATTGTGTCATGAGGTTGTTCAATATTATGTAAACTACGTAGTCAATGGTGATCCACTGCCGTACGTGTAATAGTAACAATGCATGTCAAGAGTCAACCTCAAGATAGTCCACCAGTCATCTAGAATCGAGATAGTATCGTGTCAGTATCGTGCCATCACAAGTAACATCTCAAAACTACGCAATTTAACAATATTAAATTTCATGGTACTAGTAAGCTTAAGAGAGATAACTAAATGACATGATAATAAAGATGGAATGAAGATAAAGGCATGGATGTTTCTTATGGCATGATATTCCAAGTCTGAACTGATATGAAAACACCCAACTGTTACATGCAATGAACCAAGAGACGAAGAAACATTATACCTGCTTGAATAAGAAAGTCTGAAAGTCAAACTCATGATGGCACTAGGGCAGAGGGATCTGATCCCAAGTTAACCACACCGAAACCCAAAACCACAAGCGAGAAAATCAGCTGAGCCCAACAATAACCCATGAACCCAAGACAGCGCGCAAGGAAAGCTACCAAACCTAACAAGAAGCAAAGAACTCAAAACAGTAAGTAAATAAGCCAGCCACAATCCAACAACACTAAAACAGCAACACGGGATTCGACCAACCCCAACAAGCAGCAGAAAAGCCAACCAGAACTCAACAACCAACAGCGAGCCCAAAGCCGCAAGCAAGGGAAACCAACAAACCCCACAACAGCAACAAAACTCCAAACCCGTAAGTAAGGGAAAGTCACTGAATCTCAAAACAGCAAGGCAAGCCCAACCCGCAAGCAGAAGAAGCCACCGAACCGAACAGACAGCGAGGAAAGCCAAAACAGCAAGCAAAAGAACCAACCGATCCCAACCAAAGCGAAGGAACCCAATTCAACAAGCAAAAGACAACCAAACCCCAACACAACCCCATACGAGAAACCAGAAGAACTAAAACGTAAAGGGAGATAGAGTCTACCGAAAATCGTCACCAAAGAACCCAGATAATTAAGAACCGAAGCCCAAACATCGGCAGATAAGTCAGCCGCAACCATCAGTCAGCAAGGAGCCCAAAGCCGTAATCCAAGAGGCCACTGAACTCAACAACCAGCAAACAAACCCAAGACAGCAACAGAAGGGCCACCGAACACTAAAATCGTAAGCAAGAAGATCAGTCGAACCCTCAAACAACAAGAGAAGGAACAGATCGGAAGCAAGAAGAGCCACTGTACCTCAATCAGCGAGGAAGAGACAGACTACAAGCAAGAGAAGACCCAGACCCATCTCAAGCAACAGAACGGACAGTCCACGAGCAAGGGGAAGCCGCCGGACTCCAAAACAGTAAGGAGGGAGCAGATCGCAAGACCGAACTCCAGAACAGTAGCGAACCAAACACCGAGGGCAAGGAACAGCAGCGGACCAAAACCGAAGGGAAAAAGACAGAGGCGGTGGCAAAGGGAGCTGCAGAACTCAACTCAAGCAAAGAAGGGCCAGCCTAAAGCAAGAGAACAAGGGACAACCCACAAGCAAGAGAAGGGTCGTCGCAACCCTAAACAGCAAAAAAGCCACACCAACAAGCAAGAGGGAGAAGAGGGGTTTATAGATGGGTCGGAGGAGCCCCAGGTGCTGCGAGAGGACGAAGGAGAGAGGGGGCATGGTGCTGTATGCGAGAGGACGGATGGTGGGGGTGTGGCGTCGTCGGGTCACTGTCGAGAGAACAAGGGTGTAGAGAGAGAGAGAGGACGGAGAGGGTGCGTGCATGTGAGAGGTATGCAACGAAGGGCCCACGAGGCTTGGCTGTCGCTGCAGGCGTGCATCGAAAGAGCCCTAGGGCTCGTCGCTGATGCGAGCGTGCGAGGGGAGAAGGACGCGATTGAAGGAAGCCCACTGGGCTTGGGGCGCTCGCTGGCATCGGGAGAGAGAGAGAGAGAGAGAGAGAGGGAGGGAGGGAGGGAGGGAGGGAGGGAGGGAGGGAGGGAGAGGGAAAAGAAAAAGCCCTCGGGCTCGCAAGTGGGCTGGGCCCACGAAAAGAAAGAAAAAAGAGAGGGGGAGAGAAGGGATGGGCCATTACACTACCAGATCTAGGTCGTAGATGAATCTAGGTTTACATTGTGATATAACATGGGTTTAGGGTTAGGATTTGTGGAGTTTTAGGTGATGGAGACCATGGAGTTTTAGATGACGGTGGTAATATGGTTGTAGATGACAGCGGTGGCTATGGAGCTTTATGGTTAATGTTCAGAGGGGCAGCGGAATAGGACAATGGATTTTAGGGTAATCAAGGGTTAGGGTTTGTGATTATGCTAAACTAGGGTTAGAATTCTAATACTATAAAGAGAAATAAAAATTAGATATTATGGTTGAAAGCTTTGAGAGAGTTAATCAATCTCTCTCAGTCCAAATAAGTTATTATTTATAAATGTTTCATAACATAATTCTACACAAAACACCTTACATAACTATATTCTAACATAAAGAACCACCCATTGTTGCTACCAATACATGGTCGGGCCATCCACAGCAATGTTTGGCTGCAAATAGTTATCATGTTACTGGAGCAAAAAGAACAGTCATGACACACTTGGAAGATTTTTTTTCCCCATCGCTGACATGCTTCCATATATTTCACTAAATTTGATCTCTATTGAGTCAATTGGCAAGTTATACTGCATGGTCACTTTTAATTTTACTTTGTGTACAGTTTGGACAGCTACGGGATGGATAGCAGGACTGTAAATGAGAATTAGGTCACCATCATGTGTACAGTAGACTGCCAGTTGCTTCATCAGCTCCAGCTCATATTGAATTATAGCGTGGCAGATTTGGTCATGTTTCTTTTTTTTTTTGCAACTTAGTCATTTCACCGTAGATCTTTCATTGATATTTCTTCATCCAAGTTCACTCCCATTATCAACAGTCGGTTACCCTTCCTGTTCCTTCTCCTTGTATTGATTCAGCTTAGATCCTTCCAATCTTATCTATTCATATGGACACAAGTCACACAACACATTGAAAGACTGAAAAAGTACACAACACAGTTGAATGTCACCTGCAGTACATCTCTCCAATACAACACTGACACTAGTAATAGGGCTACATAGGATCTTACAAACTCTGATATGTGGCCATGCTCCTCTTTCAGCTAAAGCAGGGACTCACCATTATGTTTTTCTATATTTTTCCGCCACTCGCTATATTCAAAACGCCGCCATTTATTTAGGAAATTACATATGAGGTCACCATTTGGGATATTCCGCTTGTTTTTAGGATCCATTATGTGGACAAGCGCACTTGCAATATACATAATGAATCTAAGAGGGTCAATATCAGAGTATGCTATCAATTTTTTAAGAAAATCAATTTTATTTCGTAACTACATATACAAGATGAACCAACTATTTATAGATTAACAGAGAGGCAAACTTCTGGCATTTACTATTTTGGGGTATTAAACATGCATGTAAACAGATATGGCCAGAAGTATATAAAGTTTAAAAAAATTGATGACATATTAAATGATGCCAGTCCAAAAGTAAACAATGAAATTTAGAAACTAACCTTCTCAGAGAAAAAGCGAAGCCCTCTTTCAGGATAATCAGCTTCATAAGTCTCCCCTAACAGAGGATTGAATGGTTTGCAGGGTCGACCATCAGAAGAAGCATATCCAGAGACTGCAAAGGCAGCTATATTCAGAATTCTCATGAGACTGTTTCCCTAAATACAAAGCGCATAAAATCTCCGTGTAAGAAAAATATGTAAGACGTTGATTCATTAGTATTATCATTTGACACTTCAAAATCTACCCGCCATACAGAATGTGAAAATGGAGGCTGTGGAGTTTTGACAGCCTTCAACTACTCACATTCAGGTAGGATATATATTTGTCAATTATAAAGAGAAATGTGATTTAGTAAAACAAAGATTATAAGCATAACAGGGGTTTGCAAAATTTATTTCACACCAGCCAGCTGTAAAGCCCCCACAGGGAATCCGATACAATTATGTTGAATTGATCAACACTACCAGAAACTAGTAATATTCAATATTTTCAATAGCATGAAGACAAGCTGACATTACAACTAGCTATATAGTCATAAATGCTTCAGAATATCAAATCTACTACCACTTAAGAGTCAAATAAAGAATCCGCAAGATGTTTATCGATGACTAATGATGATACACTACCAGAATGTTTATAGTATATCTTATTCAAATACTTCTCAGTGAAATACTACGAAAATTGAAGTGCTTGTTGGACGGTTTCAACTATCATCATTCATAGATATGAGTGTGTTCGTACACTAAGAACACCAAGTCTACACCAGTTACACTATAATAACTCGGCATCTCAGCATTAACCGAAAGGTCTGTTAGACCCATGAGTTCTCTATATATTTATGTGAAATGGTTTACATAGCTCTGGGTACCAACATGGGCTAACATGGACACAAGAACATGGTGGCTTTTGAAAAAAGATAAACAGACAAAAACAGGGAGAACAACTAGTTATTTGTTTTGCTCCAAGTTTCTGGTTCGCCGCCTCATATCCTTTACGATAGTTATAGTGCATGTTATTTGATGATGGTATAGTATTAGTTGATGAGATTAAAGAAGCTATAATTTCTAAAGTGAAAAATAAAAAAGCTAGATAGAATCTCTAGAATCTGAAAGCATATGGATGCATGCCAAAAACAGAGTTTATGATATGTTACTTAGCAACCCTAAGGGGGCATATTGTTCAAATTGAATGATAATAAATACCTAGGAGGGATGTGTCCTCTAGTTAAAAAGAAGCATTATTTCAGCATGATGTGATTACATGTTGGAAAGCCTAGTTTATCTGGCTAGTTCAGTGGAATTACCCATTTCGGATCGTTGATAGACTCAAATGAATAAAATATGTAAGTTGAGATGCATAGATATAGTTGGCTACACCGTGTGTGTTCGTGGTGGGTGGGGAATAGGGCAAGGAGAATGACCATTATAAGAGTCAACGACACATGACAAAGGTGCATGACCTACATTTGCTTTGAAGCTGAGAAAGATCAAATTTATGCCAAAAATTCAACTAAGAGCCTCATTTTTAGTCATTTTTAGGCTTATTTATTTTATTTAATAAGTGACACATGTTGTGCGCATAGACTTAATAGGCTTCTAGGGCCTTTTTTTTATTTTCTTAATTGTTTCATCATATGTTGTGCTCATATTATTAGCCTATAAATAAGTATTGTAATCAAAACTTTTGAGTTAGTTGATGAATCAAAATGAATTATGTTTTGAGAGAAACTCTAAATAGTTTGTGAGAACACATAAATCTCTATAAAATCTTCCTACATCTGGCATCTGAGATGCTTGTGAGTGGACATTTGAGGCACCTAAATATAAGGCCAAATAGTTATCCAAATCTTTGGATTTATCCCTTTCCTACCAAGCCTTAGATCTGTTCTTCTCTAAATTCCCATCGCAGCTAAACTTTTAAAATAGCTTTCGTTGCTTGTTCCCCATCAAATTAGTATAATAACCGAATTCCTAAATTTTCACCTTCGTCATCTTTCTCTTTTTGCATTAGATCTTTTAAAAACAAAAAGAATATTCCAACGACTTAACTCACCCACCCAAACCCAACTTTAGAATTTCAGGAGAAAAACAATAGACAAAATTACAAAAAATTACAAACAGAAGGAAGAAGAAAAAATGGGAGAGAGAAAGCTCATATAAAAATAAAAAAATCAATGTTCATCTCCTTACACAACATCAACTTTGCCATCTCTCAAAGGCCAACCTTAAAGACCTCACCATTGCTGCCATTTTCTCAGCCCAACATTACTGTGTATGTTATCATCTTCTGACCACGTCCCCTTATCATCACATCGATCTTTGGCAACCTAATCTCTTGCATCTTCGACAACTTCGTCGTCGACTGCAACCCAACCGCCTGCTTTACTACCATCTTCATCAAACCTCTGCCCAATGCAATAAGTATCCCAGAACTCTTACTGCAACATTCCAATAGGTAGTGTTCTCAGATCTAATATTAACTGACTCAACACTATCCCAAGAAACGCAAAATCCAGATATAACATAGTAAGATAGTTCAGCTTTTCAATTAATCTCATGTATTACCCTAGATCATGCAATGGCTCCACCTAATTCAGTATAAATCTGGAGTTTAGATCATATGGGAGGTGATATGCTTACATCCTAATATACATATATATCTCTCTCTAATAACGTATTTAAAACATAAATCTGTTGGTATAAATAGATGGATGTCTTCGAATGTGCTACTTCTATTCCAAAGAATATCTAAAAGACCCTAGAACCTTTGTTTGAAACTCCTCAATAAATTGCTTCAAATCTTGAACCATAGAAGCATCATCCACATTGATCATAATGTCATCAATATATACCACTAGAAGGATCCATATTTTTTTATCAATCCAATGGAAGACAGAGTAATTATTCTGACACTATTTGAGGCCAAATCATCTCATGAAATCTGCAAAGCGTCCAAATTAAGTCCTTGGTGCTTGCTTCAGACCATACAATGATTTCTTCAATTTACACATTTTCTCTAACTCCTCCTAAGCAATAAAGCTTGGTGATTGCTCAATGTATATCGTTTCTTCGAGAATAATGAATAGGTTAGTGATTTCTTCAATTTACATATTTTTTACAACTAACTAATGTAAAGGTTAGTGATAAGTGGTAGCCAGATAGATTAATGAATGTATTGATATCATTTTTTGTAACCAGAGAACATCTCCGGATAGTATACACCATATATCGGTATGGCCTTCAACTATGGCCTTCAACTGAACGAGAGAGCCATCATAATTCAACTTCACAAAGTATACCCATTTACAAACCACTACTTTCTTATCCAATTGAGATGGTACAAAATCCCAAGTTTCATTAGGCTCAAGTACATTTATTTCTTCTAACATTGAAGCACACAAACCTGAGTGATAGAGCTTTTAAAATAGACTTGGGAGTTTGATATGTATCAATAAAAGAGATAAAAGCTATGTATGATTCAGAGAGATAATCATAAAACATATTTTGTAAAGAGGATGAGTTGTGCGGGAATGAGTAGCTTTTCCATAAGCAATTGGAATATCTAAATCAAAAACCAATCCACCTTCATTTGTAAAGATTCTAGAAAGGCCCAAGGAGGATGTCACATAATCCTAAGGTAAGGAGATATGAGCATTGGGAGCTAAGAAGAGATCTGAAAATAAAGTTCTGGTCATTTTCTACTTTCTACTGTTGGTATATCTATGTCATATCAAATTTCCTTGAGGGTCACATATAAAATAAATGTGTATCAACAATGTCATTCATCAAAGATTGGTCATTATCTTTATGTATGGTGA
Organism: Scilla litardierei; assembly: GCA_030789695.1. Classification (NCBI taxonomy): domain Eukaryota; kingdom Viridiplantae; phylum Streptophyta; class Magnoliopsida; order Asparagales; family Asparagaceae; genus Scilla; species Scilla litardierei. The sequence continues at coordinate 41,363,407 of CM061134.1, forward strand.
AACAGAAATACCATTGGAACTCAAAAAATTAACATCTACAAGCATAAAAGACTATTTTGTCATCTGACGATAATATTTATAAGGGTAATTTTTAGTTTTAGGTAAAAATTTTAAAATAATATCAATTTTAGACCAAGAAAAAAAATATTATCAAAAATAGACCAAATTGGGCCACGTCAGCGGCGCCGCGCCGCTGGCGGTTATTTTTTCGATCCGGACGCACTTGGCAAGTGCGTTTTGTCTGGCCGCACTTGCCAAGTGCGGCAACTTTAGTACGGGACTAATAGGCCCGTGACTTAAACTTAAGTCACGGGCATCTAAACTGGCCGCACTTGCCAAGTGCGGCCATTGAGCCCTATTTCCCACCGCAGCCAACAAACCCGATCACTCATAACTTATCAAACTGCGGAAAGCAAAAAAAACCCTAGGCTAGGGCACGACGGTGGAGGAGGCTTCCCTTCCCCATTTGCGTTGATCCGACGGCGACGGTTTCTCCATTTCTGTTGATCAGATACTGAGATCCACAAACAGGTACATGGATATCTCCATTTGATATCTCCACTTGATGAACTGATCCACAAACAATAGATGTATGTATTCTTACTCTATCATATGCCTTTGGGGGTATGGTGAATATTTTCCATACATAGGATGCATGAACTTAATTAATCTTAACCCCCTTGAGTAGATTTTTTCTTAACTATATGATCAATTTTTTCGATTTTATTAAGTACCTGCAAGGTTTCCTATTAAATCCATTTTTGGGATACCCATAACTTATTTGAAATTTTGGATACGTGTCAAATTCATACTAGGGTTGGTTTAATAAGATTGTTGATATACATTTCCGTGATTTCTAATGCAGTATAAAACAATAGTTTTGCAAATTGTAGGATAGAATAGCATGGATGAGGTGGGACCAATAACTGACGAGGTCTTGTATGATCAGGCGCACCATCGGTCTGCGCAGATCCAGTATGGACAGGTATGAATATTTAAGGTGGAAAATTCTGAAAATTTAATTATGATGCCAATGCAGAAAATTAATTATCGAGCTATTATTTGCAGGAGGCTGTGATAGGAATTGTTGATCACGCACGCAGACATTCAGAATGGCAAATAGATGAGCGTGTGGACTTGTATATCATAATGTCTGGGTTACATGTATATGCGAAGTTGAAGTGGATACAATTGGACCATGCACTATTAACAGCATTGGTTGAGAGATGGCGGCCCGAGACGAACACATTTCATATGAGACAGGGGGAGATGACGATCACTCTGCAAGATGTGGTTGTCATCACGGGCCTACCTATATCCGGGACCCCCATTTATCAAATTGGCCGACGACATAGTACATGGGCCGATTTGATGGAGCGTCTTCTGGGCCAGGCATCCATGGAAAATCAACGAGCAAAGGTGAAGCTTGCTTGGCTACGTGAAACATATATGGAGTTGCCTGATGAAGCCACAGCTGAGGAGATTCAATGTGGACGGGTGTACTTGCTGCATATGATCGGAACCTTATTGGTTCCGGATCCAAACAAAGGATTGGTCCATCTACGGTGGTTGGAGAAGCTGGAACATTTTGAGGAAATTGAAGGGTATGCGTGGGGAAGTGCAATGCTGGCACATATGTATTCTGAGCTAAGCAAGGAGGCAATGATGCAAACATCGGCTATATATGTATGCGGCACCTTGTTGCAGGTATAACATTATTAATTCTGCAATAGTGAGAAGTGTATAAATATGTTTTATAAATAACTGACAAATTCATATTTACATGTATGGTCCTGGGAGAGATTACATATAGGCCGGCCTACATACAGACAAAATGTATTGGACTGCAACGGCCCCTTAGGCTGCAGGTGGAACGTGCCGAGACCATTTCGTGAAAATCCCCAAGGGAACCTCGAATTGTATAGAAACGAGCTTGGCTCGTTAGAGAGCACATAGGTTTGAATTTGTAAATTTTGAATTAATGATATATATCTAAATAGTATGTCGTCTAATTATGTATTTCTGTCATTCATGCCTATTAGGTTATCCGGGAGCCATATGATGCGCGGTTGGAGCATCTTCATCCTTCATGTTTAGCATTTCCCGCGATATGGCGTGCACGCGTACCATTATTTTGCTGGGAGGAGATTGAAATGCATGTACCGGACCGTGTTATGCGGCAATTTGGGTTAGCACAGCACATCCCAGTAGTGGTCCCAGTAATGTCGGGGAAGTCAGGTATGACCCCTCAACAATGGGATGCTGCCATCGTGGAGCCTCGAGCGGCATGGGATAACAGATTTGCCAATGTTGTGGAGGAGGAGGATGACGTGTCGGTAAATGATTATATGCAATGGTATTGGGGGATCACAAGACGATGGATATATACTAGGCAGGAGCCCCCGTTCTCGTACATGCCACGTGGGCCCCTCGAGCGTAAAATGGTAAATAATAGTCATATACACTTCTTAAAATTATAAATTTATTTGATTCATATATACTAAGCGTATAATTTGTTTTACAGGGTGATACGATGATGAACATCTACAATCGTTCGGTCATTGGTTTACAAGAGGACCCATATAATCCTCACTTGATAGCAATCCAGCAAATGATCGATGATGTGATGGGGCAGACACGGCATCGGCCTGAAGGAACAGACACGAGCTATCTTCGGTGACTTTATAGGAGTGATGTCGCTGAAACTTCGCAGCAGCAGCAGCAGGAGGATGAGGAGCCGGAGCAGCAGGAGCAGGAGCAGGAGCAGGAGCAAGAGGAGCAGCAGCAATAGACAGTGGATGAAGCTGGGACCTCGCAGCCTCAGTATACACAACCACAAATGGAGGGAGACACCGCTACACAACAAGCACAGTTGCGGACATACAGCTGTACTCGTCGTGTGAAATCTGCACTCCAACGATTTGGCGGCCGTAGTTTTTTATTGTTGTTGAAATGACTTTTGGAACATAATTTATCTTCCGCTAATTTGTAGGATAACATTGTGTTTGACATTTTTTTGGAACGTAATGTTTACCTCATGTAATTTGTGTCATGTGTGCTACTGGACATGTGAGATATATGAGTGAGATAAGTGTGATAGGTGTCATATGTCACCTCTCATCATCTTCTTCATTTTTCAATGGCTTTCTGAACGAAGCGGTCATCCAAGGCTATCAAGAGAAATAAAGCTACCCAACCGGCCCCTAATGCTGTGAGGGAGCACGTTGCTGATATCAGCGTGTATCACCCGCGCTGCCACTATATAAGTGTCGGCTTGGGTGATACATGTTGATATCAGCTACGTGCTTCTTTACAGCGTTAGGGACCGGTTGGATAGCTTTATTTCTCTTGATAGCCTTGGATGACCGCTTCGTTCAAAAAGCCATTGAAAAATGAAGAAGATGAAAGGTGACATATGACACCTATCACACTTATATCACTCATATATCTCGATCATATAGCACACATGTGGAGCGATATGTAAAACTTGCAAGATTTGAAATATATGTCATTTGTGCTGAAATTGTTGTGATATATGAGAAATCGGTGGTTTTGTATATGTATCGGGTGTTTGTGTATAGGATGATGTGCGTATTGGGTGTTTTTTATGTTTCAGTATATGTATCAGTATCGGTATCGGTATCGGTATATGTATCGGTTTTGCATATGTATCGGTATATGTATCAGTTCTCAGCAGCAGCTGACAACTGAGCAGCTGTTGCTCAGTTCTCAGCTGCTGCTGAGAATTGAGCAGCAGAATTGGCTCTGTCTGTCTGGGGGTGCACTGAAACGGCCGCACTTGCCAAGTGCGGCCATTTCAGTGCAGCACCCTGAGACAGAGCCCGGCTCTCTGTCTGTCTGGGGGTGCACTGAAATGGCCGCACTTGCCAAGTGCAGCCAATTTAGTGCACCCCCATAAGACAGCAGCTGAAGACAGCAGCTGGGCTGGGTGCACTGAATTGGCCGCACTTGGCAAGTGCGGCCATTTCAGTGCACCCCCAGACAAACAGAACCCCGATTCTGCTGCTCAATTCTCAGCAGCAACTGAGAACTGAGCAGCAGCTGCTCAGTTCTCAGCTGCTGCTGAGAACTGATACATAAAAACACCCAATACGCACATCATCATATACATAAACACCCGATACATATACAAAACACCGATTTCTCATATATCCCAACATTTTCATCATCGAATTTTGGGACATCCCTTATATATCAACACGCACGATACATACACAAAAAATTTCAACACAACTGACATATATCCTATACATTCCAACTTGAATTTAAATTACATCATATAAATTTAAATCACAGTAGATTTTCCAATTTCCATCAACATTCCAACTTGAGTCCACGTACATACATCGGGCACGTGAACCGCCTCTTCCATGTGATGAAGACCTACAATGTTGGAATAGCATAAATTAATATACAATTTATATGACAAGCTACATGAAATAACCCAATTGTATAGTATACGTACGCTTGATTGTGGGGAGGATTTTGGCAACGCGATTTGTAATGCCCGACCTGATGACAGTTGCTACATCTATTGTGCCCGTTGTCCTCACGAGGAACATCCATTTCCCCCACGAATCCTTGTCGAACGCGGCCTATCAGGCGGTCTTCTTTTTGTGGGGGGATTTATAATTGGACCATCCCAAACCTTCCAATACCGTTCATCAAGTATAGGGTGAAATTCAGGGGTATATGAAAGGCGATATTTGTTCGCACTATACCATGTAGAACAAAACGGCCACCATGATATGTTTGCACCATATTCTTGCCTGGACGTTGCGACAATGACATGGACACATGGCATGTGCTGAAGCATAGGAATATTATAATTACAGCTGCAACTCTCTCCCTGTATCTTCACGGCGTACGCTTGTCCCTTATTATCCAAAACCTCTCATTCATAATCACCAAATCGTGTGATGTGGCAAGTCCGTGCTTTTTCCACACGTTTCCCCAAAATCTCCTCTGTGTTAGGAGTGAAATTTGTAGTCCACCCATGTCCATCAATCCGACGATGGTAGAAATATTTAATTAACCTGTAAAAATTTCTTGCAATTAACGCTTGTATCGGTAACGCTCTGCTCCTTTGAGAACGCCATTGAAGCTCTCCGAACAATTGGTTGTCATGACACAATAACGTTTCCCACCATCTTCATGCATAGCCCACCTTCTGGACTCACCTGCCAAGTCTTTAGAAATCCAATCATCTGTTGCAACGGACTCTGCTCTAATACTTGCACTGTGCTCATTATATATAAGCAAGTCCGATGCAGTACCCGCACCCCAGAAGTTCCTTTCCAATGTTACTGTTCGGTGCCCACTCTTTTTGAAGTTTGCGATGATATGTCGTAGGCAATACCTGTGATGCCTCTTTGCCGGCCATCCCTCCCTCAGTGCTCTAGGAATTCCTTTGCATATATCAGAAATGAATGTAATTGTTCGGTGTCGATGAGCGCTGGGTATATAGTGAAATATACAGCTGAAAACCCACTTCCAATTATCTTGGGTCTCAGCCGCCACAACAGCAAAAGCTAAAGGAAACAGCCCACCGTTTGCATCCACTCCAGTGGCTACAAGTAAACAACCTGCATATTTCCCATAAAGATGTGTTCCATCAATGCTCAATATCGGCCTACAATGCTTGAAACCTTCAATTGAAGGTCCAAATGCCCAGAACACACCGGTAAACTCTGCAACTCGTGGCCGAGAGTGTCATATGTAATCTTGTAAACTGTTCCAGGGTTGCTTTCTGAAATTGCTTCTAAATACTGTGGCAACCTCTTATAGGACTTCTCCAAATCACCAAATATCCTTGATAATACATTACATCTAGCCATCCATGCTTTTAGATATGAAATTCTAATTTTTAAAACGGTGTGAACAACATCCTGGATGTCTGCCAGTGTCATGTCAAGCTTTGTCTTCACCATTGGCATAATCAAGTTACTAATGAAACGTGATGTGGCTTTATTGTGATCTGTATTCAAAGTGGGATCATTGCATGTATGATCTGAACCAACTTTTGATAGCTTGAACCTCCTATTGGTTCTTTTTCCCACTGCTGCATGAATGCACCATGGACAATTCCGGCTCGCCTCATCTTGGCTATGCGGATTCACCTCAGAATTAAGGCCACACATCACAGAATAGCATGTCTTGTTAGACTTGATTGGTTTGAATGTCACATTGTGCTTGATGCTCCACTCCGTTATTGTCTTAATTAAGTCCACCTTTGTTTCAAACAGATCACCGACTTTAAACACTCCGGTATCGCTATAAATTCTTTCTTCTTCCATACACCCCTATAGAGTATTTCTCATAGCTGATGCCGTTACCCATTGATCCTCTGCCACTTCATCTGGCAATGGCTATTCAAAAGCCACATTTGTGTTCGCAGCAACGGATTGTTGTATCCATGTGTTATCATCCTCATTTAAATCTGCAGCATAATGCATGCTATCATCTCCTGGACCATCATGGTCGTCATTATCAATGCCTTCACTATCTACATCCACATTTCCCGTCATATCTTCAGGCATCGCATTCGACTGAGTTGGCATCGACTCCGATACACATGGACCTTGCATGTAGGTGGAGTATGTTCCGTGCACTCCATACTCAGGAATTTGATTGCCCTGCTCCGCAACATTCCACCTGTTACATAGTACCACATGCAATTTTTAAAAAATCACATTTATATTGGGAACATATCATACATAAGTTCACATTACTTAACCGATATCTATACTTACGCATCCATATTCACCTCCTCTTGTGGGTAGTACGAACAACCTTCTCCCGTCTGTCTCTCGTGCTGCTGATACTCTTGGGTTGGAGAAGTAGACATAAATCCCGCGGAGTTGTTATCCAAATCAAGCATTCGTCCGAATGTTCCTTGTTTTTGAGTCATTCGTGTGGTGCTAATTGCATCAATCTCGACATAAATTTCAACTGACCGTTGAGTTGACCCCAAGCTAAATAGCCCATCCATATCACCGTCATCTGAGATCATCACAGCTGTGGTCCTGCCCTCCATTACCGGCCAGTTGCACACCAATTTCAAATCATACTCATGACGACTGATCTTTGTCGCCTTGTATATCTGATTTAATAGATCGGTATACGTTGATGGGCTCCTCAGTATAATAGACTTAACTTTTCCTCCGACATATGTAGGTTCATGATTGTCACCAACCCTCAAATTTCCTTCATAATAGCATAAGATGCAAATATGCCCACTTGACATTGTTATCACCCTGTAAAAATTAGTTGATTCCATGAAATCTCAACCTCTATGATGCACAATCAAATCATTCCTAGCCCTAATCCCAAATTATATGCTGCCAAATTAAACGCAGTATGCACGCGATTAATCATAAGGGACTGATGGCTTACCTATTGCGACGTCGTCTTACAAATGGGAGGCCAAGATGTGGAGATCTTCTCCGGATCTGTAGAGTATGAGCTCTGTCGGATGATAAGTTGAAAGAAAATGAAAATGAGTTGTCAGCTGAGGGGTATAAGCACCAAACTGGCCGCACTTGGCAAGTGCGGCCAGTATCTGGTCACGGGTCTTTTGAAATGAGCACCAAACTGACCGCACTTGGCAAGTGCGGCCAGTTGTCTGAACTGGACGCACTTGCCAAGTGCGTCCATTTCAGAACAGCACCAAAGTTTTCGTGTCTCAGTTGTATCTTTCTTATGTTTCATATACATCAACACAATTTCACTACACAACAAAATTCAACTGATAACAAAGTTCGATATATATATATATTACAGCGATGATACAAACATGAAACCAGACACATCGCTCTTACATATCCCTTACATACATCCAACCTCTCACTAAACTCTCCAACAAAATACAAAAATACATGTACTATTGTCACTCCTAAACATCAGCAACCTATATTGGTGGCGACGGCGGTGATCGTGACCCACTTGGTCCTACAGCATCATGCGGGGCAATGTCTCGAGGCCCCAAACAACTAAATCCAATTTCTCCTCGATCCTTCGAAGAGCCGCACTCATTTTAGCTTGTTCATCCCTCATATCTATAACGAGACACTCGATTTTCCGAATATCATTTTGGTTCTCAATCGCCCGCCCTTCAATGCGATTAATAGCTTTTCGCATCCAGTAAAATGTGTTGTCGAAGTTCGAAAGAGTTCGATTATCACTTTCTGGGTTCGACGTACGTTGCGGCGATAAGGGTTGACGAGTTGAAGCTTCGGGGTCCTCTTCACGCGAAGCATGTAGAGCATTTGCTTCTGCAAGAGTCAGCATCGTTGGCCTAACACGTTTGCGAACCTCTCCTTTCTCCATCTAGATTTCGCAAAAATGCCCTAACCCTCACTATTTTCACTTGCTTGTTAGAATGGCCAGCTCTCGGCTGAGAGCTGTGTCTTATACTCAGACAGGCCGCACTTGGCAAGTGCGGCCCGTACACTGCCATCTCACTCATCCTGGCCGCACTTGGCAAGTGTGGCCAGATAAAACGCACTTGCCAAGTGCGGCCAGATCCAAAAATAACTGCCAACGGCGCGAGGCCGCTGACGTGGCCCAAGTTGGTCGATTTTCGATAATATTTGTTTTCTTGGTCGAAATTTGATATTATTTTAAAAAATTTTACCTAAAACTAAAAATTACCCTATTTATAACCCTTCTATATACAAGAGTACCAACACATGCTTTAAGGGATGGGGATCAATTTTGCAATCATCAATGTAAAGGCCCGTTGGGCCTTTTGTTTTTTTCCACATTTATTTCCCCCATTCCCCCCCCCCCACGTGGCTCCCCCTCTCTTTCTCTCCCATTTACTCTCTCTCCCCGACTGTCTCTCTCTCTCGCGAAAAAGCAACTGCAAAAAAAAACTCGCCGCTGCCTTTCTCTCTCTCTCTCGACGACATCTCTCTCTTCGTTCCTTCGAGTCAAAGGAACTCCACGCGCCCACCCTCTTCTCACGCGTGGCGTGGCCTCCGATCTCCTTAGACGACCTAAATCCTAGGGTTTTGACACGTCTTTGGCTCGAATCGAGGCTGATCGCCTCCGTGGAGAATCCACAGCTCCTCTATGAGCTTCTGAGGTCCTCTTCTCCCTATTTAAGCTCGATTGAGCCTCTAGGGATTCAGTTTTGTGCAAAAATGTTATTTTTCAAAGAAAGATCTGGTTTTCTTCTGGTTTTGGGTTCGGATTTAACTCTGGAGTTTGGATTTCTTCCCGATTTCTTCTTCAGTCCACGATTTCAGGTAAAATCACCTTGATTCTCTAATTTTGGGTTTTAAAAATTGTGATTTAGTTTCCCCCTTCATGCGATGATGTTTCTAAGCACCGGGCGAGGCGGCGACCCTCGCCGCAGCCCTATTGGCCTTTGAAATGACTATCTGAGGGACTTCCTGATTTGGGTTCAATATTGCGTATTTAACCCCCCATTTAGCCCTATTTTGTGCTCATGTGATGCTATATTGGTCTCTAGTACATACGTATTTTCTACACATTTATTTATTAGAGAAAACACACTATTTGAGCACAAAACAGCAATTAATGAAGTATTTCTGCACTTTTTATATTTTTCCTAGCTTGGTCTCGATCTCACGATTCCAACGACTATTTATTTGTATTTTTCTGAGATCTGTGCTAATTACTGTGTATTTTTGAATTCAGAATACCTTTTAAATGGAGAAATACGCACGAAAATACGAAATACGGTCGCCGACCAATGAAATGGCGCCACGTGGCAGCATCCAGACCGTCCGCGCTCAATCCAACGGGCACAGCGAGTTGGGGCAAGGAAATTCAACAACCGTTGGATTAAAATCCAACGGTCCGAAAGAGTCTCAAAGGGGAATACGAAAGCGGCTACGTGGCGACATCGTTGTGTTATACTTGATCAACCAAAGCTTACGATTCGCTGATCCTAATGAACCCATGCCATGTACATGCCTTTTATATCTATTTTTCACAAACTAGAGTTCGTTGTTTGCATTGATCGCACGTAACAATTCCATCACCACACACTTTTCATACCACCTTCACCATCACTATTAAAGTGCTTAGATTTTATTCGTAGTTACTCTATTTGATTTGGACTTGTGGTTTCAACAGATTCTCCCGAGGATTCGACATCTGGACTCCCAGATTTTACTACTTGAACGGACTCTTGCGCTTGAGAGAAGCACCTTTCGGAGCCCACCACTTCCCTCTTAACCATGACCCGTAGACCTCTTTCCCCCTTGCATGCAGGCTGTTTTAGTGCTTTCCCCCTTTGCTGGAATTGTCCAGTTTTCCCCTTACATCTGCTGAGTCCCGTGGCCCACTAGTCCCTTTGCAGTGCTTCCACTCAACCCCTACATGGCTGAAATGGGCACTATGCCCCAACTTGTGACTGACCTAAGAGATTCTTTCACTGCTATGACTGTTTGTGATTTCTTCGTGATGTCCACTTATGGATAATAGCTGCAGTTGCTAATGTAACTAAACTTAAGGCTTAGTAAGAGGCCGTAGAATACATGAGCCCTTGCCCTATCCGTCAGAGTTGGTTTAGGCTTTAGAATTTAAATTGCCTTAGAATATTCTGCTTATGGACAGTCTTGTTGAAATGTCTTATGATTAGATGTTAGAACTATTACACATCTGCAGCATGCTAAATGTTTCATTGTTCCATGTTATTAATGTTATATGTCTCTGGATAGTATAATGAGACACAGTGGCCCCTGACATTGGGAATAATTAATATGTAGAGTGTTCTATGGAAACCAAAATGAAATTGAAACATGTATTGTTATTGTACCATTGAAGTACAATTGATGGAATTGAAAGTGAATACGATTAAAACTAGAATGACATAGCACACCGTCATATATATTAATTCCAATGTGGCCTTAATTTAATTCAAGTCTTATTTTAGAAATCATGTTTTATAATGACATCAATATAGATCAATACATGTACTATTGCACTGAGGCACAGAGAGCTGTACACTTGACTTACACTTGACAGTACAGACTCACTGGGTTTGGGGTAAATCATATTAGTGAGAGTGCGGGAACAACTGGTGCCACGCTCCTATTGACTGTCAGGTTGTTCCGGCATGGGTCACATTATTGAATCAGGATCTGACCCCTAATGTACCGTCGGACTTAGTTAATGAGTTCCACACTGTTGACTCGTGGCCCCTACCGTTACTGCTTTGGGCCTGGCCCAGGCGTGCGCCTCTGGGTACTGAGGTGGACTCCTTGGTTGTTTCTGTACTCTCCAATATGATTCACGGCTTAGGTTTGGCTTAGAAGGATAAAACCATGAGAGTATCACTTTTAATTGCTAACTGAGTTGCATGTTTGTCTTAAATGCCAATGTAATTATGGAATATTAATTAGTATGTAAACTGTTCTCAGTTACCGTTTCTTTAACTTGATAGGACCATGTTAATGCTCCTTTAACTGAATTGCATGTTTATCTAAATATCAATGCATGCCTAATAAGAAATATTAGTTAGTCTGTTACATGTTCCTAGTCCCAGTTTCCTAGTTAGTGTTTTCATATGTTCACATATTTTAAATTCCAAAATTTTAGAATCATTGTGATTTACCTGGTGGGTCTACTTTTTGTTGCACCACCAGGTATAGATTCAGAGTTAAGATGAGACCTAGTTTTAGCGAGTACACGGATTTCATAGCAACTGCAGAACCCTGACATTAAATTGTAAGTATTTACAATTTCCTGTTTAATTTCATGAGAAATTCCATATGAAAATATTGGAATATCTCTGCTCGTAGCCTATATTGTTTTCACGGGTACCTAGCAGGACCTGCATCACATATGGAAAAATAATCGCGCCCCGGGGAGCGGGCCGTTACATTTTTGGTGGCCCATGCAGGTCCGCGCTAACCACCTCGTGAACAGTATAGGAAGAGTAGGATATACCGTATAATATACTCATATTGATCTCATGGATACAGGATGTCTCGAGCTTTCGCCTGTATGAGACGTACATGCAAAAGTTCCTTCCACAACTTGTTCTTTGAACTCTTAGTCATCCAACTGGAAAGTTGTGTTCCAACCTTGGTTACATTTCTCTTCCTTAACAACCATCTATGACATCTCTCTTATATTTATCTGTTAGTTTGAACGACCTCATTGCTTGTAGTATGATGGGCCTTAGGTGTTGTAGTGTTCATCGGTAGATCTGTCCTTTACTTAAAAGCGTCTCATTATTTCTTAGCCTCATTCGTCTGTCGTGCCTTAGTTTTACTTTGAAATTCCGAGAACGGAATTTTTTTGTAAGGAGGGTAGAATGTAAAGGCCCGTTGGGCCTTTTGTTTTTTTCCTCATTTATTTCCCCATTCCCCCCCCCCACGTGGCTCCCCCTCTCTTTCTCTCCCACTTACTTTCTCTCTCCCCGACTGTCTCTCTCTCGCGAAAAAGCAACGGCAAAAAAAACTCGCCGCTGCCGTTTTCTCTCTCTCTCTCCGACATCTCTCTCTTTGTTCCTTCGAGTCAAAGAAACTCCACGCCCCCCCCCCCACTTCTCACGCGTGGCGTGGCCTCCGATCTCCTTAGACGCCCTAAATCCTAGGGTTATGACACGTCCTTGGCTCGAATCGAGGCTGATCGCCTCCGTGGCGAATCCACAGCTCCTCTATGAGCTTCTGAGGTCTTCTCTTCTCCCTATTTAAGCTTGATTGAGCCTCTAGGGTTTCAGTTTTGTGTAAAAATGTTATTTTTCAAAGAAAGATCTGGTTTTCTTCTGGTTTTGGGTTCGGATTTAACTCTGGAGTTTGGATTTCTTCCCGATTTCTTCTTCAGTCCACGATTTCAGGTAAAATCACCTTGATTCTCTAATTTTGGGTTTTAAAAATTGTGATTTAGTTTCCCCTTCATGCGATGATGTTTCTAAGCACCGGGTGAGGCGGCGACCCTCGCCGCAGCCCTATTGGCCTTCGAAATGACTATCTGAGGGACTTCCCTCTTAACCATAACCCGTAGACCTCTTTCCCCCTTGCATGCAGGCTGTTTTAGTGCTTTCCCCCTTTGCTGGAATTGTCCAGTTTTCCCCTTACATCTGCTGAGTCCCGTGGCCCACTAGTCCCTTTGCAGTGCTTCCACTCAACCCCTACATGGCTGAAATGGACACTATGCCCCAACTTGTGACTGACCTAAGAGATTCTTTCACTGCTATGACTGTTTGTGATTTCTTCGTGATGTCCACTTATGGATAATAGCTGCAGTTGCTAATTTAACTAAACTTAAGGCTTCGTAAGAGGCCGTAGAATACGTGAGCCCTTGCCCTATCCGTCAGAGTTGGTTTAGAATTACCCGATGATTGAATATGAGGGGTTGGGCCTCAAAGGCCGTTGGAAAAGTATGAGATTTTCTGCCTATTGGATCATAGAACAGGCTACTGCCTGAAGGATCTAAGTTTGCTGCCCATAGGATCATAAAACGATGCCTGAAGGATCATATAAAATCATGAACAAATGATTAAGTCCCAAAAACGATCAATGATGAAACCTTATCTGAGATTACCAGATTGTCCCGCCTCCCATTTGACCATCCCCCATAATTCAAAAGTATGACATTGGACGTTGCCTCTACTTACAGGTTCGCTCGTTCTCCTATTTGTATTCAAATTTCAGTCTATGTAGCACATTAGAATATCATGTTTATTAATTGCCATATCCATGTTTAGATATCTAATTTCTGCACTTCTAGATCATGTTGAATGTTACGATGCTTTCTCATCATTTGCTATAATGTTATCATTGGCCCATGACATTGAACTTATTGGTATATTAGGTGTGCTATGGAAACAATGATTTGAAATTCAGTGGACTATATTTTTTTTTGAAGAATATGCTTTGCGTCTTTATTGATATAACAGAAGAATACAAGACACTCCCGACAGGAAGGAGGATGTTAGCAGAGCAGGATAAAGGCACAGGCGCCATTATCCTACCAATACTGAACACCTCCCGCTAACCGTAGGTCAAAATGGAAAACAAAAACATGTACAAATAGCCTAGTCTATCAGCCCCCAATTAGAAGGGGGAGCACCATCAGCATCCTGATCCCAATCCACATGCCGTAAAGCAATTCTGACATCATCAGCAATGTTCTCAAATAACTGGGTATGAGTCTGACTAGAGCCCTCAAAGATTCTCATGTTCCTCTCTTTCCATATGTGCCAAGTCAAAGCAGCAAGCACCGTCCTGACCAGCCTCCCCATATTGCTCTTCTTATGAAATTGGGCCAAAATCAAATCACCAATCCCAACAAGTGTAGTAGGCAAAGTGGAGGAAACCCCAAGTTTAAGAAAGCTCCTGCAAAGAATGTATTTAGTAAAGCTGCACTCAAAAAATATATGATCCCTATCTTCTTGAATACTATCAGAGCATAAAACACAAAAGGGTGAAGTAGGCACTCCCCATTTTACGAGCTTGTCACGGGTGAGAAGCTTCCCATGAAAAGCTCGTAGTAAAGTGATTGCCATCTTGGGGATGTGCCCCTGGAACCAGACCACCTTAAAATAGGGAAAAAGAGGTCTAATAGCCCTAGATCCCTCCCAAGCACTGCGAAGAGTAGGAGAATTGGAAACCCAGGACCAAGAGTCGTTGCCCCTGATCAAGCCCACCCCGCCAAGGAGGTGGCGGACATGAGTGAGCGAGTTGCTCTCCACCCATTTGCCCTCAGACCAGTAATCCCTTATAGTATACTTCTCCTCCCCCCTAGGGACCTCATAAGAGTCACCAAGGGGGCCACCAGGAAGCCAGTTGTCATACCAAAACAGAGTAGAGCCCCCGTCCCTAACCATGCACTTAGTGAGCTTTTTTGTAATATCCCAACAACGGAGCATGAATTTCCAAGACCCAGATTGCATAGCACAAGCTTTAGCCACAAAGAAACCAGTACTGCCAAGATAGTGATCCCTCATATAAGAGGCCCAGGCACCCTGATGGGTCAGCATACGCCAAGTTAACTTGATCCCATAGGCCCTATTTAGATCAAAGAAGCGTTGAAGACCCACTCCTCCCTCCTGTTTAGGAACACAAAGGTCATCCCACGCCCAGACATTGGAAGACCCCCAAATAAATTTCCGGCACATCACATTAAGAGTATTCAGAACAGATTTGGGAATGCAAAAGGCCTGCATCCAGAAAGCAACCATGCCATAGATAACAGATCTAACAAGCTCAATACGCCCAGATATAGAGAGGAGAGACGAGGTCCACCCTTGCAGTCTACTTTTGCATCTATCAATCAACTTGGCATACATAGATGCTTTAGGGTATTTGGAAGAGAGGGGGAGCCCCAAATAGGTGGTAAGGGCCTGCACACGCCTGATGCCCAAAGTAGCAGCAATCCCAGCGGGGTCCTTTGTACCCTTGCTAAAAATGCCCGCACTTTTACTCCAATTAACCTCCAACCCAGTAAAATTTCTAAAAGTGCAAAGAAGATCCTTCAACCCTTCAAACGATTTGGTATTGGCACGGCAAAAGACCAATAGATCATCCGCAAACAAAAGATGCGTAACCGCCCCAATCCTTTTCATGGGCAGAATACTACGACTGGCAGTAGCTTTGGCCATAAGCAGGGAGAAAGCCTCCATAACAACCACGAAAAGGTAGGGGGATAGAGGGTCTCCTTGCCTGAGACCTCTATTAGATTGAAACATACCATACAGAGAACCATTGACCATAACAGAGAAGGAAGGAGTGGAGATGCATTCAACAATCCACCCAATAAACTTGTGTCTGAAGCCCATCTGATGCAACATAAAGAAAATGAATTCCCTGTTAACGCTGTCAAAAGCTTTACGGAGATCTAATTTTAAGCAAGCCCGGCTACCCATGGGGTTATTGAAATCCCGAATGTGCTCATGAGCAAGTAAAGCACTATCAGCCAACTGCCGGTCCTCAAGGAAGGCAGCTTGATTAGGGGATATGAGCTCAATAACAGCTTTCTTCAATCTGTTACATAGAATCTTGCTGATAATTTTGTAGAGAACATTGCAACAGGAGATAGGCCTATAATCACCCAAATTCGTAGCATTAGAGCTTTTAGGGATAAGCGTCAAGAAAGTGTGATTTATCTGCAATTCAGTGGGCTATATATATATATATATATATATATATATATATATATATATATATATATATATATATATATATATATGTTTAGAATGATTGAGAATATGATTGGAACCAGAATGTTATAGCACACCAAAATACGAATTGAGTTTAATATGGCTTTAGAATTTAAATTGCCTTAGAATATTCTGCTTATGGACAGTCTTGTTGAAATGCCTTATGATTAGATGTTAAAACTATTACACATCTGCAGCATGCTAAATGTTTCATTGTTCCATGGTATTAATGCTATGTCTCTGGATAGTATAATGAGACACAGTGGCCCCTGACATTGGGAATAATTAATATGTAGAGTGTTCTATGGAAACCAAAATGAAATTGCAACATGTATTGTTATTGTACCATTGAAGTACAATTGATGGAATTGAAAGTGAATACGATTAAAACTAGAATGACATAGCACACCGTCATATATATTAATTCCAATGTGGCCTTAAATTAATTCAAGTCTTATTTTAGAAATCATGTTTTATAATGACATCAATATAGATCAATACATGTACTGTTGCACTGAGGCACAGAGAGCTGTACACTTGACTTACACTTGGCAGTACAGACTCACTGGGTTTGGGGTAAATCATATTAGTGAGAGTGCGGGAACAACTAGTGCCACGCTCCTATTGACTATCAGGTTGTTCCGGCCTGGGTCACATTATTGAATCAGGATTTGACCCCTAATGTACCGTCGGACTTAGTTAATGAGTTCCACACTGTTGACTCGTGGCCCCTACCGTTACTGCTTTGGGCCTGGCCCAGGTGTGCGCCTCTGGGTACTGAGGTGGACTCCTTGGTTGTTTCTGTACTCTCCAATATGATTCACAGCTTAGGTTTGGCTTAGAAGGATAAAACCATGATAGTATCACTTTTAATTGCTAACGGAGTTGCATGTTTGTCTTAAATGCCAACGTAATTATGGAATATTAATTAGTATGTTAACTGTTCTCAGTTACCGTTTCTTTAACTTGATAGGACCATGTTAATGCTCCTTTAACTGAATTGCATGTTTATCTAAATAGCAATGCATGCCTGATAAGAAATATTAGTTAGTCTGTTACATGTTTTTAGTTACCGTTTCTTTAACTTGATAGGACCATGTTACTATTTGAGGCCAAATCATCTCATGAAATCTGCAAAGCATCCAAACTAAGTCCTTGGTGCTTGCTTCAGACCATACAATGATTTCTTCAATTTACACATTTTCTCTAACTCCTCCTAAGCAATAAAGCTTGGTGATTGCTCAATGTATATCGCTTCTTCGAGAATAATGAATAGGTTAGTGATTTCTTCAATTTACATATTTTTTACATCTAACTAATGTAAAGGTTAGTGATAAGTGGTAGCCAGATAGATTAATGAATGTATTGATATCATTTTTTGTAACCAGAGAACATCTCCGGATAGTATACACCATATATCAGTATGGCCTTCAATTGAACGAGAGAGCCATCGTAATTCAACTTCACAAAGTATACCCATTTACAAACCACTACTTTCTTACCCAATTGAGATTGTACAAAATCCCAAGTTTCATTAGGCTCAAGTACATTTATTTCTTCTAACATTGAAGCACACCAACCTGAGTGATAGAGCCTTTAAAATAGACGTGGGAGTTTGATATGTATCAATAAAAGAGATAAAAGCTATGTATGATTGAGAGAGATAATCATAAAACATATTTTGTAAAGAGGATGAGTTGTGCGGGAATGAGTAGCTTTTCTATAAGCAATCCGAATATCTAAATCAAAAACCAATCCACCTTCATTTGTAAAGATTCCAGAAAGGCCTGAGGAGGAAGTCACATAATCCTAAGGTAAGGAGATATGAGAATTGGGAGCTAAGAAGAGATCTGAAAATAAAGTTCTGGTCATTTTCTACTTTCTACTGTTGGTATATCTATGTAATCTCAAATTTTCCGGATGGTCACATATAAAATAAATGCGTATCAACAATGTCATTCACCAAAGATTGGTCATTATCTTTATGTATGGTGAAACAGAAATACCATTGGAACTCAAAAAAAATTAACATCAACGGGCATAAAAGACTATTTTGTCATCTGAGATAATACTTTTACCCCTTCTATATACAAGAGTGCCTTAAAACACATGCTTTAAGGGATGTGGATCAATTTTTGAATCATCAAGGACATAATTTTATACAAAACAAACACACCCTAACATATATTATATCTCAACAATAACTATGAATATTTTACTATGACCAGTAGCCACATTACATTTGCTCACCATATTACTCGTATTTACAAGTTAGACATTTCCTTTATTAAATGAGTAAAGGTTAATGGAAAACTTATAAATAAGTGTACTTCAGTAAGGAATTTGTGTACTGTAAGCAACAACCCTCGTTTAGAACGAGGGCGACGATATCTTCATCTTTTTCATTGAGACAAAACCAAACATATGGTTTTCGATCGGTGCCGCCCTCTCACCCTTATTAGTACCACCCTCTCACCCTTGCCGCTTCCTCTCTCTTAGCAAGTCGAAGGAGATTGTCGCCACCTCATCAAAAATTTTAACAAATCAATGGAGATCACAGCTGTCTCTTCAAAATTCTTCGCAAATCATAGTAGATTTAACATTTATAGTTGAAAAGTGCTTAAA
The DNA here is from genome assembly GCA_030789695.1 of Scilla litardierei. Classification (NCBI taxonomy): domain Eukaryota; kingdom Viridiplantae; phylum Streptophyta; class Magnoliopsida; order Asparagales; family Asparagaceae; genus Scilla; species Scilla litardierei. The sequence continues at coordinate 41,382,197 of CM061134.1, forward strand.
AAATAAAAAAATCACAAATACTATTTCCACTGATAAAATAATATTATTTCGATTTTTTGATGATCTTTGATGCATCTCTTTCTAAATTTATAGGATTATATCTCACTTTACACTCACAGGATAGACACTATTTTATTACAAAATTTTGTGGTGTATTAACATGACTTTTTTGTTGCACCTCTTTTTTAAGTTTAATTAATTTAAATTCACAGTTTCTTCTTCATCTTCGTTTCGGTTACTTGCCTTTATAGTCAGTTTCCGTCGAAGCTAACCGAAACTGACCGTAACAACATAGTTCCAACAGAAACCGATAACATTCTACTATTTCATTTCAGTTAGCTTCGAAACCAAATTAAAACACCCAATATTTGGGGGTATCGGGCGATACCTTGAACCTTGGGTTTAAGAACTCGGTTTGGTTCTGTATTCCTTCTTAAAAGTTTTGGTTTCGGCCCGTTCATGTCTTTTCGTAGTTCAGCTCCCACGTTTCGGTTTTCTTTGGTGTATTGGTTGATTAAAAAATATAGGTTTGTATAAGAGGTTTTGGTGGTTTAAGTATAAAATAATTATTTGATAAAGAACAATTGCATCCACTAATCTTAAAATACGATCTACGTTAAACCAAGGGTGGAGGTTTCGGTACAAACTGAAATGCTATGTATCAAATTCAAAAGGAACCGGTCCAAAGCAATGCATCCAAATCACTTTTGGCCAATTAACACAAAACATAGCAAAAATTGTGGAAATCATGATATCGATGCTGTAAATTTAAAATATAGCCAAAATAACATAACTAAATGTACATATCCTAATTGAAAATCGAATGAGAAAACAAAAAAAGAATAGATAAATAATGAGATTAAGATCTCTTCACGCCTTGAATCCCCATGGCTGCTATGGTTTGATGTGGATAGGGGTTAAAAATAAAATATGGGAACATCCTGAGCACACCTACAAATCAGGGTTGGGTATGGATTGGATTCATAGTTTAACCCAAACTGAATGTTAGCTTAATGGACATGGATAAAATATAATGTAAAATCCAGCTCGGTAGCTTATTTACTCTACACTTTACATTTCATCCCTCATTTTTATCTATTTTACATATGTATCCTCACCCTAGTGAAACTAGAATTATAAATCCGTTAACAGTTAATGTGATAATGTATAAGCTCTTATGAATCAAAAATCAGTTAATTTAGGTTGTGCTTGAAGATTGATGGATTAAAAAAATTTCCTAATCATCTCATATTTTAACCACCAAAACATTCTGAGACATATATTTGCAGTATTAAATAATGCCAAAAAACCAAAACTGTTAGAAACCAGTCAAACCCAATAATTTTAAGGAACGAAACCAAGACCAAGTTCTCAAAGTTGGATTTAATTGATTTTTGATTCATGAAATCATATAAATGGTACATTAATAGATTTATAACTATAATTTCACGAATGTCAAGGATATGAATGTGAAATATTATAAAAGTAAGGAGTGTAAATTAACTAGGGTATAGTAATTAAGCAATTGAATCGAGTTTCACATTTTATGTTACAATAGCCCAATACATTAAGCCAATGTTCAGTTTGGGCTAACCTAAATAATGAACCCAATATATATCTGACTTGGTTTATAAAAGGTTCTTCTGATCAGTGGATATTAACTCTGACCCACAAACTAGTCGCAAGGGAATGAGGAATGCAATAACTAGAGGAGATATCTAAACTGAAGAAGTAGAGGAGATATCAATGGCGTGATTTGGAAGAATCAAGGAGAGTAGCAAGTTATTTCCCTCATGTCCCTCCGTCGTTTCTTCTTTTTTCCTGATCTTTATTTGATTGTATACTTTGTTTTCCCGTTTGAGTATATTTACCTTTATAGTTTTGTTTTCAGCTACATTTAACCTTTGATTGCATTGATTTCATTTAACAATTGTTTTGTTTCTGCAAACAATGCCTAAAATTGGTTAATGGCAATTAATTGATTGCATTGTTTCTGATCAAACCAATCTAAAATGGTTGAAAAGTTTTGGTTTCGGCAAAAATTTCTTATGTATGTGTGTGGAATAGTTAGATTATAAATTTTAGCAAATGCACCCTTATCTTGATAACAATCTCTCCTAAGTACAAAAATTTTCAAACATATATATATATATATATATATAGAGTGATCTTCGGTTGCGAAAAAAGGGGTTTTCGCACGGTGCGAAAACATTTTTTTTATTTTTTTGAAATTTTTTTTTCAAAAATTCTTTTTTTGATGTTTAATCCATACAAATATATACCCCAGGGAAAATAATGGGTGAACCCGTTGGGCATTAGAGCACTCATCCACCCGTTACAAATCTCTCCTAAGCAACAAAAAATTTTCAAACATATATATATATATATATATATATATATATATATATATATATATGACATAGATTTTTAATTTTTTTCAACTAAACTATATGGCTCTAATTCTTTCTTTCCTCTTTTCGAAAAAATATTTCTATTGTCCCTTCTTTAACTCTTCCGCAAGCTTCATTAATAATGGAAATACAATAAACCGCATCCATTGTCATCAAGGTATTGCCAAGGATGTCAATCTAAAATGTTACTAAAAATCTACAATGTTAATTTATCATCCCAACATGCTAATTTACAACAATTCAAAACAAAGAATGAGGTTTCGGCCAAAACCATTTGGTTTTAGTCGTTTCGTTTCGGTTTCAAAGAGTGACGAGACGAAACTGCTACTGAAACTCGGTTTCGCTCTATTTCAACCGGCTTCGGCCAAAAAATCAAATGGTTTTGGTTTTGTTCAGTTTTGCTCAGTTTCGGTCGAAACATCATTTCTTATAATAAAATATGATTTTATATTAAATACATGAACCTAGTTAAACTATATACATAAAAATATTTATTAGATTTCTAAAAATTATAAAAACTCTAAAATTTAATTGAAATTTTACAAATTATACTAAAAATTCATTAAAATTCTAAAAAATTTATAAACGAATACATTGCTATAGAAATATATACATAAAAATTCTTATAAATCCAAAACCAAAACTCAAAACGAAACCTACGAAACGAACAAAATTGTGCGAAACCTAAATTTTTCCAATGATCGAAACTAAGACCGAGTTCTCAAACCATGATTCAAACCATGTGGTCCGAATAGCATATCGTTAAGCGTTTATGACACAGAACAGAGGCGGTAATGGGGGTTGTGGAAACTCGAAGAAGAAAAAACTCGGAAGTTGATAACTTTTCAGATCTCTCATCCAGGAAATCTTACGATCACCGACTCACACGCCTCACACATAAAGATTCTTTGAACCTCCCGTCCAAGAAACCAAGCCCACTTTCGTACACCAATATAAAAGATTTAATTTTATGGAGAAACTAAACGTTTACACCAAAACTATTATTCATTGATTATTTAAAAAAACTAATAAGTTTGTGGCCTTTTATATAAGCTTACAACTTGACTCTCTAAAACCCAATATGAGTATAACTTTTAGAAGAACTCAAAACCAAATAACAAAAAGATTCAAATAACTAAAACTCTCAAGATAACAAAAAGACTACTAATTAGAATTCTCCTAGGACTCAAACTCCATCACATATAAAAATCTTTTAAAATTAAAAGACTGCATCTCAAGTTTGATCTCTATCATTCTCTCCAACTTAAGAACTTTGCCACATAGTGAACTGTGCAGAAATCAATAGTCCCTTGTAGCTGGAGAAGATGTGTCGATGAACGTTGAAGTATAATATGATGTAGATCTGCAAATGAATATCTTCTTAAACATTCTCCTAAATAATAGAAGAAATGTAAGCACAAACGAATATCTTCTAATAAATTCTTCCAAATAACAAAAAAAGAAAACATATAAAGTCTTCTTCCTAGTGAGACGTGGAGAATTTGGGATGACAAACTTAATTTGCTCAATCTCTTCAAGCTTCTATGAAATACTCAACACAATCACATCAACATTATTACTTGGTAAAGCTAGTCGAGAACCTGTATGCTGCATGCAAAGCCTCCTCATTGATTCTAATATGAACCTCTCTAGACAAACTCGACTCATCTCACCATCCATAACTGTAAATTTTGCAAATTTCTATTTGATTCTGCAGTAGACTTCTAACTATCATTAGACTTCTAACTATTATTGTTAATTGCAAGAGTTTCATTTGTCTCAAGATACAAAGCACTTAAATCAGATGTAAAATGCTCATGAAATGCACTAGAAACCAAGTCACAGCCTAACTCTAATGAAATGGGATTCACATGATGAGGCATTGGTGGTGGTTCTTTATCATTAGCTTTTCCATTTATCTCTTGAGCGGCATTAACTTCTGATTTAGTCATGTTGTCGCTTGGCTACTTAAATTGATCCACTGCTTTAAAAGTAGTCTTTCTGTTTATGGGGGCTCTCATGGGCTCCAAATTTAATGCTAAGGAAAATATTTGTTGCACATTATCTACAATGTAGGAAAGCATCACACGCCTAATATCTGCTCTCAATCCAGAACAAAAACTAACAAGAAGTGATCTTCTTATACCTTACTACTAACAAATATGTTGTTGAACTTAGTCATGTACTCTTTCACATTCATGCTTCCTTGACGTATGTTCAATTTTTCTAGTAGGCGATCTCTAAATGTACGAGGTAAATAGTTTTATTTAAGCTTCATATCAAATTTTTGTTCTTTAGTCAATTTATTTTTTAGGGCTTTTAGGCGATCTCCTGTTCGATTTATGTCACCGTTTAGATCTAGGTACATCTTTTGAAATTGATTTTCTAGCCTTTGAATTACATTATCATCCATATTAAATCATATGGTTTTGTCACTGCGCAATAACATGCAATGCCTATCATTCACACAAATGTAAATGCAGGAACCTAAACACCAACTAAATGCATGTACTAATTATATAAATAAAATAAAATCGAAAGTTCCAAATCTATATATCAAGATGCAATCCTAAATATACCGATGCGGCACACAGATCTAGACTAGAAAAATGCGCAATATCAAGATGCAATCCTAAATATACCGATGTGGCACACAGATCTAGACTAGAAAAATGCGCAATACCAACGATATTGACTAATCTGAGCAAAATCAAATAAAAGAATTATTTGAAATTTAATAGATGAGGATTTGATCAGATTAAAGGTTACTTAAAGTGCAAATTAGCTTTGTTGTATCGTGCAAGACCTCTAAAACCTCTAGAGCTATAATCTAGATGAGCATGAGATCTTTCAGTTGCATAAACTTCTTCAATCATTTCTTCAGACCAAGCTTTAAGGTCTCGGTTTCGGTCTCGGTATCGTTCTTTCCAAAATTTAGGTTTCGGTTTCGGTATCGCCCGTTTCGGCGGTTTCGGAAGCAAGTTTCGGTTTCGTCCGTATCGCCAGTTTCAGCAGTTTCGTTTCGGGTATCGATTTTGTTTTCGGAGATACTTTAAATATGTATATAATCTATAGACATAGTGATGGTTTTGGAGATTCTTAAATCTAAACCTATCAAATACTATAAATACTTAACAAACTAAAATATTAATCATATACTATCAAATACTACATACTAAATAGAAAAACTAAATTTGAGTTCGTAATCATATCAAATACTAAATACCTAAAGTTTGGTACTTAAATGCTAAATATAAGAAAAATGAATAGATCCTAAAGCTTACCTTGCGCACCCATCGTTTTACCTTGCGCACAAACCACTTATTTACAAGTTTGCCAAAAAAATCGCTGGGCATTGCTTTGCGCACCCACCATTTTGCTTTGCGCACATACCACTTATTTACAGTGTTGCCACAAAAAATCCGCTTGCTATGTGCACCGACTGTTTTACTCTACGCACATACCACTTATTTACAAGTTTGCCTTTTAAAAAACGCAGCCTCTCCTGAAAGGCGACTCGGGCCTCTCTTTCTCTCTCTCTTTGCTCTCTGTCTCTCTCACGCTAGATGGTCGAGGTGGGGTGGCGAGGCAAGAGGCGTGTTCGACGAGGCAGGAGGCGGTTCGGCGAGGCGACGACGCGATGCGGTGAGTTCAATTTTTTCATCTTCATTTTTTCCTTTTTCTTCTTTTTTCAGCAATTTGTTCTTGGTTTTGCCTCTTGTTCGTTCAATTCTTCATTATTTTCAAGTCGAAACCCTAGGGGTTTCTTCTCTCTTTTAACCGAGCTTTCTTTGCAACCTCTTGATTCACGAAATTTTTGGGTTTTTTAGAGAATTTTTATTTAATTACACATTCTTCTTCATCCGTCTTCGTCCGATATTGAACGGTACCGTTCAGTTTCGGCCGGTATCGGTCAGTATCGGCCGGTATCGGCCGAAACTGAACTGTACCATTCAGTATCGGCCGATACCGAAACTAACCCCAAGTTTCGGTATCGTTACCCACCGATACCGATACGATACGAGTGATACGCATGGGTATCGGCCGAAACCTCAAACCTTGCTTCAGACTATACCATATGGAAGATGGATAAGCATGTGCAGTGGCGGAGCTAAGGTTTGGGCAGCATGGATAGCAAAAAAATTTCTTCATTTCTACCCTTTTTTATTTTTTCCTTGAATTTTTTGTATCTCTTTTTTTAATTTTTTATCTCTTTTTTTTATTTTTTTTCCTTTTGTTAATCACTGTTTTGTTTTTTTCTCTCTTTTTTGAATTTTTAATCTCCCTTTTTTATGTTTAACTCTCTTTTTAATCCCTCTTTTTTGTCTCACTTTTTTAAGAAAAATCCAAATCTAAGTGGAAGATATGAAAAAGAAAAATAAAAAGGATGCCTTTTTATGGTGAAAAAAAGATGGTGAAAATGTTGGGGTTTTTCCTAAAATCCTAAAGATAGGAAGATGACGATGAAAAAGAAAAAAGGAAAAGAGAATGTAAGATTTTTTAGATCTTTGATATAAAACATAACTAAAAGAAAGAAAGAAAAATCTTTTGATGAGGAAAAAGATGAAAAGAAAGAAAAGGTCTTATCTCAATTTTTTTCTTTTCAAAAATTTGTTTCTTTTCTCTTTTGATTTTTTATCTCTTTTTTTATCTGACTAAAAAGAGATTTTTTTATAGAAGAAGAAGAAAATCAGACAGGTTGAGCTCTTATACCAAATTGACACTAAACGGAGGTGGTCGTGACTCAGAGAAAAAAAACTCAAAGTTGATAACTTTTCGGATCTCGCATCACAAAAATCTTACGATCACCGACTTGCACGCCTCACACGTGAAGATTCTTCAGACCTCTCGTCCAGTTAACCAAGCCCACTCTCGTCGTTGATTTCTTCATAAAAAACTAATAAGTTTGTGACATTTATATAGGCTTACAATTTGACTTTTGACTAAAACTTTTAGAATAACTCAAACTCAAATAATAAAGACTCAAAAAACAAACGACTCAACTAACTAAAATTCTCAAAAAAAAATACTTACCTAATTAGAATTCTTCAAGGACACAAACTCCATCACATATAAAAATCTTTTAAAATTAAAAGACTTCATCTCAGATCTCTGCCAGTTTAGCTTTACGGTGCAACACTGGATTGTATCAGATAGATGTCTAAGGTTATTTAGTGACTATTGACTAAACTGCTTTGAGATAAAGATGCAATTCTATGAATTATAGCCTTGTTCATGTACCAGATTCGAAGGTTCCTTGTCAAAAACTTTACACCTTGATACCATACTCCCATATCATGTGTCCAGCAATAATTATCCACCATCATCAATGTTAGAACCATTCTTATCGACCAATCTGAAGTTGGAGATAGAGATGTAACCACCAAGCATTATGGTGTTATACATAACAAAAAATAGTTAAACAAAGAAAATTGCCACATTATTTACATAGCAAGACTTATTACCCAGCCCTAGAATGCATCAGGAACTTCAAGATAGCATTATCACTTAATTAAGAATACACATACTTCAAGATAAAACAGACATTAGATAAGCTAAGGAGAAAGACTTATCTGATATTGACCAAAATTCCATTGTTTGATTGAAAAGGACCAGTTAAGTATTGCTAATGCAATTATTATATTAACGTGCAGGCTCAGTACACAATTCAGGCACTCTATTATGTTTCAGAAGCATAAACAAATTCCTCAAACGGTTAAAAATTTCTAGCAAAAAATGAAATGAAATAGAGGTCTCTGGCATGATTCTTACCTTCTTCCCATATTCATATGCTCGATCCAAGAGATAGGAATACTCTAAATCCTCAAAGCACTTCTGAAGGGATGATAGGGGTTCATTGAAGTAAACGGGAAGGCATACTCGCGTGAGATCCTTTCCAACATTATCTTTAATTATAGACCAAAGGCTCACGCCTTTTTCTTTCTCAATAGGTTGTGGCAATTCCTTGCGCCTTTCGACATGTGGAAACATAAATTCAGTATATTCCATTTCATTGTGCATCAAATCTAGATCAGTCAAGTGATTCCCGCTTCCGCAAACTGCACCTGAGGGTTCTGCATTCAAGGACTGACCAGTAGTAGGAGATTCAGGGAACCCCTCTGTTGTATCAAAAAAACAAGGTTCATCATCGGATGAGTAATTGAGCTCTTGCTTTTCCACACCATCAGATGATTCCGTTGTGCTGTACTCTGAATGAAATGCAAGGGTTACAATACAAGGAAACAATAGCCTAACAAAAGTAAAGCAACAAAAATGAGAAATATCAAGCAAGAGAACAACACAATATACAAATGTCATAACAGAATGTTCAGCATAAAGGTACAAAACAGAAAGATTATCAACGTCAACTATATATTTCTGTATCTAATTAGCATGTGGGTGTGCTGTATGTATCTCTTGGGTGTGTGGGCAGTAGATTGTAGTGGTACATAAGTGCATGAACCCCCCCCCCCCCCCAAAAAAAAAAAAAAAAAACCCAAAAAAAAACTGTTTATGTCCATTCCGTCTTTGTAGCATGAAAAGTTGAGAGTTGTATCAATGTGGATTTTGCAGAGTACCCAACGACCTGGTTATGATTGCTTTTCAAGCTAGTCATCACATTTTTTGTGTTTGAAAAAATGTGTCAAATATATTTGTTAGTCACGACTTACTAAGCTTTGATTCTCTTTTCTCAAACTAAACACAAGTTTTTCAACTAATTAAGTCTATCTTATTACTCTTCAAGTGGATCTCTTCTCATAACACTATCGTTTCTAATTGTAAGCAATTTGATAGGAACCAAGGCAAAGATACGACTTTTATTAATATAAACTGAGAATAAAGATAAATTGATTATACTTAAGGGGGGTAATCGCCCTCCCAAGACGTCGATTGATAGGGGACGTCTGCACCCTCCCTAGATCGAAGATTCTACTCCTATCAAATAACCAAAACACTCACAATTTCCGCATGCTAGGGCCGGCTAGCCTCCCCTATTATTTATAATAATCATAACTTAAAGTCTAATGACTACAATACCCCTACAATAATAAAATAACACAAAACACAATAAAATAGGCCCCAAGTGGACCGGATCTAACATTACTCCGCCCCCAAAAATCCACATTGTCCTCAAGGTGGTGCATGAAGTCCGTGGGCCTTCCGTTTCAAGTAGATTGCAAGCCTCCTCCCGGGTCAAAAGGATGAGATTGGTCTCCACCGCTTTCAACGTCGTCCTGAAAAATATCGTCGGGTCAAGGCGGAGTCCAAAAGGCGCCGTCGGGCTCCCACAAATAAGCGGGAGGGTCGTCGTCGTCGTCGCGCACCTAGAAGGGATGTCGCTCGCTGTTTTGGTCCCAAAAAGCCAAATCCTCGCTGTCCGGTGCCTTGGAGGGCCCGTCGTCGTTGTTGAAGGGCCAACCGCGTCCCTGGGGAGCCTAGGAGGGGCTGGCGCCCCTTCCAGAGGGGCGACAGCCCCCCTGGGGGTCCCAGCAGGGGCTGGCGCCTCTGCAGTTGGGGCGACAGCCCCCTAGGGGCTCCAGAAGGGCCAGCCCCTTCTGGAGAGGCGGCAGCCCCTCGAGGATGCCCTGGAGGGGTGCCCCTTGTTTTGATGCCGGATTTGCTGCCTCTCGCTATTTCTCCGCCGAAAACAACGTCTTTTGTCCTAAATCTGAGTGTTGGTTCAGATTTGAACTCTTCGCCATTGTTGGATCTGCGTTTTCATTCAGATCTGAATCGATCCTCTTCGAAAGTGTCGCGAACTCCTTCAGATCTACGCCATTTTCTCCCGTCTTCTTCAGATCTGAAACGTCCGCTGCCTTCTTTGCCGCCCCAAGCCCTAAAATTTGTTGTATGAGTTGTTGATTCAATTGTTGAGCATGCAGGACTAATTGCATGACGGCCTCCAAATCTTTTCTTCACAGATCTCTTCCAATCTGCCATGGATCATTGCTCTAATACCAAAATGATAGAAACCAAGGTAAAGATACGATTTTTATTAATATAAACTGAGAATAAAGATAGATTGATTACACTTAAAGGGGGTAACCGTCCTCCCAAGACGTCGATTGATGGGGGACGTCTGCACCCTCCCTAGATCAAAGATTCTTCTTCTCTCAAATAACCAAAACACTCACAATTTCCGCATACTAGGGCCGGCTAGCCTCCCCTCTTATTTATAATAATACAAACTAAAGTCTAATTACCACAATACCCCTACAATAATAAAATAACACAAAACACAATAAACTAGGCCCCAAGTTGGCCGAGTCTAACACAATTCTGCTTTGTACTATTTGAATCAAATGTAAACAGGAAATAACAAAACCATTTCTCATATATTTACACAAAAACAAAAAATATATATTCCAAAAAAATAAAACATAGAAGAAGAACAAAAAGAAGCAACAGAATAAACAAAAAGGAGATGCAGAAAGACCAAATAAGAATATAACTTCAAAAAAAAGAATACAAGACAGAGAGATCAAAAAACAAGAACAGATTTAAAACAAGGTAAATAGCGGAAGATTATGTTGGTAATATAGTGATACGATCGCATACAAGTGACGGCGGCAAAAGGGGAGTCAATGAGTGGCGACGATAAAATACTAAAGGGGAGTGGCAGTTTTGTAAATATCGGGCAGTGGAAATTCTATAATTACAAGGATGTGGCAGTTCTGTAATTACAAGACGCCAGCTCAATTCTATAATTACATAGATGTGACAATTCTGTAATTACAAGACGTCAACTTAGTGACAGTTTTGTAATTTCGGTAAAACCTAGTGAGATGGCTAGTTTGTTAATTTCGGGATGATGGCTCATTAGGAAGAATTTTATTATGAATAAGAGGACAGAAATCTTGCGGGAATTATGAAGAATCTTATGAAGAATCTTGTGGAAGAATTATAGTTGGTAGATTAGTTTAGATTAGCCCTGGGTTTAATTGGAAGAGCGGTCATCCTCTCGAATTGAGGCCAAAAATTGATGTTCTACGAGTTATCAATAAAAATCTTATCTTTGCCCTATTTCTTCCCCCAAATCCATCCCCAACCCTATCATATAGACTGTGCAGAAAACTTTCCAAAAAATAAAATTTTTTATCCAAGTTTCTTTTGATTATGTTAAACTTTTTAATACAAATTTTACATATGCCAATAACATTATAGTATGCTCATGTTTTGACTGACATTATATGTCCCCCCCTCCAACAAAACCCCTCTAGTCTATACTTGAAAGTCCTAGGTGGGTCCGTACCTGAGAATTCTTAATGGTAACAACCAATGCAAAAGGGGCTCCATCGAACAATAAAAGTTTGCATTCTCAGACATAAGCGATATTTGATGTCATTCTTTAGTATGTAGTAATGAGATTCTTATTCTTCCAAGAGATAAGGGAATAAAGCCATATGGAACAGAAATATATACAATAGAGAAGAGAATTTACATGCAACCTACTTGAAAATTCTTTGTATAGACCTCAGTTACAATGTCGGCTAAAAAGTAATCCATAAAAATCTTTAGCACTAACAAAAATAAATCTAAGGCCCATACTATGGAGGAGATGCCTAAATCCTGCAACCTTGAGTACACATTTACATGTAACGTAAAAACCCCTCTTATGCTTCAATAGCTAATCAGGGGCGATGTGTTATGGTTGGGGGGCCGTAGTCCCCCCAATCTATTTTTTAGATCTCTAAAAACCTTAATTTATTTTGGAAATATAACATACAAATAATATTTTACCGCATTTCAAACATGAAAATTGCATACGTCCCGGTGATTAAGGCGCCACTTTCAAGCCTCTACGGTTCGAGTTCAAGTCTCACCAGCGTTTCAAACTGTCTTTTGTTTTTAATTCTACCTTCTTTCATCTTAGAAAATATTTTACCACATTTCAAACACAAGAGTTGCATGTCCTAGTGATTAATTCATTAGTTGCTAGCCCTCACAGCTCGAGTTCTAGCCTCACCAGATGCTTTTGAAATGCTTTTTTTAATTCTAAACCTTTTTCATATCAGACCTCCAAACTTTTTTGGCTATAACTTCTTCTACATGTATCTATGTGTTCTTTATATCACTGTAAAAGCTCTTGAATTTTCTATGAAATCATATGAATTTCAGAATTTATGTTCATGAAATCAATTTTACAAAAAAATTTAAAAGTTTCATGTTTCTTCTAAAATTTCGGAATATACAACATATTTTCATGTCAAACTTTACATATTTGTTTCATGTGGTATACACCGCATATGACGAAAATTCCATAGAAAAATACTAAGCGTAGAGAATAAAACCATAACCACAAGTAAATGCTATCTCTTTTAACTCTAAATCTCTATATTAGACATTCAAACTTCTTTAGCCATAACTTCTTCTATATACATCCAAATTATGTGTTTTTTATCACTTTAAAACTCTTGAAATATTCTATCAAATTATTTGATACTTCATATTTTTCGACATCGTCCACTAGTCATCGCATCCTGATTCTGCCCTTGGCACCAATGTTGCACGATGCGGACACAATGACACGGGGACAACACAAAACGAGACAATGACACTTAAGTAAATTGATGTAGAATCAGTAAGAATTTGGAAGTTTTGAGAAAATTTTGGGTAAGAACAAGAAAGCTAGGGTTACAGGCTTCTCACCAATGAGTTTTCTCATCGACAGAGACCTTTATTAGGTTTAGAGTTTAATCACTCAAAAAATTTATTGATTAATAAAATCAGCTTGGAGCCTATTTATAGCCTTACAACTGAGACCAATCCCTCCTCTCAACTAATGTATGACTAAACTTATTACATAATAATAATAAAACTACATAAAAGTAGACTTAACAGGTGGCTCCATCTAGATTTGAACCCAGCCATAGTGAACTAGCTTGAGTCTCACGTCTCCGCCTGTGTGAATGCTTGGATGCCCATCAACTCTTCCCGGGAGGAAAGAACTCGGCACCGACGAGTGTAGGACCTAATAGTTGTCATAATGCATGAGCACGTCTAGATCTATCTTATGTATTTGCTCTGAATATCCAAGTACTATTCGAATCCAATGTGGCATGTTCGTCCGGCTAACCAAATAGCATTGATATAAATTCTACAAAGTATACTCAGAATAGAAGAATCATGTCTGATACGGGTGTCCAATGTGTGTGTCTGAAACAACCCAGCTCCATGGTTAAATGTTCGTGCTACCTAGGTTAGTGCTACCTAGGTTAAGACTGATCGTGCAAAATCGCCTTTCCACTTATCTTTGAGCGCCTTTATGCACAGTTATCATATGGATCACTTTATTCAGATTGAATACACAATAATCACAATTTAAAGTATGCAACTATTATTGCACTAGTTCTCTAGCAATATGTTCATTAACGTAGATTGCTACCCTCTGGAAGAATATGACATCAGTCTCACAAACAGTAAATTTAATCCGTCAGTCTGTAAGATAGTCAACCACTGATATAATGCCCCTCTAAGGAATATATAAACTCAGTTGTGTATCAGGAGTTCATAGCATCGTAATGATTGTTGCAACATGCAGGTAACACATGTATAAAGAGGCACTAATAGACGTGCTCTTTTAACCAACGAACACTTAAATAAGCACTGAGAATTTTTAACCAGAAGAAATTAACTACGCTAATGAAACTAGGAATATCATTTGACAACTCTTCTAAACCTGAGGAACTTATACATTTAAGGAAACGTATGGAATGAAGGGAAGTACCACTGTATTTTCCATGACTAGAGTTAGAAAAGTCATTCTTCATCAACTGCAATGGGCCATCACGACTTGTTCTTGTATCATCCTCCACATTAGCATCCTTAATTCAGAAAGCGTAAATCTCATAAATATACATAATTTGCAGGTTACAATTAAAAAATATACATGGAAACATTATCCATGAATGAACCCCCAACAGACAAAGTTTGATTGATGTGTTCATTCTTATTAGTAAGCAAACTATGTGAAGTTCAAGTGCATGGGGATCTTCAATGTAACTTGACTATATTCCTCAAATGGTTAAACAAATACTAATTAATACAGAAAGATTAAAGTCAGGGATTAACGCTCTTAATAAAAATAAACAAACCATAAAAAGTCTACAAGATATGATATGTTAAACTTTCATGTAACACACCTAAAAGTTACCGGGCTTTCGTCCCTTCAAATAATTATGCCCAGTGGGGTGACTACCAAAAATATGCTCACAAAGATGAATGAAGTAAAAAATATAGAAGGAATAGAAGTAGACAGATGCCGGATAGTTTTTATTGATTTGGGGGAGGGGGGGGAATGCAAGTGCCTAGCAGCCATATTGATGTGAACAAGGATATAAGATTAGTTCTATGTGAACAAAGATTAGTTGACTCCAAATGTAGAAAAGTGAAGAGAAGGTTAGATATAAGATTTGGAATCGGTAGGACAAATGGAGAATATACAGAATCTCTTTCTCACAGAAAAACTACGAGAGGGAGGGGGAGGGGGTGTGCACGAGAGAGCGAAAGAGAGGAGTGGGGAGTATATGTCATGATGACCATAAAAACATCAATTTTCACCACTTTGGAATTTAGGATAAATTGCTCATCAGGTGTCAGACACCAAGTGGTGCTAGAAGGGTGCAAGCAATGTTATAGTTTGGGAGAACTGAAAAAATAACAGTGGCTAGGACTTTTCTAGGGAAGAATGTGGAACAAACACCATGGTTATACATGGTCAAGTGATAATAGCAGTATAATGGTTACACTCTAGGAAGGAGTGAGAAATGGTATTACAGATAACAGAAGTGTCCAGAACTAGGTTCCACATTAAGCAAAATACCACGTCGGTAGACCCCTCTTAAATCCCACCTCTTGAATCGATAGGGACCAGCTCTAAAGTGGATAGAGACCAGCTCTAGAATCCCAAGGATGTGTTAAAATGGCAAGGTTGAGCCACCTCGTAGTGCAAATGATGGGTGATACCTCTACAATTTTACTTTGGCCAGTTACCCGACATGAAAAACACAAGGAAAGGAATGTTCATGCACCAAGTGAAAAGCAAACAGTCCAACATAGAACATAAGCTAGTACAGTGTCTGATGCAGTAGTCCCCTGAAACTTGAGAACTAACATAGCTAGTATTTTTATTTGTGAGGAACCATGGACTAACACATGGATAAGCGTGCTTGTGCAGGAGTACTATGATGGATGACCCTCTAGGATTCATGACAAGCAACGGTGGTGAGATTGTAGATTTATTCATGGGTCAAAGTCGAAAGGTAGATAAGAACTTCCAAAAAATTATGTGATCATACAATACCATGAAATTAAATGGAAATTGTATGAGATGCCTGGATGATTCTCCATGTGCATGGTTTGAAATGACGAGAAATTCAGAAACGACATGCCCAAGAAATAGTTAAAATGAGAATACTAAATTGAAGGGCATCCATGACAAGTCAGAGGAAGCTACAGTTTAGGATACAATGAAGAACCAGCTGAGTTGGCTTGGGCGACTGGAGACAGTACAACGCCAGTTAGGACTTCTAATTCATGTACCAATGAGCATGTTGGTTAGATCTACGTCAACGATGATTGCCCCCGACAAGCATAAATAGAGAAAGGATTAGCGCAGACCACCGCAAATACCACGGAAAAAGTCATTGCTCTTGTTGTTCCTGCTCTTTTCTTTTGTCTTGAATTTTATTGTGGGATATTAACCTAATGGCAGGGCATTGAACCTATTCTTACAATCAAGGCTATACTTGCAAAACAGCCAGTAGAACTAAACCATTCATTTATATACTTTATTATTGTATTTCTATTTAACCACATTGCTTCTCTTAGCAAGGTTATAAATTAGGTCATGTTACAAATATATATAAAATCTAAACAGTTTGAAAGTGCATTTCATTGTCAGGAAGAAAAATAATATAAGTTCATAGTTAAAGAAATAAACTAGTTATAGGACAAGTAACAGCACTAGTTATAGGACAAGTAGCAAACCCAAACAAAACAAAAGGCAAAAAGATGGCCAATAAAACCAAAAGTTAGCAAGTTACGACAATAGAAATTTACAGGTATGCCTTTCTGGGAAGTTTCAAACAATAAAAAATCCAAGTGAGAAGCTAAGGTGGCAAAGATAATCAACAAAATGCAATTGACATGTATGGAATATGGATGCTAACGAAGCTAACATTCTCCAAAAGGTTGGCAATGCATACCCTAATTTTGTCAATGATACCACCAACATCACTATATTAGCACAAAGAACATCAATTTCATACCAAAAAATGCATATAGCCACAATGAATACCTCAAAGTGTTGCCTAAATGAACCAAGCAGGGTAAGATGCTCTTCGTATCGAAGCTTCAACTGTCTGTGAAACTCTGAGAATTCTGACTGCATGATATGCTCACAATCATTGATGACTGCCTCATCAAGTCCCTCACTGTGCATACGGTCTCTAAGTTTTTTAGTTGAAAATGTTGCATCATTTTGTAGCAGGGATAGCCTGTCAGTCAAGGAAAATTTGCTTCTTGCTGAGACTAAAGCTTCAATCCAGGCTACACGATCTTCCTTTGAATCAGTTCTTAAATGAAGTGTCTTTGTAGGGGAAAATATATAGAATCGCCTGGCATCCGACTTGCTCTCACGAAACGACGAGATCTACGCAAAAGTTGAAAGTTAATTAACTTCCAAGATAAAAATAGCAAATAAGGGATTTGAATTACAAGGAAATGGTCCCTATTCAGACAACATTAACATGCACTTTGCTATATATCTGTAACGATACATTAGATATCCCAAAAGCTCATTTGAAGGAGAAAATAAGATACAAGGAACAGTTTGGTCCAATAGAAAACAGAAAATCTGGAAACTTCACATCATTACATTTTCCTGCAACGTTTAAAAAGGTCAGAATACATTGCATTTTACCTATTAGTATGCTCAGTGACTCAGGGATGAATGTGATTCCCTAAAAATTGTCTTCTTTTCTTGAAAAAAGCATGAAAAGTGGCCATCCTATTTCATAAAGAATAAAACTATACATATTAAAAGAGATAGTTGAACAATACACATAATAAGGGGAGAAAGATACCGACAACTTCCACACATCTCCAACAAAAAGAAAAGGGCATAAACAAGACAATGCCAAAAGATGACCTTGGACAATCATTGTCATCATCCCTGTTAGATTATTTTTTAGCCTACGGCAACGTTGAAAGTTTGCTCGAAGATGGGGGGAAAGTTGCAACAGAGAAATAAAGCTCATACAACCAAAAAAGGACACAATATATTATCAGATCAGATAGAATCAATAGAGTGACGGTTGATCATAAATAGTGCTCAACGTGCTTGGAGAGTTCACAATTTGGCATTATCTTTCAAAGGTGACACTATTGGAAGATGCATAAAGGGGGAAGGTTATTCTAAGAAGTTGACCGCTATGCAAGAATGAGCGCACACATGACATGGAGGAGGAAAGAAGAAAGGCTTATAGGCTTATAGCAGAAAATAGATGAAAGAAAAATATCTCAAGACAGAATCAACCTTTGATAGCAACCCCGAAAAGGAGATAAATCAACAAAACTAAACTATCCTATCCTCCGAATAAATGAAACTAAAATTAACATATGTTGACTTGAAAGTATAATAAAGACTAGCATGACCATGATCATGACTAGGGAGGACAACTACACATATTTAGATGATCCAAGAATTTCTAACCTTCCAAATACAAGATAGAGTACACAATGAAAGAAAGATTTGTTTCTCACCCAGAGAAAGATGTGTTTCTGTCACCCTTCCTCGTGAAATCACAGGACCACAATACTCGAGAAAATGTCACCATAGGAAGAAAGAATAAACTTCCAAATGTACCTAAAATGTTTATAGAAAGGTTTGAGATCTCAGCCAATACCGATACGTGACGTTCATATCATATCAGATTTCAAGCATGCAATACAATCCATTCGAAACTGACCAATACCATTGAGACTAACTAATAGCAACGAATAAAAGAGATCCATCATTTGAATTACCAAAATTTAAAAGTCTATTTTATCTAACAGAATAATCAAAGAAATCTCATTTAATAATCAAAATTAAAGTTTTAAAAATTAGCTAATACCAATACACATCAACAATTTCAGATAGTATTTGTACGATGGATGGATACAGACCCTTCTTTATTAGCACTCAGGCAAAACTAGTCAAATTTCACATGATACATATGGTATTGAGCTATTTCGATTATAGAGTAAGGCTAAGATGGCAGACTCCTGAAGCTGATTCAATTGATTTAGATAATTCATGAAATGACCTGTCAATGAAGTATGATAAAAAAAGAGAACGTAATGCCATGGATCATACATGCACTCCTCTAAAAATGGAGGTTTACCGGCAGCTACCAGTTATGATGATCCAGTTATGATGATCTAAGTAAATTGATACCTAAAATCTAAAAATTTCAATACGCATCATTATCATCTATTGCTTCCGACAGCCGACACTGACACTACAAACCATAAGTTGATACCGAGATTGCCACTAAGATTTCAAAACTTGGTTTGCTCAAAAATGGTTTACTTTTTAAAGAAATACAATATGATCATAAGGTCTATGATGTATCATAGTAAACATAAACCTCTTTCAAATTCTTTCTTACCTCTTTCAAATTCTTTCTTTGTTATTACCTCTGAATGTTAATAGACCCAAACACTATCTTAAAACAAATGGAACATATTACATTTAAGATCCAAAGTGACTAATATAATGGTTCGCTCCCCAGTGTAGAAGATTAAGCAAACAAGTAAATGAGACACTTTCTGTTTATTTCTAAGAGTGAAATGAGCCCAAATTTCATCCTAAATGTTTAAAAAAAAGTGTTAACAGAAGTTAAGTTATTAGGTTCCTTTTATGGCAAGTTATCTGGTGTTAGAGTATGGTAGAGGTGGTCTTAAAATGCTTGAGAAGTACCAATAAAAAGAGAAATATCCCACCCCAAAAAATGGAGAAGGTAGGCTTTCATCTTTACACTTATAAAATGGAAAAAATAGTTTATGAAGATAGGTGTTAAATTATAAAGGTTCCTAAATGATGAATGAATTTTATCTACTTGACCTTGATGCCAACAATAACTAGGAATTAAACAATTAATTAATCAAAATCACAAGCACCAGTGTGCTGAGGTGGGGTGTATATAAGTATATGTGTGCGTATGTTCTAACTGGTATGTTCTCAGGTGCAACTGATATGATGTCCTCTTATTAGATAAAGTTAAAAAAGGAAAAAGAACTCGTGTTCTTACTTTTACCTAGTCCACTGAAAGGATGATGTGTTAGGAAGACTTTTCAGTTCATATTTTATCAAAGCCGACGTGATGCGTTCCAATTAACCGAAGAAGAAATAAAAGCAAGTACAACATATGTGCCTACTTTTTTGTCGACCAATAGAAACATGTCACGCCAGCGCACCTGATTATTTTTATCAGTTTCCACCTATTTTTCATTAATCTCATACATACATACATACATACATATATATTACATTTGACAATTGTTTTTGAATCCTAGGACTGACTAGGACAAGATAAAGAGTGGCTGAGATTTCATCATGGTGAATGGAAGGTTGAGATGAGTTTTGAGAAAGTTTTGAGGGGAAATCCATTTGGTTGGAAAACTCAATATTTTGTATGAAAAAATGCAGCAGACCCTCCCTGTTGGGTAAATCGAGAAGGATGTGCATTTAATTGCTTGAAAATAGGCTTGAAACTTGAACTTCCTTGAAACCATGCTTAAAAATTGACCAACCACAAGGGAACACATTAATTGCTACCAAAAAATGGCAGCTCATACAGAGTGCGATTCGATGAATTTCTTTCTTGGCCAGTTGTGATCTTCATCTGTACTTTTTTTAAAAGAATAATATCTTTATTAACCAAAGGGGGTTTAAGTTCCCTTGGTTTTATGTAGAAGGTTGTGCATTTAAAACTTTGATTTTGTGGAAAGTTTTGAAGTTTCTTCAATGCACATCAAGATGAGAATAATTGCCCGTGCCTAATTTTTTTACGCTAATTTGTTGTTCCGCGTGAATTTGTTGTTCCACACCGAAGGCGCCCGCGCCGAATTTGTTGTTCCGTGTCGAATGCGTCTGCACCGAATTTGTTGTTCCGCACCGAAGACAACCGTGCTGCTAAATTTTTTTACGTTACTTTATTGTTCCGTGCAATTTTGGCTGTGGAAAAAAAAATTTGGGGACCAAAGATTTTGCGAGAAAAAATCTTAAATGAACCGTGTCTGCGGACACGTGTTATAACTAGTATATATATATGAGAATAGTGGGTATCATATGACATCTGATGATAGGTCTCATATACGCCTCCAAAACTACATCATCCGCTATTTATTCAAAGGATCAAAACCATTCATTTTGATTTACATATTTAACATTTCAAAACATCAAATTTCAGGTCAACCTAGTGAATTTTGTCAGTTCATCCATCCATCGCAAATTTAACGGTTTTTACATGAATAGAACTTTTGCGACGGATGGATAAATGGGTAAACCCCATTAGGTTCACCCAGTATTCGGTGTTTTAGTGTTATAGAATATGAACATCAAAATGAACAGTTTCGATTCTATGAAAAATTAGTGGAGATGGGAGTTTTGGAAGTCGCATATGAGGATTAGCATCATGTCATATGAGACTCATTGTTAAATATATATATATATATAATAATGGACATCATATGAATGGGAGACATCTCATCATATACCAAGACACAAAAAGTGAGGTAATACAACAAGTACAACCCCATGTGGGCTTGTACCACCCCACTTTTTGTATCTTGTATATGAGGAGATGTCTCCCATGTTATATGATACAAATTATTTTCAAATATATCTATATTACATTTGATGACTGTTTTTGAATTCTAGGGCTGACTAGGACAAGCTGACTAGGACCAAAGGATTGATAGAAGAACGGCTGAGATTTAATCTTGAGAAATGAATGGTTGAGATGAAATTTTGTGGAAAGTTTTGGAGGGGAAAAGTTTCTGGGGAATGAACGTTTCTGGGGAACAGCAGAGTGCACGGAATTAATGCATTTGGGGAAAAAAAACTTTAACTTGCATTTAATGATGCAGATTGAATGCTGTTGCAGATCGAATGATCTCTCCCTCAACGCGGTGCCCGCCGTCTCTTCGACTCATAAGGCAATAAGATGAGAATAATTTTACGCGCCGAAGGCGTCCGATAAATTTTTTTACGCTAATTTGTTGTTCCGCGCTAAAAATTTTATGCTAATTTGTTGTTCCGCACCGCTTAGGCACCCAAATTTTTTACACCGAATTAGTTGTTCAGCGTCGAAGGCGCCCGCACCGCTATATATTTTTACGCTAATTTGTTGGTCCACACAATTTTGGCTGTGGAAATAATTTTTTTTTGATACATCGGAAAGCAGAAAACATGGGTCGTGGAACACGGATACACTCGTCCTGATCGCTTAACCCCAAACACAGAGAAGCCAGGTATCCATCGGAACCCTAAAAGCTGGAAAGTAAAGAAAAATAAAAGGGGACAGGGGGTAGTGGGATTCGAACCCGGGTCTCCACCAAGACAGGCGAGTGATTCAACCACTAGGATGAGCATGCCGAGTGATTCAGCCGAGTGAAAATAATTTTTTGGGGGAACAAAGATTTCGCGGTGGGAAATCTTAAATGAATCATGCATGCATGCACGGGTTATGACTAGTGTGTGTGTATATATATATATATATATGAGATAAATGGAGATCAGGTGGCCAAGAAGGAAATCCCCTCCTTGGCCACTATCCAAGCCGCCCATCACCCATCAGGATGGTGGGGCCCACACCCCCACATGTGGGGTGGGCGGCCTGGATGGTGGCCAAGGAGAATCCCCTCCTTGGCCACCTGATTTCCATATATATATACCTATACATATGCATATGCATATACAGATATAAAGAGAGGTTTTATTTCCTCAAAGGATTGACTGTCGATGCTCATACAACAAGCAACTATCAATCAAAAATGGGCTTCGATGCTTTTACTTTGTTCAATGTAACACAATGCTTTGGATATCTTTTTCAATAAGTATCTTATAGCATGATGTTTCTTCACAAACTCTTGTAAAGTTCCTCATCATGATCTACAAAATAAGAATTAGGACATTCCTTTGAATTAGCTTCGTGTCTCTTTTCTATCTCCTATTACATTTATTATGAATTACCTTCTTGTCCATCCCCCCAAAAAACCATTACAGTTATCATGAGCATCATTAAGTCATGTGGTGTGGTAAAAGGTAATCAAAGCTTGCTACAAGATACACTTGGAGTTCAAAAATTGTAACTCTTTATCATGTTAATTGTTTCATAAATCCTAGTACTGGAATAGGATGGAAACCCCTCCTTTTTGTACTCAAAAAGGTTTCTTTCTAAATTCAAGATAACTAAATATTAATGTAAATTTTAGCATTATAATTAATATTCTCCCTCTTTTAGGCAACATAAAAGAGGCAACAGACTCAAGTAACAATAAGATTGCACATTGCATATTATGTCTAGGAACGGTCTTATCTCTTTTATAAAAGATGGAATTACGACATTGCCGTTTTCCCATGTGGCAATGTCACGTCGCCACATGGGACAATGGCAAAAGGGTAATTCCCTCACCCGACTAACACACTAAACAAAAAACTATAAAAAGACCCCCCATTCCACTTATCTACATGGTTGATATTCCCCCCCCCCCAAAAACCCCAAAAAACACATCCCTTATTTACGTGTTTGCCACCACCTAAGGTTTTTTGCATTTTGACCCCGATGTTTTGCGCTGTTTTACCCCCCGACGATACCGGCATACACACCGAAAATTCTCGCTCCTTCTCGATTGTGCACGTTCACTGCATCCTATTCGTCGAGGTTTTTTCTTTGTGCACCGTGTGCACGGGTTTTTTCTAGTATATAAATATTTTCACATGCACCTTAGAGCTTATGTGTGCATGTCCATGTGTATCACACACAAATAAGATCACATATTAAACATTATTTTATCATTGCCAAATGCCTTAAATGTTACATTTGAAATTGGCATACCAACTGATGAGTCATCTTAAACAGAAAAAATCTAACAGGTTGAAGACGGGAAGCTTAAGTACCAATAGATGTGCAAATACGTTGAATGTAGTAGATTGATAACTCTAACTTGTTCATAGTTACATAAAGATCAAAGTTTTTAAATATGGCTAACAATGAACTTGCTATTGGAGACAGTTAAATTTGTACC
Organism: Scilla litardierei; assembly: GCA_030789695.1. Lineage (NCBI taxonomy): Eukaryota > Viridiplantae > Streptophyta > Magnoliopsida > Asparagales > Asparagaceae > Scilla > Scilla litardierei. Next base: position 41,405,905 of record CM061134.1, read on the forward strand.
GAAGCAATACGCTGCTAAGGAACTCCAGAAAATTTGTATTTTAATATAAATCATTTTAACGTGACTTGGATCTAGAGTGGTATGTGATTTGAACCTGTAGAATGTGTATGCTTTATTTTTATTCCTAAAAACTATTAGATCCTATTGCATGCACACATTGTTCCAAATATTCGGTTACCCTCTATTGGTCAACCATTCCCTTTACACAAACAGAGTGTGGTTTGTGCTGAATCTGCTTATGCTGCTAATTTTTTATGCACCCAAAGGCCACCATAACATGTATAAGTGCCACCTCATTCAGATTCATACAAGTTATCGCATTAAGCTGATTACATTATCCAAAATTTAAAATTGACAATGTGTCTTATGTATTTGTAACAAAATGTGTTATATAAGGTAATCATGGGACCACACATCTCTCAACAATCATTAAGCAATAGCACTGTTATAAGTATGCATTTTGAACTCAGCTCAAAAAAACCTAGAACCCAAAACATTGCCCATTAGACTTAACCGGAAAAGAAAAAAGGAAAGGTCATGGAAGTAATTTTTTTCCGGATAAATAACGAAAACAAATAGCCAAAGTGGGTACCCTTCTCTCCTTTGAGTTCACAGAATCGACAACCAATCACCAAACAAAATTCCAGCTGTGCCCAGACAAAAACAACCCTATAATTCACGGTAAGATGCCCCGCAAGCCCCACAAACAACTGAATTCCACCAACAACCAAAACACAGCCCAAAACAAGGCTCAAGCCCCACGCCACAAAAACAGTCAAACTGCGGCATATCCACGTCTTCTTCTTCCCAAAACGCCCCACATATAATCCACCGAAAATAAGCAACCAAACAACTGGAGACTTTCTCCACTAATAAAACTAAAATCCTCTCCACATCCCTTCAAAAGAGCCGTCTTTTTAGTTTTCCGCTGAAACGTATGATGTGGCCAGTAATGTGACCCAATCCGGCCGTAAAGAAATCGAATTTTAACAGATTGCCAAAAAAAAAGGAAATAAAAAATTAATATACAGAAAGAATCAGTCCTTCCAACAGTTTGATTCCAACCAAAATTGTCAAAAAAATCCATTAAGCGAATGAGAAAAGACAAGACGCAATCGGGACAATGCAGAATTAGATCATATCCATATGTATCACCAAAATCAGAAAATGTACTGGACCGGTCGAGATCTCTCACCTTGAGATAAATGAGCCCGATCGGCTTCTGCTGCGGCCTGATCCGAAAGTGCGCGGCGGATGCGGATCCGATAAACAGGACGTCGTCCGTCGACGGATCGGCCTCGGATCTCGGGCTCGGATTCGGATCATGATCCTTGGGCAGCGCCGGCGCCGGGATCTTGGAGTAGGTCAGCACGCCGTTGCGGAGGGAGAACCAGCGGGACCTCCACCCTCGCCCGAAATTCGTCCATTTATGCATGACTCCGGCGACTACGACGTCGGATCCGTCTGCGGCGGCATTGCCGCCGTCGGGTCCGGCCGGATCCCGATCCGGATCCGCCTCGGAATCCGAAAGCATCCCGGGGCAGTCGATCGAGATGCAGCAGAGCGGGTGCATGTCCCTCGCCCGCATCCCGACCCGAAACCAAAACGATCTCACGAATCGAAATCCAATTCGAAACACATTGGAGAGAGAGAGAGAGGAAATTAATGAAGACGCGGTAGGTTATGAGAGAGAGAGAAGATTTTGACGGAGAAGCGAAAGATTCGAAAAGAGAGAGATCAAAGATGCGGTTAGTTTTTGTTGGAGAGAGTGGATATTTAAAATAATAATAATAACAAGATGTTAACATGCCTACGCGGGTTGTGAGAAATATTATACCATCAGTACGTGGTCGAGTCTCCCACGTAAAATAAAATATAACTAGAAATTGCCCTCCGTCGCCGGGTGCAAACGCGGGAATAAGCGGGGCCAAAGAAAAATTGGCTAAATGTCACCGGTCAAAGGTGGGTTTTAATTTTTACCACTAAGTTTAAAAACTTGGCTAGAATAACACCCTAACGAAAAAAGAGACGAAAATACCCCTTCGTTCCCAAACACTAAAACCCAACAAAATCAAATCTCCTTGCGAAAACAAGTGCAGCGGACGATGTTCTCCCTCCGGCGAGCGAATCCCAGCACCTCGCACCGCCTCGAACTCCCCTCGACAGCCTCGACACCGCTCATCACCGCCATCCCACAACCCAACGCCGACAACACCCCGCATATACGTCTACGTCAACGCCGAACTCCGACCACACCGCTTCGCCGTACTCCGACCACCCCGAATCTACGGAAACGCCTCGCCGTACTCCGACAAAGCACTATGAGCCAATTTGCGCCAATATGCGCCAATATGCGCCAATATACGCCAATATACGTCACGATACGTGACGTATATTGGCGTATATTGGCGCATATTGGCGCAAATTGGCTCATAGGGCTTTGTCGGAGTACGGCGAGGCGTTTCCGTAGATATGGAGTGGTAGGAGTAAGGCGAAGCGGTGTGGTCAGAACCCAACGCCAACAACACCCCGCATATATGTCTACGTCGACGTCGAACTCCGATCACACCGCTTCGCCATACTCCGACCACCCTAAATCTAAAGCAACGCCTCGCCGTACTCCGACAAAGCCCTATGAGCCAATATGCGCCAATTTGCGCCAATATACGCCAATATACGTCACGTATCGTGACGTATATTGGCGCATATTGGCGCAAATTGGCGCATATTGGCTCATAGGGCTTTGTCGGAGTACGGCGAGGCGTTTCCGTAGATGTGGGGTGGTCGGAGTACGGCGAAGCGGGGTGGTCGGAACCCAACGCCGACAACACCCCGCATATACGTCTACGTCGACGCCGAACTCCGACCACACCGCTTCGCCCTACTCCGACCACTCTACATCTACGGAAACGCCTCGTCGTACTCCGACAAAGCCCTATGAGCCAATTTGCGCCAATATGCGCCAATATACGTCAATATACGCCAATATACGTCACGTATCGTGACGTATATTGGCGTATATTGGCGCAAATTGGCGCAAATTGGCTCTTAGGGCTTTGTCGGAGTACGACGAGGCGTTTCCGTAGATTCGGGGTGGTCGGAGTAGGGCGAAGCGGTGTGGTCGGAGTTCGGCGTCGACGTAGACGTATATGTGGGGTGTTGTCGGCGTTGGGTTGTGGGATGGCGGTGATGAGCGGTGTCGAGGCTGTCGAGGGGAGTTCGAGGCGGTGCGAGGTGCTGGGATTCGCTCGCCGGAGGGAGAACGTCGTCCGCTGCACTTGTTTTCGTAAGGAGATTTGATTTTGTTGGGTTTTAGTGTTTGGGAACGAAGGGGTATTTTCGTCTCTTTTTTCGTTAGGGTGTTATTCTAGCCAAGTTTTTAAACTTAGTGGTAAAAATTAAAACACATCTTTGACCGGTGGCATTTAGCCAATTTTCTCTAGTCAATGAACCGTTGGGGGCAAAAGGAGGAAAAATAGGAACTAAAGTGCAAAAAAATCCCCAAACCAAAGCCCAAAACCGCACACACCAACCACTGGGCCACACGGGGATGAGAAGGCGCACTCAGTGCCAATCGTTTGTCACAGTCTACGCCCTCAATTGTAATATAGATAAGAGGCTCTTAAGTTTTTTTGGGGATAGTGTAATGATTTCGGTTTTCAAATGAGTAATGAGAGTACCCCACTTTTCCATCCAAAACTTTCTCTAACTCATTACTTATCCTAGTTAGCATATGACTAGGACAAATCCAGCCACGTAGGACAAAGATTCAAAAAAAATCCCCATTTGTATAATAGACTACTCATAACCCGTGTCCGGAGGGCACGGAGGCAGTCGTTGCCCGGGTGCAAATACGGAGATAAGCTGTCGCCAAAGTGAAAAAAGCGTGGATATGTGTGTAAGAGGAGGGTCGGGGGCAAAAGGAGGAAAAGCAGGGACTAAAACGCAAAAAAAAACACCAAAAACACAACCAACCCCACGTGGCGTCCCAGTCAGCAAACAAAAATATGACTGGGACAAACCTGCCACGTGGAACAAAACTGTCATGTAGGACAAACTTCATGAATTGTAATAATAAATTGTAATAGATTATCAAGCTAAAAATATAATTGGAATAAATCCAGACATGTATGGCAAAGATTCAAAAAAAAAAGCCCTCGTCTATATAATAGAGGCATGCTTCCTCATTTATGTAATAAATGCATGAAGCATTTTCTGTTGTTGGAGTAAACTAGGATGCGGAACGTCATTATATATCAAAATTTAAATGGATTCGTGAAAATGAGTCAACACTCAAGAGGGGTATAGTGAAATTAACCCGTACTTATTTGCAATTTTATCTCCTTTATTTTTGCAAAAAAAATGTTGATGAAAATGATCTGTTTGTTGTTATTTGTTGGATAAGGATGTTAGCCAGTGTTGGGACTAAGGATTATAAATGGGATTGATGAGGACAAAGAGATGGAAAGGGAAAGGAGGCTGATTTGATTGCTGATATGATTAGTTGGGAAATTATTTATGGCATTATCCTTAACAACAAAGTAGCTTCATCCAAAAAGCTTGATTTGGGTAGATATTGCCGGATAAAAATTCGGAAGCCTTTTCAGTGAGAAATGGTTTATTGACAAAAGTTTTATAAACTCAAAACAGAATGGTTATAAATAGACATGACCTGTCTTCTTTAAAAAATGTTTTTCAAAAAGTTAGCTTCTGTTGAGAGATGAAAAGTCTCAAGGATCATATTCATAACACTTCAACTTATCCATTCATATTTGTAAACTCAACATATGAATACTTTACGATTCATAGTGCTTATGAGTATCGCAGGGGGTGGATACTTCTGAATCCTAAGTTAGAGAGTTAAGTCTCTTTAACTTTCCCGGTTGTGTGGATATCAGTAGGGGTGAGTACTTCTGGATCCAAAGTTTATTTTGAATCTTCAAATTAGCACTCCTTATCTCCTTATCCATCCATGGAATTTGTGGGCCAAGTTTGCCCAATATCCTACTCTTGCTCATAATTTACAACATTGTCATTGCTCATAATTTACAGGTGTGCCCATATATTCTCCTTGTTTTTTTGGTCCTGAAAACACTTAACAAACACATCAAAAATATTCATAAAATATTCATGAGGGTTTGTTATCACCAAACAAGAAATCATAGATCGTTATATCCAACACTCCCCTTCCTCAGACTCCAAATCAGCATCAGAGGGAATCCCTCCTATGTAGTCCTCGATCTTTCCCTTCCCTTTCTTCAAAGTTTTCGTCGTTTGCCCTAGATTTGGTTACCGTACAGATATGAGTTTCTCGTCGCCTTTGAATCTGAAAATCTTTGGGGAAATTGTTGCATTATGGTTTGCTTGAAGGCTCCCAACTTCGCGTCCAACTTTGCATCCAACTTCAAATCCATCCTCCCCTCCAACTCCATGAGTCTTGCCACGTGCCTGTATTCGTGGGGTATCATTGAAGATTCGAGCTGCTCCATGTATTGCTTCAACTCTCCTACTTTGGCGTCGAACTTCTCCTCAAAAAGTTCCACATTTTTCTTTGCTTCTATCGCCGCCATGGATCGTAGTGCTCTGATACAAATTTGAAATTTGATGTGATTCACAATTGAAAGTAAGGTAAAATAGGATTTTTATGGTCGAATAGGAAAAAAGATGGGATTTTTATAGATATCAAAAATTGAATACATAGTGGATCTCTTTCAAGAGGAGGCCGCTCTCCTAGCTTTTACTTTGAAGGAAAAGCCTAAACATCCCTGTTACGACTAATATCAACGAGCCCGAAGCACAATGGCCCACGGCCCGACCCCAAAGGAGAAGCCCGCTAGAGAAGACGGGCCCTCCCAAAGGAGGCCCACGGACGGAGCGGAAGACCTAGCCACCTCGCCCTCGGGTACACCCGACCGGCCCCCGTTCGGCCGGACTAACCGCCCCCCTGAATCCGTGATCCCATGATGGCCATTAACGACCCGTTAATGGGCCACCTCACCACGTCGCGCGAACGGGAGGAGGCGGAGGCGGATCGTGGGGACGTGAGAGGAGGCAGGACGTGGGGCAATCAGGGAGGACCCTATAAGGGAAGGGCCAGGACGACGAAGAAGGGGATCGAAACTCAGGTAACCCACATAGAGGTACTCCATCAACGACCTAGGCTTTCGCCACTTCATTGCCCCCCTCCCTCAAAACTCGCGCCGCCTGGGTTGACGTTCTGGCTTCCTCACAAGCCGGATCTCCCCCGCCGAGTATCCTTTCAGATCCTGATCTGACTTAAGCATCGGAGGGGCTTTGGCCGGAACCTAGGTCCGGCCTCCCTGACGAGTTTCTTCATCTGTCCAGGAAGAAGACATCCGAGGCGCCGAGGCTACCCCTCAGCGTCGGTCGACCATCACCGTCACAGTCGCCAGGAGGACGACCGATCAAGCACCGACCCACTCGCAACGCGCCGAGGCTACCCCTCGACGCGGATACGACCGAGGCCGAGCGCGACTTACCGAGCCGAGGCTTCCCCTCAGCTCTTCCACGCCGAGTATAAGCGGGCTCGGCGAACCCAAGGGACCCCCAAACCGGCCCCTTGACCACGTTGACCACACATCTGGCGGTCAACGAGCTGTGGTGAGAAAACACCCGTAAACATCTGGCGCCGTCTGTGGGAACACGAACAACGCCCACATAAAACAACCACACCGACAATGACACGGCTCCGCCGCGGGGGGCGGAGAAAAGGCGCGGCCCCGGTGGAGGGCACAGACCCACCCCGTGGCAAGCGAGGCAAGGCCACGCCTCCCATGCACTCGAACCGGGCGACGGGCGTGGATCGAGCAGAGGACAGCGTTAAGGGGACCGGCGGCCGTCCAGTAGCTTCCCGGGGCGGTAGGATCGACAGAACGCGGGAAAAGTCGGGATCGGGCAAAGCGCTGGTGGTGTCCCTGATCGTAGATACCTCCGTGGTGCGGCGGCTACTGGTCGACACAGGCAGCTCGTGCGACATCCTCTTTACATCGACTTTAGAAAGGATGGGGCTGCACGGCGAAGACTTGGGGCCATGCGCAGGGCCCGTGGTCGGCTTCACGGGACATTCTGCACCTATCATTGGGGCGATCCACCTCCCGGTCACGTTAGGGAGAGCGCCCGATTCGGTGACGCTGACGGTGGAATTCATTGTGCTGAAACTCAGCTCGGTGTACAATGGCATCATCGGTCGCCCTCTCCTCAACGCTATCGATGCGGTGGTCTCGACGCTCCACCAGACAATCAGGTTTCAGACCCCGAAGGGGGTCGGGCAAATCGATGGCGACACAAAGGGAGAGAAGATCTGCTATCACTTGGCAGACGGGAAGGTCGTCGAGGCGCTGGGCGGTCCAATGGCCTCTCTCGACCTGAGGCACGGACCGAGGCCCACCCCTGCAGAAGAACAAGAGCAGATCCACGTCACAAGCGTGGAGGGGAGATTCATCTCCATCGGGTCAGGGCTGGATCTTGACTCGAAGCGCAAGCTGGTCGAATGTTTGGAGGCTAACCTGGACGTCTTCGTGTGGTCGACCGAGGATATGCCTGGCATTGATCCGCGGGTGATAGTTCATCGTTTGAACGCCGACCCCAACTTCAGACCCGTCCGGCAGAAGAAGCGGAACCTAGGCGGTGAAAAGATGAAGGCAGCCTCTGATGAAGTAGAGTGACTCCTCGACGCCGGTTTCATTCGAGAGGTCTGGTACCCCAAATGGCTGTCCAACGTGGTAATGGTTAGAAAACCCAACGGGAAGTGGCGGATGTGTGTGGATTTTAGCGACCTCAACAAGGCCTGTCCCAAGGACAGCTATCCACTGCCGCGGATTGACCACCTCGTGGACAGCGCCTCGGGATACGAGATGCTCAGCTTCATGGACGCCTACTCTGGGTACAACCAGGTCCAGATGGATCCTGATGACGAAGAGATGACGGCTTTCACAACGGACCGAGGTACCTTCTGCTACAAGAAGATGCCCTTCGGATTGAAGAACGCGTGGGCAACCTACCAAAGAATGGTCAACAAGGTGTTCGACTCCCAGATAGGAAGAAACCTGGAGGTCTACGTCAACGACAAGCTGGTGAAGTCGAAGGATCCTGCGGATCACATTGCCGACCTTAGGGAAACCTTTGAAAGGCTGCGAAGGTACAATATTCGGCTCAATCCCGTGAAATGCACGTTCGGCGTGAGATCCGGCAAATTCCTGGGATTCATGATCACCAATCGCGGGATCGAGGCCAACCCCGACAAAATTGAGGCACTAATCAATATGCAGGAGCCGACAACCATCAAGGAGTTACAGAGGTTGAATGGCCGCATCGCTGCCCTCGGGCGATTTCTGTCCCGGTCGGCGGAAAGATCTCTCCCGTTCTTCAAGACTCTGAGGAAGGCAATCGCCGCGCCAGCCGACGAGAGGAAGACAATACAATGGGATGAGGACTGCTCCCGAGCCTTCGCCGATCTCAAAGAGTACCTCCGCAGCCCACCACTCCTTTCCAAACCACGAGAGGGGGAATCGTTGAGCCTGTATTTAGCCTGCACGATGGAAGCTGTGAGCTCGGTACTGATCCGAGAAGACGATGGGGTACAGAGGCCGGTATACTACACCAGTCGCGTCTTGAAAGACGCTGAGGGGCGGTACACGCCAATGGAGAAGTTAGCATACGCCCTCGTCCTCTCGGCCAAACGGCTCCGACCCTACTTCCAGGCTCACACGATACTGGTCCTAACCGATTCCCAGTTGGAACAGAACCTCAAAAGATTTGACCGCATGGGAAGGATGTTGAACTGGGGGGTCGAGTTTAGCGAATTCGACCTGCGATTCAAGCCCCGCACGGCCATCAAAGGACATGCATTGGCCAACTTCATCGCCGAGTGTACCATAGAAGAAAGAGCCTTTGCGCCGGGAGACGTCCCGGAAACGGTAACGAACCAACCTTTGTACTTACTTACGACTAACATCAACTCGGCTGGCCACTCAGGCGATCAGGACACGTGGATTATTCATGTGGACGGTTCGGCGACACGGGCTGGGAGCGGAGCCGGGATCACGATTCGGTCTCCCGAGGGGAACATCGTCGAATACACGCTTAGATTCGAGTTCCCGGCCACCAACAACGTGACCGAGTATGAGGCCGCAATAAACGGCTTAAAGCTGGCCCGAGAACTCAGAGCTGAGTGCGTACGACTCCTCAGTGACTCGAAGCTCATCGTTAACCAGCTACAAGGGAGCTACGGGGCACACGAAGGAACGATGCAGGACTACTTGGTCACGGCCAAGACTGAGATGTCCAAATTCAAAAGGGCCGAGACCTTTCACCTCCCGTAGTCGGAGAATGCCCGAGCGGACGCACTGTCCAAACTGGCTTCATCCTCGCCCAGGGAGTTGGGTCGCACCGTCTACATAGAGAACCTCAGGAGTCCCAGCACGGAAGAGGAGGTAATGGCGATTGACGGAGACCCCACCTGGATGGACCCGATCATCCGATACCTCACCCTCGGGGAAACGCCGACCGATGTGGAGGAACGTCGAACCTTGGAGAGGAAGGCGCTCCAGTATGTGATGCACGAAGGAACCCTCTACAGAAGACGGTGGACAAAGACTGACATCCTCCCCTACCTTAAGTGCCTCGGCCCCCAGGAAGCTGACTACGTCATCAGGGAAGTGCACGAGGGCACCTGCGGGAACCACCATGGAGGCACAACAATCGCCCAGAAGATCTTGCGGCAAGGGTACTACTGGCCGACCCTGGTACGCGACACGACAGAGTATGTCCAGAGGTGCCAGGAATGCCAAAGGTTCGCCAGCGCCGGGTCCATTCCCCCTTCAGAGCTCATCCCAATCGTTAGCCCAATACCTTTTGTAAAGTGGGGGCTCGATATCCTAGGACCGTTCACGACGGGCCGAGGGCAAAGGAAATACCTGATCGTGGCCGTGGACTACTTCACCAAATGGATCGAAGCCGAGCCTCTAGCCTCAATCACCTGGAAGAAGGCAAAGAGCTTCGTGTGGTACTCCATCATCTCCAGATTCGGAATCCCCCGCGCCATCGTCACCGACAATGGGAAACAATTCGACTCAGCTGGGTTTAAAGACTTCTGCGCCGAGTGGAAGATCAAGTTACTCTTCTCCTCGGTGGCACATCCCCAGACCAACGGGATGACCGAGGCCGCCGATAAATGCATCATAGAGCCCCTCCGCAAGAAGGTAGAAGGCGCCGAAGGGAAGTGGCCTGAAGAACTTCCCGGGATACTCTGGTCTTATCGAACGATTCACAAACAGGCTACGGGTGAGACCCCATTCATGCTCACCTATGGCGCCGAAGCAGTAGTCCCGGTCGAGGTGGGGGAGGAGTCCCTCCGCATCCAACATTTCGACGAGGAAAGAAACGTCGAGGGTTTGGAGCTCGGCTTGGAGCTCCTAGGTGAGCGGCGAGAGCAGGCCTTGGCCACCATCATCCGCCAGAAGCAAAAGGTGGCGCGCTACTACAATTCCCGCGTCAAGGAGCGGAGTTTTCGCCAAGGGGACTTGGTCCTTAGAAAAGCGGTCTTCTGTCCAGAGGTCGCGCGCAAAGGGAAGCTGGCAGCCAAGTGGGAATGTCCCTACCGGGTGGTCGAAGTTTTAGGACCTGCCACCTACCGGCTGGCAACCCCGGAGGGAAAGGCCCTCACCCATTCCTGGAATGCCGAGCATCTGTGCAAGTATTACCAGTAAAGTCAACGACATCGCCCGCGAATGTAACTCTTTTTCCCCTATGTTCAATAAATTGATTTGATCTTACTTTTCTCTTATGGCCTGGCTACGGAAGAGTATTACCATCATCCGGGATGGGCCAGCCTCTAGGCAAGGATAGCCCTCCCTTCGAACGAAATAAATCAAACCGATCGTAAGACTGGGAGCAACTCCCCCCGCGGACTGGCGAACCGACCGACCGCAAAGCCAAGGGCAGCTCCACGGGCGGGTCGGTCACGAGGATGACCTCAGAGGTCGGCCTCAGCGGCTAGTCGCAAGACATGGGGTCGCTCCCCAGGCCGACTAGCCAACCAAGCCGAGGTCAAATCCCTCGGCCCATCGGCACGCCAACTGAGCCAGGGGCAACCCCCCTGATGCGGCGGCAAGATAAACCGAGCCGAGGGCAAATCCCTCGGCCCGTCGGCGCGCCAACTGAGCCGGGGGCAACTCCCCCGCTACTGCTGCACGATTAACCGTGCCGAGGGCAAATCCCTCGGCCCGTCGGCACGCCAACTGAGCCAGTGGCAACCCCCCTGATGCGGTGGCACGATAAACCGAGCCGGGGGCAAATCCCTCGGCCCGTCGGCACGCTAACCAAGTCGGGGGCAACTCCCCCAGTACGAATGCACGTTAGACGAGCCGAGGGCAACTCCCTCGGCCCGAACGGCAGGAACCCTGACTCTACTCCGTCAGGAACTCCAAAGAAGGCTCGACCCCGAGGGAGGAGATAAGCCATAACAAGCAAGGAAAAGACGCTTTACTCTCGGGAAGTACGAGGGGTTACACCAAAAAGCACTGGTCCCGAAAAACTTAAGGACCAGGCGAGGGACCTAGGCGCTCCCACCCTCATCCTCTCGGGGGACCCCCTCAAGGCCATCGGCGGGAGAGGCGTCAGACCACACTGAGATCTCTTCCTCTTCATCTGAGTACGCTTGAAGTTCCTCGAGGTTGATCTCCGCGAGCGGGAATTTCTTTCGAACCTCGGCCAGACAGCGGGCGAAGCCCTTCTCGAACGCCGAAGACGTGGCCTTAGTGACAAAGGAAAGGGCGTATTCCTTCACGGCATCCTGGGCGGCCTTGGCAAGTTCCACTTCCTCTAGCTGACGAACCCGACCCTCGAGAGCGGCCACTTGCTTTTGGTGATCAGATCGGATCCTCTCGATCTCTCTCGATCTCGCGTCAAGCTGAGATAGGAAGGCTCTCTCCCGCTCTTCCGCCGCCTCCAGCAGGGTATTGAGCTCTTAGGCATCAGCTGTGATGAAAGGACCCGGATCGGCGACCGCCTCGGCCGCCGCGTTAGGGGCCGCGGTGAGCGCGACAATTCGCTCCTCGGCCTTGGACTTCTCGACCAAAGCTAAGGCTTTTTCCTGGTCCGACTTCTCCAAGGCAGAGGAAAGCTCGGCCACGCGAGATTCCAAGGACTTCACGAGCGCCTTGGACAAGTGGTCGGCCTCCTCATTGTCTTCTCGGGCACCAGGAACGGGTGCCGCGTTCGCCTTGGAAAGAGCCACAAACTGGCGCCTCATCGAAAGGCCAATGGAGGATAGCTACACGAAAGGGGCGGGAGTGAGGTGAAGATAGCAGCAAAAGACTGGGTTAGGGAAGAAAATCCACCTGTTGGCCCGCCTGCACCACAAAAGCGGCCAGACGGTCGCCACTGACCCCGTCCAAAGCAGCTCGGTCCGAGGAGAGACTGCCATTCTCAGCGACCCGCGCCGCCACACTACAGCCGGAAAAGACCGACTCCCCCGCTCCAACAGGGAAGCGAGGACGGGGAGGATCCCCCTCTCCCGGAGGCAAGTCTGTAGGGGAGGAGCGGAACGCACCTAGATACTGCTCATATATATCGGGAAGAGGGCCCGGCCGCAGATATGAGGGGCCAGCCCATGGCCAAACCTCCTCGGCCGAGGATGACTGATCACGGCACTGGGGAAATGAAGCACTGACCTCCCCGGCGGGGGTGCGGATCCTCTTAGGGATGCCATGCTGGGAGGAAGAGGGGACTTTCCTCTTCAACTTCAACACCAGCTACCGGACGGTCAACCCGTTGTTTCTTCCGGACCGCCAGCACATGATCTCCTCTCCGAGAGGCAGGATCCGGAACCCCGACTTGACGAGGAAGGGCAGAAGGACTGGGGGGAAACCCACCTGCGCAGGGGAAAGTCATCATCAACCAACCCTGCCCGCCACAAAACGGTGGCCACAGAACACTACCTTCGGAGCAATGAGGGGCGGCAAAACTCACCAGCAGGCCACGTGGTCTTCCGCAGGTTGAGGTCAGAAAAGAGAACGGAGACTTTTCGATCGCCTGGTGGGATCGCCAACAGAGCCTCCACGGTCTCGAGTTCAGCCGCAGTCGGGTCACCCAGCTCCGGAGCCAGCATCACATCGGCGCTCCAATAAGTCGGGAAATCCATGTCCGACGGACCGACGACGAAAAGGTACTCCCCCTTCCAGAACTTGACAGAGCTCGGCAACCCCAGAATCAGGCTCTTCGAGGGCCGAGCGTTAATGTAAATCCAGGCCCCCGACTGATGGCGGCTCAACCGATAGAATTGGGAGGAGTTGGGGAGAGGGGACCACCCCCTTCTGAAGGCAAAGCACGGCAAACCCGATGACGAGCCCGATCACATTGGGGCAGAACTGGCATAAGGCCACACGATGAGCGCGCAGAAACTCAACAATGAAAGGATGAAGGGGGAACCGAAGCCCGAATCGGAAGCACACCTCGTACACCCCGACCGCCTTCGGACCCGGAAAACAAATCCGCTCGTTAGGCTCAGGGGCCCAGATATAGTAGGGGGGTAGAAGATAGCAGTCACACACATCTCCGGCGGAGGTGGCACAAAAGGAAGAAGGACATCCCAGAACTTCCGGAGGAACCACTGAAGGGTCATTCTCCCGACTACCAACCGCCGAGTCGAGGCTATCAGATGAGTCAAGGCGGACTGCATCCTCTGGACAACCCGGGCCGGGGGCAGGAGAAGATGACATGACGAGGAGTGGTCGATCCGCGACGGAAGAAAACTGGAGCAGTATTAGAAAAAAGGAAGTGCTGAAGGGAAATCTGGCCGAGAGAGTTCAACTGATGTCGGCGCTTCTTCCCTGGTGCCCTATGGACGAGCCGGCACACGGTGGAGATGAATGCAAGGGGCACGTGGCGACATCAAAAACGGCGGCGATGCTTCGAAAACTGTCCCAGCGGAAGTTCAAACGCAGCGACAATAATGACATTCATTTAATAGCAGGGCCTCGGCTGACGCATCCATCGGGTCACGAAAGAGTCACATCACCTGAACCGAAACGACGGAAGCCGAACGGTCCGAGCGATGTGGCAATTGTTACGACTAATATCAACGAGCCCGAAGCACAACGGCCCACGGCCCGACCCCAAAGGAGAAGCCCGCTAGAGAAGACGGGCCCTCCCAAAGGAGGCCCACGGACGGAGCGGAAGACCCAGCCACCTTGCCCCCGGGTACACCCGACCGGCCCCCGTTCGGCCGGACTAACCGCCCCCCTAAATCCGCGATCCCATGATGGCCATTAACGACCCGTTAATGGGCCACCTCACCACGTCGCACGAACGGGAGGAGGCGGAGGCGGATCGTGGGGACGTGAGAGGAGGCAGGACGTGGGGCAATCAGGGAGGACCCTATAAGGGAAGGGCCAGGACGACGAAGAAGGGGATCGAAACTCAGGTAACCCACATAGAGGTACTCCATCAATGACCTAGGCTTTCGCCACTTCATTGCCCCCCTCCCTCAAAACTCGCGCCGCCTGGGTTGACGTTCCGGCTTCCTCACAAGCTGGATCTCCCCCGCAGAGTATCCTTTCAGATCCTGATCTGACTTAAGCATCGGAGGGACTTTGGCCGGAACCTAGGTCCGGCCTCCCTGACGAGTTTCTTCATCTGTCCAGGAAGAAGACATCCGAGGCACCGAGGCTACCCCTCAGCATCGGTCGACCATCACCGTCGCAGTCGCCAGGAGGACGACCGATCAAGCACCGACCCACTCGCAACGCGCCGAGGCTACCCCTCGACGCGGATACGACCGAGGCTGAGCGCGACTTACCGAGCCGAGGCTTCCCCTCAGCTCTTCCACGCCGAGTATAAGCGGGCTCGGCGAACCCAAAGGACACCCAAACCGGCCCCTTGACCATGTTGACCACACATCTGGCGGTCAACGAGCTGTGGTGAGAAAACACCCGTAAACAATCCCAAATCTAGGATTCTATGGACTTTTAAAAGATTTTTCTCATAGTATTCAACATAAATCCCTCAAACCCCAACGCCACCTAATAAACATTGTTTCAGCTTAGAAATTCCAGAATTACAGAAAATTACGAAAATGCACCCCTACGGTCTAAAATTACGAAAACGCACCTGGTTCATCCCCCCTGGCTGCCGCGCGTTTTCTCCGCCTCTGATAGGTGATAATCGCATCAACTTACTATGCCAGGTGTGAGCTTGTGAATGTATATATTTTATATATTTAAGTAGGTTGTGTTCGGGTCAAGTCGGATTGGTGAATCACACTCGTACAAGACCCGGATTTTATCCAGGTCTGTCGGGTCGACCGAATCCTACCCAACCAGGTTAGGCCTACCCATACCCGACCCGAGAGACCGGATTCTGGTCGGGTTCAGTGTGCTACCCCTAATCTTACTTGCCATCACTAATTGCCAATATCGTGCTATTTCCACTTATAGGTCCTCCTGCAATTGTTGAATGTTTCAGAAGAAAATCATGCCATCACATGTGAGATGTTAGTAGATTGTTATTCTCATCCTCCTCCTTTTCCCCTCCATTTTTTAATGTTCAAAAGAATCAAAACAGCAGGTACTGAAACAAAGGAGTCTGCAGTTCTTGCTGGGTCTCTGAATTTGATATAAATCCTGATACCTTCCATGATCAAATGCATGTGAATTGAAGATAATTTTCAACTTCTTTATGGCAAATGTGAGTTGGTTTCTACATTTCTATTAGAGAATTGATTGCAGTAAACTGTTAAAAAAATTGTTTCTGGCATTTAGTTGACTCCTTATTATTAAGAAACATGTTATGCTATTTAGGTTGTCTTTAGATCAACCATTTTGTGCTTGTTTATATCTGTAAATCTGATCAAGGCATTCATGAACAACTCTGTGCACTGCTTGACAATGGCTTGTTCATGTTCATATACATCTATTTAATTTAATAAGTCAAATTTAGGCTTAATATTTGAGCTTGGTTATTGATCAGAAGACCTCAAATTGCACCAAGCCCTTAAGTTGGTTCTAGGTCTCACACAAAACTATTGCGCTTTAGCAATGAAAGTGAAAATAATGGCTTCTCTACTGAGTGTTTTTTGTCGATGAGTCATTGGCCGGAAAAAAAAAAGAAAGCTTGGTAACACATCATTATCAGTACCCATAATACATGCAGAGACCAAATAACATAAAAAGATGTAAAGACGCGATACAAAGATTAGCTACATACAGCTTAATCATCTTATATGATATGCTCAGAGTTCAGTTGGCAACACAAACAAGGTGGAACAAAGAATGCTCTATTAGAGTACTGAGAGCATTCAGTTCCAGAAAGGGGGTTTGACGTTCACAGATTCACCCCAGCTTACAGCAGATTTTGCCCAAACACTTGACAGAAACAAATTCCCCTTCTAGGGCCTACACAGGTAGCTGGATCCTAAACCATCGCGATTATGTTATTGAATTACAATAAAGCTAATAACCGACACAGCAAGAGAATTTAACTCACCCATAACCAAACTTCAAAGACAAACATAGGAACACCCATATCAAAAGTGTCCGGGGACAAAAAATCAAGCCAAATCAATATCCAGAATATTGTAATTTTAGTTGGATTCATTTCAAAGTTCATACTTTTCAAAGATATATCTATTTCAGTTCTTAGCATGAAAGAATCAGACCTTTTGTACCCATTCCACCAAACATTTTGAACTTGGAAATGATTTATTGAGGAGTTACCATTGAGAATCTGCAAAGACCTATCTCATCATACAAAAATTTGTTAAAACACAGACAAGTACAATTCATGGAGAACTTTTAAGAATAATCTTTATCCCTAATAAAAATTTGAGGTACACGATGCCCAATAAGTTTTTAAGGAAATCCCAACCTAACGAAGCATAGATGCATGATTCATCTATCAAGCAACGAGGTCATTACTTACTGTTCACGCCATCATTGTTTCCTATAAAATGCCATAATTTTCATGTACATCAGCGAGCAGGTCATGCTTGTGTCCATTAATCTCTGTAACATAATCTTACACTTAATAGTATCAAGTCATCAAAATAAAAAATTGGAGGGGAAGGCATTTGCTTCAAGATCAGCAATAGAAATATAAGAGTATTTCAGGAAGCGGCTTCACCAAGAACGACTGTTCAACCAGAAGCTCAACCAATGCATTTGATAAATGACTATTTGCACTCATCCCAAATGCCATTTATGTAATAAAAATACCATGAATAGGGGAAAAAAATAACAAAGAATGATAGCTTATTTTCTACAAAGCGTTAAAACAGATCATGAACAGAAAAGAACTATATCAAAAAAAAATTCAATCGACTTAGTACTCATGTAACATAAAATGTTGTATTTATTTCTTACTTGGCATGGATGAACAAAGTAAACATTAAAAGATGGAAAAGAGGGGGAAAGAATGACAATGAGAAGGGAGGAAAACAAATGATGAGAAACTGAGATCTATTTCATGTAATGTTGTGTCTATAGAGAGAGAATTATGCGTTTTATATTACATATGAGCCTTTGCGTCATATGACGGCCCCAAAAGATCAAAATGTTCAAAAAAATAAAAACATTCAAAATTCGAATTTGAGATTCAAATCAGTTTAGAAGTTTTGAATATTTAAAAATAATTATTTTATCCAAATAATAATAATCGCGCGCACGTACGACGCGTCACGGTCAGCCGGAGGGCGGGCGGCGGCGGGGCACGCGTGTGTTAAACCCATGTTCATGTAAGTCATCTCCCCTTCACAAAAGAGTCGTACC
The DNA here is from genome assembly GCA_030789695.1 of Scilla litardierei. Classification (NCBI taxonomy): domain Eukaryota; kingdom Viridiplantae; phylum Streptophyta; class Magnoliopsida; order Asparagales; family Asparagaceae; genus Scilla; species Scilla litardierei. Next base: position 41,423,688 of record CM061134.1, read on the forward strand.
CCTTGGGGCACACCCCTAGTGTAACGACCTGTTTTCATGGTGCACATTTTTCTGTATTCAAAACGATTTCAATCGATTTCAGAGTAAATGATTTATTCCATTTTTTCGTCACACAAATCTTAAAATGGACTTCGTTTTCGTCATCCTCGCGAAGATACGATCACGTAGTATTGTTTTCGTAATTTTTCGGACACATTTAGTTCTAGGAGCAAAATGGTAATTTTATACCCCTATTTTCGAATTACATATTTACGTTTACTCTAACCACCCTGCCACCTCTTACCTAATTCCGTCGGCAGGAGCAGCCACACGAGGAAAACGCTTAACCTCATTTTTTTCTCGGTTAGGGGTTGTTCTTTTGGCTGGAATAGCCATAGGAATATGAGAAATGACATTGTTCAGCAACAACTGTAGAGCATATTCCCCAGCCCCATTCCATCGGGTTGTTCTTTTGCGCTGTGGATGAGAATCCGACGTGGATGAGCAAATTGGGAATTGGAGGCTGTTTTGTATTCCAAGCAAAAAAGATTGGAATACAATGGAATCCTTGGGAATGGTGGGCCACACACTCTCATCTCTCTCTCTCTCCCCCCCTCCAACTCACCACCATTCTACTTTCTCATTCCAACTCTCCAATCCCAAAAGAACACAAGAAAAGAATGTGGACCACACTTTCTATTTCAAACCCCACTTTCCATACTCTATTCCACCCAAAAGAACACAAAACTCTATTTTCTCTCTCCTTAGAATACAAACTTTCTCATATTCCATTTTTCTCTATTCCAGCAAAAGAACAGGCCCTTGGGCAATCCTCCACCAAACCCATAAATTGCGTTCATTAATACACTATTATTATATGGTATACTTATTGTTTCAGAGTGTTTTCTCACTACAGAAGCGTTGACCGTGGACTGCCCGGTCAACGTGGTCAAGGGGCCGATTTGGGTCCCTTGGGTGTGTCGAGCACGTGCAGACGCGACGTGAATCAGAGATGCAGACGACATGGAGCACGTCAGCTGGGCCGGGTCTGGATCCTCGGCCTCGAGGGGGCTGAGGGGAAGCCTCGGCCCGGTGTGAGATGCTCGGCCTCGGACGGTCGGACGACGAGGGGAAGCCTCGGCGTCTGGGCTTGATGCACGGCCGATGCGGAGCTGAGGGGGAGACTCGGCTCGGATGGATGCGCTCGGCCTCGGTCAGTCGGACGACGAGGAGTAGCCTCGGTCGTCTCGCTTGATGCGCGGCCGGTGTGGAGCGGAGGGGAAGCCTCGGCTCGTGGATCTGACGTCCTCCTGAACAGACGAGAACACTCGTCAGGGAGGCCGGACCTTGGTTCCGGCCAAATCCCCTCCGATGCCTAAGTCAGATGACGATCTGAAAGAGGAGGCTCGACGGGGACGGTTCGACTCGAGAGGAGATCGGAACGACGTCCTCCGGCACGAGCGGGGGGAAGGAGATGAGGTGGGGGAACTAGGTCGTTGATGGAGTACCTTAGGTTTTGTTACCTGAGGTGCGGTCCCCTGTCCAGTCGTCCTTCTAGCCCTTTTATAGGCCTCTCGCCGTGATTGCCCACGACTCACGTCCCTCGTCCGCCCCCAATCGTGCCCCCTCAATCCGCCTCCCCATCGCCGCTCCCTGTGCCATCCCAGCACCTCCCCATCACGGCCATTAAGTGGTAGCGGGCCTGGGGGAACGGTTATCGCTGGAGTGGGCGAGTGACTTGCGCGTTATCGGGGCCGGGTCGGATCGATGTTCGGGGGTCCTCTAGGGGGCCTTGTCGGGCGGGCCTGATCTCGCAGATGGGCTTCTGATCGGTAGTCGGGTTTCTAGGCTCGTGTCCTTTGGGCTTTGGCCAAATAGGCGTAACAATTGCCCCCATTGGTCGGGTCGATCGGCCTCAGCCGGTTCGGCTCGGCCGATGTGACTTCCGCCGATTTCGACAGGCTCGTCAGTCTATGCCGACTCATTAATTGGGCGTCATCATGAGTTGGTCCGTTCGATACTTTTAAGACGCGGGTTCCGAAGCGCCGTCGGTCCCCTGATGTTGCTACGTGTAACTGTGGGTTTATCCCCACCGCTCGCGGGGTCGTCTTTGGTAGAGAAGCCGGGTGGGTTGTGAGCCGCCATCCCGTCATTCTCTTCTTTGTGTTGATCTTGATCCAGCCCGAGCTCTGTCCCATGTCGTCTTCCTCTGCCACTGGTTCGGGTCGACCGGAGCGTGATGCCACTCCTAACCCGACGGGTAGTCCTCCTTCGACGATTCGTCGGCATGGGGGTGAACTTTCAGGGGTGCCTCCAGAGGTCTTGGCGTGGCCTTCGTCGGTCTGTGCCACCACCATCGGGAGTATGCGCTCCGCCTACCTGCTTCCGCCTTACTCGGCTCGTGCTCCCGGGTCCGACGAGCGGATCTGCCTTCCCGGTCCCAACGAGGTTGGAGTATACGAGAAGTGCTTCCGCTTCGGGCTCCGTTTCCCGCTCCACCCCTTTATCATCGAATTCCTTCAAGCCCACCACGTGGGCTTGTGCCAATTCTGCCCCAACGCCATCGGGCTCCTCGTCGGGTCCATCGTCATCTGCATGCTGAGGGGAGTGGTGCCCTCCCTCCGTCTCTTCGCCCAGTTCTACCGCATGAGTCATCACCAATCAGGGGCATGGATTTACATCAGCGCCCGCCCGAAGATGAGCCTTGTGTTGGGGTTGCCGAGCTCCCTGAAACGTTGGAAGGGGGAGTATGTATTTGTCGTGTTCCCGTCGAGTGTACCTTTCCCGGTTCGATGGGGAGTGGCCGGCGCGGTCATCCTCGATCTGGGTGACCCGACTACCGCTGAGCTGCAGACGGCGAAGGCCCTGCTGGCGATTCCTTCGAGGGATCGGATGATCGACGTCCTCTTCAGCAGCCACAACTTGCGCAAGACGGTGTGGCCCTTGGGTAAGTTCTCCGAACATTCGCCATTCGGGGTTGCTCGGGCTCTTCTCGGCCCCTTACTTCTTCTTTGGGTGCAGGTGGATTCCCTCTCGGTTCTTCTCCCGCCAGTCCTCACGTGCTGGCCCCGGATCTGGGCCCGCGTAAGAGGGATCATGTGCTGGAGGTTCGGAAGAAGCAGCGGGTCGTGACCACGGCTGTTGGCTCCAAAAGGAAGAAGGGGCGAGTCTTCCAAGAGGGCCCGCGAGGGGGCTGAGGATGTTAACGTCTCGCCGCCCGCAGATCAGCACCGGCCCGCCCCTGTTGAGATTGCCTGGCCGTGGGTTGGCTCCTCGCCTCTCCCGAACGGTTCTCTCCCTGATGCCTACGATCGGTATCTAGGTGCGTTCCGTTCCGACCCGGGCGAGTTTCCTTCGTCAGGGGAGGGCCTTCTTCGTCCACGCTTCCCGGTGGGGGAGAAGGAGTCGGTGTTTTTGAGCCGCGGGGCTGCCGCACGAGCGGCCGAGAATAGTTGCCTCCCTCCTGATCAGGCCGTGCTGGATGGAGTCAGAGGCGACTGCTTGGCCACCTTCGTGATTCAGGCTGGCCAGCAGGTAGAGTGTCTCTGCTTGTTCTTCCTCTAGCTGCTTTCGCCGTCTTACCTTTGTCGCCGTGGTGCAGTTGTCCTCGATGGGTCTTTCGATGAGGCGCCAGTTTGCGACGCTGTAACGACTGCTTTTCATGTATCTGGATTTATTATAATATAATATATGTTTTGGTGGATTTTCTCCTCATGTGTGGTTTTCGTCTCCGTAGCTTTCATTTTCGATCGATTCGTCGTATTTTCTCGTTTCTTCCTTAGGATCGTCGATTTCGGAGTATGTCATTCGTGACGGGCTTCATAACGGTCGTATCTTACTATTAGATCAAGCCTAGGAGTCTTAGGAATCGATCCCGGGGCCCCGCGCTCCGTATCGGAACTTTTGGTGCTCATTAGCCGGTATAAGAAGGGGCACCGACCGACTAGATGACGATCCAGTCGGTCGGCAATCCTTCTTGGACCGACTAGTTTGCTTTCTAAATTTCTCAGGAGTTACTGTTTATCGTTAGTCGGTCTAAGAACGTTGGTTGACCGACTAGGTTGCAAACTAGTCGGTCGGCAATGCTTCTTTAACCGACTAACACATCATCTAAATTTTAGTATCAGTTACTGTTTACTCTTAGTCGGTCTAAGAACGTTCATCGACCGACTAGATGCTAAACTAGTCGGTCAGTATTTGTTCATGGACCGACTAATTCTAAATCCTATTTTCGTTCAGAAGTTACTGTTTGCACTTAGTCGGTCTGTGTTGGTCGACCGACCGACTAGTTGCCAAACTAGTCGGTCAGTGGTTGCTATTTGATCGACTAATCTGTGTTAAAACCCTAATTTCTGGGCAGCCGCCAGCCCATCCTATTTATACCCCTCCCAAACGTTTTCTTCTTCCTCCACTCGACCCAAAACCCTAAAATCTCCCCCAATGAGCCCCCATCTTCCTCCAAGCCCTATTCCTTCATCCCAAGCCCTAGATTCATCATCTAAACCCTCCATCAACTCTATCTACCTCTTATCATCCCCAAAATCTCATCAAATCCCCAAAATCCCCCCAAAAACCCTAACTCTCCAAACTTCTCCATTTGTTTCCAGATCTGATCCTAGGGTTCTCCGGAGTGTTTCTTCCGCCTCCTCTCGGTAAGAAATCGATCTCTCGATGTTTTTATAACCTATTTGTATTTTTATGAAACCCTAATGAAATTTCATGTTGTTTGATGATTGTTTCCCCAAAACAGCGATTTTCCCCCGTAGATTAGCATCCGTGAGACGAACCTTCGTGATCGTCATCCCCGGTGCTAGGCAAGTGAAACTTGCAACTTAGGGTTTAGGCCATGTTTTAGGTCATTTGCTTGTTGTAGGCATAAAAGAGGCTAGGCGACGAAATGATACTCGCCTAGGCGCAAATTGGGGAACTAGCTTGACAACGAAGCTAGTTCCGACATATATCATGTTGCACAATTACCATGTCATGTTTACTTTCCATTAACGGTACGCGAATTAATTGTCATGTCATTGCATTCTTTAAGTGTTGCTGTGATTGTGTAGCTTCGCTACAATACTTGTGTTTCCTGGCTCGTGTTCCAGAGCGAGCCCTGTAGTTGGAAACCCCACCGCTCGACATTGAACTGTGAAATAGGAAAACAAGCTCCCGTGCGGGGCAACCCTGGCTCACTTGCTGGGCTCATGTGCAGGGACCCTGGCTTGTTTACGTGTGGGATGGGGTAAGGGTTAAGCGGTCATTCAACTGGGGGTCTGCCTGATCAGCAACTGCAGTTGTAAGACGTAAACTCTGGGGTGGGGTAGTGTTTAGTGCCGATCGGTGTGAATGATGTACCATTCAGCTGAATGGCGTAAACATCTACAAAACAACGTGAAACGTGAATAGTGAATTGATTGAGATTGATAGTAGCTTGGCTACTCTTGTCTTGTCCCGATAAATGTTCTCTTGTACTTGTTGTTCACCATGTCTTATTTGTGCACTCATGTTATAACTGCCATGTCATGCATACTAAACTGCTAGGTTGCTAGTTGCCTTACTTTCAGTTTCCTTGCCCAAGTCTTTTAGACTTGCTGACATGTGCCCCTTTACTCTTTTGGGTGTCACATGTTAGATCCTGAGCCTGAGTACCTTGTTGAGGACGAGGTGTTTGCTGACGCCGAGCCCGAGCTTGTGTTTGACGGGGAGTACGTGGACACTGGGGACCAGTCCTAGTGTTTTCGTCGCGTTTCCCTTTTGTTTTAGACAGTTGTTTTGTTATCGGTGCGTAGCACCTATACTTTGTTATGTTGTTACTTTTGGTTGGCCTTGTTCTGGGCCTTTAGACTCTTTCTTTTAGCCTGGTGGCTTTTCTGGATGTTGGACTTATTTTCATGTTGGACAATTTATGAGAGGCGAGATTTTATTTCAGTCTCTCCTTGTGTTATTATTGTTGTTCCGTTGTGGTTACAGGGACCTGCTTATGTTTTATTGACGCTTATCGGGTTTGGGGCTTTACAACTCCACTCTCGTGCGGACCTTTTCACGTTCCGCCTCCATTTTAGGGAAGCGGGTCGTGACAGATTTTGTTGGTGGCCCATGCAGGTCCTTCTGTAACTGCGATGTTTGGAATGACGATAATAATATTAGAATGTCCAATAAATTAAGTTCGACGTCCGAGTCATAAGCTATGAGTCTAATCTGATTCGTTTTCTGTGTCACTAGATGGCAGGAAGACGTTTCACCCGTGGTGGGGGTAGTGGTGCGATCCCTCATGATGAGGAGCCTGAGCGGGAACCCACCAACGGGGAGATGATGCGGATGATGCTGCAGATGATGCAAGTGCAGCAAGGCATGCTCCTGCAAGTCCAGAATGCTCCACTTGCTCGAGCTGCCCGGGCTCTTCCGGATGCCCCTCGCTCTGAGCCAGGAGCGAAGCAATTTCGGGAGCTGGGTCCCGCATATTTTGATGGTTCTGAGGGTCCTCTGGCTGCCGATGAGTGGATTCGGAACATCGAGGACAATCTGAAGATGGCCAAGATCACCCCGGCTGGATGGGTTGATTTGGCGAAGATGCAACTCAAGGATAATGCTCGGAATTGGTGGGATGCAGAAGAGAAGATGTTGGTGGAGCCGATAGCTTGGGCTACCTTCTAGGCCAGATTTGAGGGTGAGTTCTTCCCGAAAGCTGCCAGGGAGGAGATGCTGCAGCGTTTTATCGATTTGAAGCAAGGGAGCTCGTCGATGGACATGTATCACCAAGAGTTCATGAGGCTGAGTCGGTTTGCACCAAAGATGGTGCAGGACGCTGAGGAGAGGGCTCAGAGGTTCCTGCAGGGGCTTGCTTCGGAGCTCCAGAGTTTTGTGACCTCCTCTGACCGGGAGTCTTATCAGAAGGTTCTAGTAGCAGCCAAGAGGCAGGAGCTGCTCGTGAACCAGAGGAGGGGGTCTGTTGTTGGTGCTGGGAAGAGGCCTGTGGAACAGGTGAGAGCTGTGGTTAGACATGGATTCAGGCCTAATCAGTCTGCTCAGTTTAAGAGGCCAGGAGGGCCCATTCTGAAGACTTGCCATTTCTGCGGCAAGCCTGGCCATATCAAGGATCAGTGTCGGAAGTTTTTGGGCTAGTGTTTGGTGTGTGGTGATGCTTCCCATGTCGCGAAGGATTGTCGGCATGCGGGTCTGCTGCGGAGGGCGCCTGTTGCAGCACAGCCGTTGCAGCAGCGAGCGTCTGTTCCTGCTGGACGTGGAGCGGCTCTTGTTCCGCAGGGGCAGGCTTTTCGGCAGGCTGTTCCGCCGAGGAGGCAGGCTTTCCTGATGACCGCTGCGGAGAGCGAGGCTGTGGATGAGGTTATCGCAGGTAATCCTCGATCTAGCTGTTACTTTCCAAGCTGGTTTTGATTGTTAGATTATGTTGTTTGCTTGAACATGGTTGTTTGTTAGACTAGGGTTTGATTGTTAATTGTTTGTTAGGTGTGGTTTTGGTTTGCACATTTCCTGCACGAGTCCTCTTTGACTCCGGTGCATCGATGTGCATTATTTCTCGGAGCTTCGTGGAGAGGCATTCCTTGTCGACGTCCCCTCTTTCCAAGAGTTGGAATATCGTTACAGGGAATGGCGTGGTCTCGGTGCATCGTGGTTGCAAATCTTGCTCGTTGGTGGTTTGTGGACATGAGCTTTTCGCGGATTTCATTGTCCACGACATCATCAACTATGATGCAGTTCTTGGGATGGACTGGCTTGCGAGCTTCTATGCTACGATCGACTGTCGAAGGAAGAAGGTGGTGTTCGAGATTCCCGGACATCCAGTATTTGAGTTCAGTTGTGGTAGCAGTTCGCTTGGTCCTGTCAGATTTCGGGCCAGGCCGGTGGAGGCTGTGGCTATGCAGATGGAGTTGGAGTGGCCAGCTATGGTGTGAGATTTTAGCGACGTCTTCCCCGAGGAGATGTCTGGTTTGTCGCCTGATCGGGCTTTGGAATTTTCTATCGATCTCGTTCCAGGTGCGCAGCCGATTTCGAAGGCGCCGTATCGTATGGCACCTGCAGAGTTGGAAGAGTTGCGGAAGCGGTTGGATGAGCTTTTGCAGAAGGGTTATATTAATCCTAGCGTGTCTCCGTGGAGAGCACCGGTGTTGCTGGTGAAGAAGAAGGATGGTTCACGTCGCATGTGCGTGGACTATCGGGAGTTGAATGCGGTGACCATTAAGAATAAATACCCGTTGCCTCGCATCGATGATATTTTTGATCAGCTTGGAGGTTCGAGGGTGTTTTCTAAATTGGATTTGAGGAGTGGTTACCATCAGTTGAAGGTGAAGAAGGATGATGTTCCGAAGACAGTGTTCAGGACGAAGTATGGACACTATGAGTTTGTGGTTATGCCTTTCGGCGTAACTAACGCGCCCGCAGTTTTCATGAATCTGATGAACCTGATTTTCTACGACTTTTTGGATAAGTTTGTCGTTATCTTCATTGACGACATTCTGATCTATTCGAAGTCGAAGGAAGAGCATGCCTCGCACTTAAGGACGGTGTTGGAGATCTTGAGGAAGCAGCGGCTGTATGCTAAGTTTTCGAAGTGCGAGTTCTGGCTGGATAGAGTTGCTTTTCTCGGGCATGTGGTGACTGGAGATGGTATTTCAGTGGATCCCGAGAAGATTAGGGCCATCAGGGAGTGGCCTGTTCCGTCGTCTGCGTCTGAGATTCGGAGTTTCCTAGGACTTGCTGGTTACTATCGGCGGTTCATTAAGGACTTTTCTCGTATTGCTGAGCCGATGACCGGATTGATGCGAAAGGATGTTGCTTTTGTTTGGTCGGGTGATTGTGAGAGTGCTTTTGGCGTTCTGAAGGAGAGATTGACGACTGCCCCTATTCTTGTTGTGCCTAATCGCAGCGGTGGATTTGAGATCTTTTGCAATGCTTCTGGCAAGGGTCTCGGTTGTGTGTTGCATCAGCACGGGCATGTTGTGGCGTATGCGTCTCGTCAGCTTAAGGTTCATGAGAAGAATTACCCGACGCATGATTTGGAGTTGGCTGCCGTTGTGTTTGCTCTTAAGATTTGGAGGCACTTCCTGCTGAGTGAGAAAGTGAAGATTTTCACCGATCACAAAAGCTTGAAGTACATTTTCACTCAGAAGGAGCTCAACATGCGACATCGTCGATGGTTGGAGCTTATGGCGGATTATGAGATTGATTTGCAGTTTCACCCTGGCAAGGTGAATGTGGTTCCGGATGCTTTGAGTAGGCTTCCAGCGGTGATGATTTTGACTTCGCAGTGGAGATTGCAGCAGGATTTTTGTGAGTCTGGCGTGGAGATTGTTCTTCCTGGGGAGGCTTCTTCGTTGATGTACATGCAGGTACAGTCGACGATCGTGGATCGGATTAAGGCTGGTCAGGCTGAGGATCCGAAGCTGGTGAAGATTCGGGAGCAGGTGGAAGCCGGTCTGCGGACTGACTTTTTGATTCATGAGGATGGCTCGCTGAGGTTTGGAGCCAGGTTGTGTGTGCCCGCTGGGGATATCAGAGAGGAGTTGATGGTGGAGGCGCACAGTTCGCCGTATTCTGTGCATCCTGGTGGCACCAAGATGTACCAGGATCTTCGTCTGAATTATTGGTGGCATGGTATGAAGAGGAGTGTGGCTCGGAGTGTAGCCAAGTGCTTGGTTTGCCAGCAAGTGAAGGCGGAGCATCAGCGTACAGCCGGGTTGCTACAACCGCTTCCGATTCCGGAGTGGAAATGGCAACACATCACTATGGACTTCGTGACTGGACTACCTCGGAGTCCGAAGCAGAATGACGCGATTTGGGTGATCGTAGATCGATTGACCAAATCCGCGCACTTTATTCCGTTCCGAGTGGGACAGTCCACTGAGACGCTAGCAAGGAGATATATGGAGGTAAAATTCTTTTACTCTCCGTTTTTATTTCCTTTTCCTAGTTTGGATAGTGATGTAACGTGAATCGTGCAGGAGGTTGTGCGACTTCATGGAGTCCCCGTGAGTATCGTGTCGGACAGAGACACGAGGTTCACATCTCAGTTCTGGCAGAGTTTGCAGAAGAGCTTGGGTACACGTCTGAGTTTTAGCACGGCGTACCATCCGCAGACGGATGGCCAGTCCGAGAGGACGATTCAGATTCTGGAAGACATGCCGAGGGCGTGCATGTTGGATTTCAAGGGTTCGTGGGAGGACCATCTACATTTGGTGGATTTCTCTTACAACAACAGCTTCCAGGCGAGTATTGGCATGGCGCCTTTCGCCGCTCTTTATGGGAGGAAATGTCGATCGCCATTGAGTTGGGATGACGTTGGTGATCGGGAGCTGTTGGGACCTGAGATGATCGTGGAGGCCGTGGATATCGTCAGGAATATTCGGGAGAGGTTGAGAATTGCTCAGGACCTTTTTAAGCATTGGGCGGATGCTAAACGTCGTCCTTTGGAATTTCAGCCGGGCGACCATGTGTTCTTGAAGATTTCCCCGAATCGCGGTGTGATTCGTTTCAGGAAGCGAGGGAAGTTGAGCCCGCGATACATTGGACCGTTTGACATTTTGGAGAGGGTTGGCGAGGTAGCTTATCGCTTGGCCTTGCCGCCATCTTTGGAAGGAGTTCACAATGTTTTCCATGTGTCGCAGCTTCGTCGATACATTAGCGATCCATCTAATGCTGTGGATTTTTCGGAGATTACCGTTCGCCCCGATATGACGTATGACTAGCATCCAGTGCAGATTCTGGACAGGCGTCAGAAATCGCTTCGGAACAAGATTGTCAATCTTGTGAGGGTGATGTGGTGACACGGCTCACCTGGAGAGTCTACTTGGGAGAATGAGGGTGAGATGCGAGAGCGTTTCCCACTTTTGTTTCCGGACTCGTGAGTATTTGGAAATTCCGAGGACGGAATTTTTCTTAAGTTGGGGAGGATGTAACGACTGCTTTTCGTGTATCTGGATTTATTTTAATATAATATATGTTTTGGTGGATTTTCTCCTCATGTGTGGTTTTCGTCTCCGTAGCTTTCATTTTCGATCGATTCGTCGTATTTTCTCGTTTCTTCCTTAGGATCGTCGATTTCGAAGTATGTCATTCGTGACGGGCTTCATAACGGTCGTATCTTACTATTAGATCAAGCCTAGGAGTCTTAGGAATCGATCCCGGGGCCCCGTGCTCTGTATCGGAACTTTTGGTGCTCATTAGCCGGTATAAGAAGGGGCACCGACCGACTAGATGACGATCCAGTCGGTCGGCAATCCTTCTTGGACCGACTAGTTTGCTTTCTAAATTTCTCAGGAGTTACTGTTTATCGTTAGTCGGTCTAAGAACGTTGGTTGACCGACTAGGTTGCAAACTAGTCGGTCGGCAATGCTTCTTTAACCGATTAACACATCATCTAAATTTTAGTATCAGTTACTGTTTACTCTTAGTCGGTCTAAGAACGTTCATCGACCGACTAGATGCTAAACTAGTCGGTCAGTATTTGTTCATGGACCGACTAATTCTAAATCCTATTTTCGTTCAGAAGTTACTGTTTGCACTTAGTCGGTCTGTGTTGGTCGACCGACCGACTAGTTGCCAAACTAGTCGGTCAGTGGTTGCTCTTTGACCGACTAATCTGTGTTAAAACCCTAATTTCTGGGCAGCCGCCAGCCCATCCTATTTATACCCCTCCTAAACGTTTTCTTCTTCCTCCACTCGACCCAAAACCCTAAAATCTCCCCCATTGAGCCCCCATCTTCCTCCAAGCCCTATTCCTTCATCCCAAGCCCTAGATTCATCATCTAAACCCTCCATCAACTCTATCTACCTCTTATCTTCCCCAAAATCTCATCAAATCCCCAAAATCCCCCAAAAACCCTAACTCTCCAAACTTCTCCATTTGTTTCCAGATCTGATCCTAGGGTTCTCCGGATTGTTTCTTCCGCCTCCTCTCGGTAAGAAATCGATCTCTCGATGTTTTTATAACCTATTTGTATTTTTATGAAACCCTAATGAAATTTCATGTTGTTTGATGATTGTTTCCCCAAAACAGCGATTTCCCCCGTAGATTAGCATCCGTGAGACGAACCTTCGTGATCGTCATCCCCGGTGCTAGGCAAGTGAAACTTGCCACTTAGGGTTTAGGCCATGTTTTAGGCCATTTGCTTGTTGTAGGCGTAAAAGAGGCTAGGCGACGAAATGATACTCGCCTAGGCGCAAATTGGGGAACTAGCTTGACAACGAAGCTAGTTCCGACATATATCATGTTGCACAATTACCATGTCATGTTTACTTTCCATTAACGGTACGCGAATTAATTGTCATGTCATTGCATTCTTTAAGTGTTGCTGTGATTGTGTAGCTTCGCTACAATACTTGTGTTTCCTGGCTCGTGTTCCAGAAGCGAGCCCTGTAGTTGGAAACCCCACCGCTCGACATTGAACTGTGAAATAGGAAAACAAGCTCCCGTGCGGGGCAACCCTGGCTCACTTGCTGGGCTCATGTGCAGGGACCCTGGCTTGTTTACGTGTGGGATGGGGTAAGGGTTAAGCGGTCATTCAACTGGGGGTCTGCCTGATCAGCAACTGCAGTTGTAAGACGTAAACTCTGGGGTGGGGTAGTGTTTAGTGCCGATCGGTGTGAATGATGTACCATTCAGCTGAATGGCGTAAACATCTACAAAACAACGTGAAACGTGAATAGTGAATTGATTGAGATTGATAGTAGCTTGGCTACTCTTGTCTTGTCCCGATAAATGTTCTCTTGTACTTGTTGTTCACCATGTCTTATTTGTGCACTCATGTTATAACTGCCATGTCATGCATACTAAACTGCTAGGTTGCTAGTTGCCTTACTTTCAGTTTCCTTGCCCAAGTCTTTTAGACTTGCTGACATGTGCCCCTTTACTCTTTTGGGTGTCACATGTTAGATCCTGAGCCTGAGTACCTTGTTGAGGACGAGGTGTTTGCTGACGCCGAGCCCGAGCTTGTGTTTGACGGGGAGTACGTGGACACTGGGGACCAGTCCTAGTGTTTTCATCGCGTTTCCCTTTTTTTTAGACAGTTGTTTTGTTATCGGTGCGTAGCACCTATACTTTGTTATGTTGTTACTTTTGGTTGGCCTTGTTCTGGGCCTTTAGACTCTTTCTTTTAGCCTGGTGGCTTTTCTGGATGTTGGACTTATTTTCATGTTGGACAATTTATGAGAGGCGAGATTTTATTTCAGTCTCTCCTTGTGTTATTATTGTTGTTCCGTTGTGGTTACAGGGACCTGCTTATGTTTTATTGACGCTTATCGGGTTTGGGGCTTTACAGCTCCACTCTCGTGCGGACCTTTTCATGTCTCGCCTCCATTTTAGGGAAGCGGGTCGTGACAGACGCTTCCTAAGGCCAGGTCCGACACCGGGCGAGATCTTGAGGTCCACGGTGACGAGGGGGAGGCAGGTCAGTTAGATGAGGCGCGGGTCATGTCCTTGGAGACCCGCATAACTGAGCTGTCCTCTGCCCTCGAAGAGGCAGACCGTGAGAGAGCCTTGGCTTTGATTGCAAAGTCAAAGGCCGAGGCGCGGGTCACCGAGCTTTTGGGAGACGCCGACACGCCTGGGGGAGCCGACAAGATCCCCGTCTCCGTTGCTGCCCCCGAGGCCCTGGAGCTCTCCGATCGTCTGGAGGCGACGGAGGAGCAGGTGAGGGCTCTCCTTGCTCAACTCGGCGAGAGATCCCGGGAGATCGAGGTGGAAAGGGCGGAGCACCAACGCCAGGTCAAGACCTTGGAGGCTCGGGTGCGTGGGCTTGAGGAGGTGGATCCGTCCCAGATCGCCCAAGACGCTATGGAGGAGTATGCCACCTCCTTTGTGGAGTCAGCCGTGGTCGAGGCGTTCGAGAAGGGTTTCGCCCGTTGCCAATCCGAGATCCAGAGGAAGTTCCCGCTCTCGGGAATCAATTTCGAGGATCTCCGGGCGCACCCTGACGGCGAGACGGAGCGTGGGGGCGACCCAAGTGAACAGCCAGCATGTGGCTCCACGGGTGCCCCCGGAGATGTTTGAGGGAGGGGTATGCCCCTCGGCCTCTTCACACGTCTCTTTGTATATTCTTTTGTTAGTCGCATGCTTAGCAGGCGTCCCGTCGGGCGAGGCTTTCCTTGTCCCGAGTGGGATTCTTGTGAACACATTTATCTGGAAATGAACAAATCTAAATAAATTCATTTCGTAGAAAACAATACATTTATTGAAAGTACTTGCGTAAGTGTTCCGTGTTCCAGGCGTGAGTGAGAATCCTCCCCTCCATATTGGCTAGACGGTATGTTGCGGGTCCGAGGACCTCGATGGCCTTGTAGGGTCCCTCCCATTTAGCCGCTAGCTTCCCTTTGTGAGCGATATCCGGGTTGAAGCTTGCTTTCCTTAGGACCAGTTCCCCAAGGTGGAAACTCCTTCCCTTCACACGAGAATTGTAGTATCGGGCCACCTTCTGCTTCTGGCGGATGATGGTGGCTAGGGCTTGCTCCCGCCGCTCGCTGAGGAGCTCCAGACCGAGCTCCAGGCCTTGCGAATTCCGGTCTTCGTCGAAGCACTTGAGGCGGAGAGATTCTTCACCCAGTTCGACCAGTACCACTGCTTCAGCTCCGTAGGCAAGCATGAACGGGGTTTCGCCGGTGGCCTCCTTGTGGGTCATCCGGTATGACCAGAGTTTCCTGGGGAGCTCTTCCGGCCAGTTTCCTTCAGCGTCCTTTACTTTCTTTCGGAGGGGCTCTATGATGCATTTGTTGGCTGCTTCCGCCATCCCGTTGGTCTGGGGGTGCGCTACAGAGGCGAAAAGGAGCTTGATCCCCCATTCCGCGCAAAAGTCTTTGAACCCCGCGGAGTCGAACTGTTTCCCATTGTCTTTGACGATGGCCCGTGGAACTCCGAATCTGGAGATGATGGAGTTCCATACGAAGCTTTTCGCTTTCTTCCACGTGATGGTGGCCAACGGTTTGGCCTCGATCCACTTGGTAAAGTAGTCCACCGCCACAATCAGATACTTCCGCTGCCCCCGACCCGGCTTAATTGGTCCGAGGATGTCGAGCCCCCATTTCGCAAAGGGGATGGGGCTCACGATAGGGATGAGCTCCGATGGGGGAGTTGAGGTGTGGTTGGCAAACCTCTGACATTCTTGGCACTTTTGGACGTAGTTCGTTGCGTCCTGGATTAGGGTCGGCCAGTAATATCCCTGCCTCAAGATCTTCTGTGCGACCATCTTGCCCCCGTGGTGATTTCTGCAGATCCCTTCGTGAACCTCCCGTAGGACGTAGTCGGCTTCCTGCGGTCCGATGCATTTCAGGTATGGGAGGACATCCGCCTTCATCCAACGTCTTCGGTAGAGCGTCCCCTCATGGATCACGTATCGGAGCGCTTTCCTTTCCAGGGTCCGACGCTCGTCCCAGTCCGTCGGCACCTCCCCATGAGTGAGGTACCGTATGATCGGGTCCATCCAGGTGGGATCTTGGTCGATCGCCATCACCTCCCGCTCTTCCGTGCTGGGGGACTGCAAGTTCTCCACGTAAATGGTGCGGCCCAGCTCCTTGGTCGAGGACAAGGCTAGTTTCGATAATGCGTCTGCCCGTGCGTTCTCCGACCGTGGGAGATGTAAGACTTCCGCGCTCTTGAACCTGGACAGCGCCGCTTTGGTGACGATGAGATACCTCTGCATTGCTTCCTCCCGCGCCTCGTAACTTCCCAGAAGCTGGTTGACAATGAGCTTCGAGTCGCTGAGGAGGCGCACGGACTCGGCTCCGAGCTCCTGGGCCAGCCTCAGGCCGTTGATTACCGCTTCGTACTCCGCCACGTTGTTGGTGGCCGGGAACTCGAACCGCAACGCGTATTCCACAATGTTCCCTTCCGGAGATCGGATCGCGATCCCAGCCCCGCCTCCTGACTGTGTTGCCGATCCGTCCACATGGACTATCCATGCTCCTGGGACTCCTGACTGGACAGGGTGGAGGTGGTCAGTCGAAAGGAAAGATAAGGGTTGGGTGATTACCGTTGCTGGGCCTTCTTCCTCCGGGGGATGTTCTCCTTCTGTTGTGCATTCAGCGATGAAGTCGGCCAAGGCCTGCCCCTTGATGGCCGTGCGTGGCTTGAATCAGAGGTCGAACTCGCTCAATTCCACTCCCCAGTTCAGCATCCTTCCCATTCGATCGAATCTCTTGAGATTCTGCTCCAATTGCGAGTCGGTCAAGACCAATATGGTGTGGGCTTGGAAGTAGGGCCTGAGCCTTCGCGCTGAGAGAACGAGGGCGTACACCAGTTTCTCCATGGGCGAGTATCGCACCTCCGCTCCCTTCAAGATCCGGCTCGTGTAGTACACCGGCCATTGCACCCCACCGTCTTCCCTGACTAGCACCGAGCTCACCGCTTCCTCCGCGCGTGCCAGGTAAAGGCTTAGCGATTCCCCTTCTCGTGGCTTGGATAGGAGAGGCGGGCTGCGAAGGTACTCCTTGAGATCCGCGAACGCCCTGGAGCAGTCTTCGTCCCATGGTATCGCCTTCTTGTTGTCTGACGGTTCCGCGATCGCTTTCCTTAGAACTTTGAAAAAGGGGAGCGATCTCTCCGCCGACTTGGATAGGAATCGCCCCAAGGCCGCGATGCGCCCATTCAGCCTTTGCAGTTCTTTGATCGTCGTTGGCTCCCGCATATTGATCAATGCCTCGATCTTGTCAGGATTAGCTTCAATGCCACGGTTAGTTATCATAAATCCCAAGAATTTGCCAGATCTTACCCCGAACGTGCACTTCGTGGGGTTGAGTCAGATGTTGTGTCGCCGCAACCGCTCGAAGGTTTCACGGAGGTCGGCGATATGGTCCTCCGGCTTTCTCAACTTGACAAGCATGTCGTCGACGTAGACCTCCAGGTTCCTCCCGATCTGGGAGTAAAAAACCTTGTTGACCATTCTCTGGTAGGTGGCCCCTGCGTTCTTCAAGCTGAAGAGCATCTTCTTGTAGCAGTATGTTTCCCGGTCCGTCGTGAAGGCTGTCATCTCTTCATCCCGGGGATCCATATGGACTTGATTATACCCTGAGTAGGCGTCCATGAAGCTAAGCATCTCGTACCCCGAGGCATTGTCTACAAGGTGGTCAATGCGCGACAGGGGGTAGCTGTCCTTGGGACAGGCTTTGTTGAGGTCACTGAAGTCCACGCACATTCGCCACTTTCCGTTGGGTTTTCTGACCATCACCACGTTCGATAGCCACTCCGGGTACCAGACCTCTCGTATGAAGCCGGCGTCGAGGAGACGCTCTACCTCCTCGGAGGCCGCCTTCATCTTCTCGCCCCCCAGGTTCTGCTTCTTCTGCCTAACCGGCTTGAAGTTGGGGTCGGCGTTGATCTGGTGGACGATCACCTGGGGATCTACGCCGGGCATGTCCTCTGGTGACCAAGCAAAGACGTCAAGGTTCACCTCCAGGCACTCGACCAGTTGGCTCCTCAGGTCGTGGCTTAGCCCTCTCCCGATTGAGACGAACCTGCCCTCGACGTCCGTGACCGGGATCTGCTCTTGTTCCTCCGCAGGGGTGGGTCTCGGCCCGCCCCTTAAGTCGAGCGCGGCCATCCGGTCGACTAGACGATCTTCGGGCCCTTCCTCCTCCAGTTGGTAGCAGGTATTCGGTCTCCCCGCGTCGCCTTCGAACTGCCCCATCCCCCTGGGCGTTCGGAACTTGATAGTCTGATGAAGGGTCGAGACAACTGCGCCGATGGCGTTGAGAAGGGGTCGGCCGATGATTCCGTTGTACTCCGACCCGATCCCCAATACGACGAATTCTACCGCCAGGGTCACCGTGTCTGGTGGGCCTCCAAGTGTTACCGGGAGGTGGATCGTGCCGACGATGGGGGTGGAATGACCCGTGAACCCTACCACGGGACCCGAGCGAGGTTCTAAGTCTTCCTTCCGCAGCCCCATCTTCTCCAGGGTTGACATGAAGAGGACATCGCAGGAGCTGCCAATGTCGATGAGCAGCCGCCGTACCTTTGTTGTGTCGATCATCACCGACACCACCAAAGCCACGTCCGACCTGCGCGCTGCTACTGTCGTGCCCGTCCTCCCGACCGGTAGGGCCAGTGAGGGTTTCCTGGTCTTCTCCTCACGGTTCTCCTCGCGTTGGGCCTGGGCCCTCTCTTTCCAACCATGGCGGGCCCTGTCGTCTCGCGCCGGGGCCTTGCCCTCCCTTCGCCGTGATGGGTGAAGCCGTGTCATTGCAAGTGTGGTTTGTTTTTCGTGGGATAGTTCGATCCCACAGACGGCGCCAGATGTTTCAGAGTGTTTTCTCACTACAGAAGCGTTGACCGTGGACTGCCCGGTCAACGTGGTCAAGGGGCCGATTTGGGTCCCTTGGGTGCGTCGAGCACGTGCAGACGCGACGCGAATCGGAGATGCAGACGACGTGGAGCATGTCAGCTGGGCCGGGTCTGGATCCTCAGCCTCGAGGGGGCTGAGGGGAAGCCTCGGCCCGGTGTGAGATGCTCGGCCTCGGACGGTCGGACGATGAGGGGAAGTCTCGGTGTCTGGGCTTGATGCACGGCCGATGCGGAGCTGAGGGGGAGCCTCGGCTCGGATGGATGCGCTCGGCCTCGGTCGGTCGGACGACGAGGAGTAGCCTCGGTCGTCTCGCTTGATGCGCGGCCGGCGTGGAGCGGAGGGGAAGCCTCGGCTCATGGATCTGACGTCCTCCTGAACAGACGAGAACACTCGTCAGGGAGGCCGGACCTTGGTTCCGGCCAAATCCCCTCCGATGCCTAAGTCAGATGACGATCTGAAAGAGGAGGCTCGGCGGGGACGGTTCGACTCGAGAGGAGATCGGAAGGACGTCCTCCGGCACGAGCGGGGGGGAGGAGATGAGGTGGGGGAACTAGGTCGTTGATGGAGTACCTTAGGTTTTGTTACCTGAGGTGCGGTCCCCTGTCCAGTCGTCCTTCTAGCCCTTTTATAGGCCTCTCGTCGTGATTGCCCACGACTCACGTCCCTCGTCCGCCCCCAATCGTGCCCCCTCAATCCGCCTCCCCATCGTCGCTCCCTGCGCCATCCCAGCACCTCCCCATCACGGCCATTAAGTGGTAGCGGGCCTGGGGAACGGTTATCGCTGGAGTGGGCGAGTGACTTGCGCGTTATCGGGGCCAGGTCGGATCGATGTTCGGGGGTCCTCTAGGGGGCCTTGTCGGGCGGGCCTGATCTCGCAGATGGGCTTCTGATTGGTAGTCGGATTTCTGGGCTCGTGTCCTTCGGGCTTCGGCCAAATAGGCGTAACACTTATATTATTTAAATCCCTGCCCCTATCCCCAAACCCCCCCAACACACACACACACACAGCAGCAGCAAATCCCCTCACCCCTCGCCTCACGAATGCAAGGCAGCCTCTACTCTCCCTCTCCCCTCCATCTCTCCTTGGAGAAACATACCCTTCCCACCTAACAATCACACACAGGCCGACAGTACTCTCAATTCCACCTCTTCAATTGCCAGCTAACACACCCCACAACTACCCTACCCACACATAATCAATCTTCCAAATGCAGCTTCCCTCTTCTTCTTTAAATGCAAACCCAGCCCTTCATCATCACAGGCAGCCTCTTCTCCCATAGCTGCTAAACCCCAACCCCTCTCCGATCTTCCATCGCCTTCTCTCCTCATCCCATCTTGCCGACGACCCAACGACACGACCACCGTCGATCTCCTCGGCAACCCTCTTCTCCGACCTGATCGCTCCCCTGCCTCCGACGCAGCCGTGCCCCTGCCTCTCTGCCCTTCGTCGTGACCACCCCCCATGCTTCCTATGACGACATCGGCAGCTCAGTCGAGCCCCACGCCGCCGTCGAATTCCACCACCACCTCCGACGAGGACCGCTGCCCTGCTGCCAGATCTGCCTCCCCTGAGCTGCCGCCTCACGTGCCACTTCCTCCACCACAGGACCGCCCCTTGCTGGCCACCCACGCCGTTACCGGCCACCCCCACCGTAGTCGCCCCCCCCAATAGGAGCCCCTGTCAGAGCTCCCTTCCCCTGCAATACACAGCGCGCGCACAAAGGTAGAAGCTCACGCAAATAACAAAGGCATCAAGTTTGATTTTAAAAAATAATAATATAAATTGATATATATGTTATATAATAACTAGAAATTACCCGTGCACTTGGTGCACGGAGCAAAAATAATCCCCACGAACACGACAACAGTGCACACGTGAAACCGAAAAGGAGCGAAAAGCATGAGCGTGCATGTCGGGAGCGTGGGGGGTAAAAAGGGACCAAACACACAAATTCGCATGCAAGAAGGACCAAAATGCAAAAGGGGAAGAAGATGTGTTTTTTGTGCAATTTAATGGAGGTTGGAATGGCAATGTTTTTGGGTTTTTTTGGTTGAATGTGTGTTTTTGGGGTGTTCCTTTGGTGTTTTTTTGGGTATGTGGGTGAGAGGTGGATGGTGAGGTGGAGGGGTTGTCCCATGTGACGATGTGACATTAACATGGGACAAAGAATCAAAATCTGCCCTCTTTTGTAATAGAGATGTTAGGAATAGTGACTTTTCGATATAGTTATCGGACGATCGAACGGATACCACCAGAAGATCTGCACCTTCGTCACAAACACGTAGGCGCTGGTTTCGTTGGAATCGGGCAAGTATATCTCCCGTAATAAATTTTTAAATCTATCTGATTCATTCATATGCCCTACTAGCAAGTTTTTTCCGCTGGGGTCAGAAATCCTAACAAGGCAAAACAACCCCAAGTCTTAAACTAAGACAGATTAGGTTTTTAATTCTTAAAAAGTTCAAATGAAGAAATCTTGCTTTTAGACTTTGGAACTCTATTAAGCACATAGCAAACAGTCAATAAAATTTCTCCCCACCAATGAGAAGCAGCACCAGAGTTAAGTAAAATAGCAACTACAGATTCAACAAAAGTTTTATTTTTTCTTTCAGCTTTACCATTCATTTCAGGTGAATACGAAGCAGTTTTCTCATGAATAATGCCATGTGAATTATAAAAATTAATAAAAATATCAAAGTCGTATTCAGTTCCTCTATCAGTTCGTAATCTCTTTATCTTCTTATTACATTGATTTTCAGTTTCAGTCACAAATAACTTAAACATATCAAAAGCATCACTTTTATTCTTCATGAGATAAACAAAAGTATAATCAGAGCAATCATCAATAAATGTGATAAAATAACGTTTACTATTCCTAGTCAAAACACCATCAAACTCACATATATTAGAATGAATTAAATCGAGAGGTTCAGATTCTCTAACTACTGATTTATGAGGGGTTTTGGTGATTTTGGCTTGACTACAAAATTCACATTTATTAAAATCTTCTAAAGATATTTTTGGAAAAAGTTCTAAGTTGCTCATATTGTTAATAATATGTTTGTTAACATAACAGAGTCTAGCATGCCAAGTATTAAAAGAACACAACATATAAGCAGAAGATGAAATTTTATTAGCATCAATGTTTAACTTAAACATTCCATCAGTGGCATACCATTTCCCAACAAATACATTGTTTTTAGAAATAGTATACAAATAAGCCCCAATAGTTTGAGTAAACCCATCCTTGTTGAGAAGATAGCCCGAAACAAGATTCTTCCTCATCTCTGGAGTATGCAGAACTTCTTTGAGAGTGACAATCTTTCCAGAGGTAAACTTTAATTCCACATTGCCAACACCAGCTACAATAGTGGAGTGGAAATCTCCCAACAACACTTTCTTGTCTGTAGTTTCAGAATAGGACTTAAATAAACTACGATCATAGCAGACATGGCGTGATGCACCAGTGTCTACCCACCACTCTTCGGATCCTCCGATTACATTGACTTCAGAAATCATTGTAACCAGTTCCTCTTTGGTAAGATTCGCCTGCGGAGCATGACGACGCTTATTCCGACAGTTCCGAGCTAAATGGCCAGGCTTGTTACAGTTGTAGCATACAAACTGTACCGTATCATTTCTTGATTGTGGTTTCAGTCCTTTCTGATTCCGAGAACCATTCTTAGTCTGGTTATAGCGATTGCGATTCTGATTCTGATTCTTCATAGGTTTTTATTTAGGTTTCAGAATTACAGAAGCAGATTTCCTACTGTTTGAAACAGTATTAATTTCATCCTTTTTATCTTGTTTACGAGCTTTCCCCTCAATACGAAGACGAGTTATCAAACTTTTTAAAGAGAATTCATTAGTTTTATGTCTAAGGGTATTCTTAAAGTCTTTCCAACTAGGGGACAGTTTGTCTATTAACACAGCAACTTGAAACTATTCATCCAATGACATACCTTCAGAAAAAATTTCATGAGTTATTTTCTGTATCTCGTGAGATTGAGCCTCCACTGATTTGTCGACGTCATCTGGAACTTCAGATAGCGACTAACAACATACTTCTTAGACCCAGCTTCCTCAGTGTCGTATTTCTTCTGAAGTGCATCCCAAACTTCCTTAGCTGTCTTGTGAGAGCTGTAGTAGTCATACAGATCATTGGACATGCCATTAAGAATATATTTTTACATAAAAAATCAGTTTCATCCCAGGTTTGAAACTCTTTGATTTGGGCTTCTGTTGGGTTTCTGGTAATACAAGAATTGGCTTATCAGAAGTACAAACAGAAGCTTATACTTTTTTCATGGTTAAGAAAAATAACATTTTTTGTTTCCAGCGTTTGAAGTGTGATCCTTCAAAGTGAAAGGTTTTGTTTAGATCTGAGGTTATCAGGACTGTGTCGGTCTCGGATGTCATGGCAGAACGTCTTACAATTGTTGTTGTAGCAGAAAACCGAATAGAGTCCGGATCGAAGTTACCAAGCAAGTTGGGCTGAGTCGCGAACTAGGTTGCTTTCTTTGAGACGTTTTGCGACTCTGCCCAATGTTGTGCAAGCAATGTGTAGCCCCACCGTCTCCTGGATAAAACAACCCAAAATCTCCTCTGTCAGCGATCACCCCTGCACTGGAAGATGATCGACAAGAACAAACGCCGCACAAACCAAATAGAACTGCTCGGGAACAAAAGACATTATTTGAGTGAAGAAAAACAGTTTTCGCAAGAAGAGATTTTTCGCAGGAAGAAGAAAGCAATTTTTCTGTTCTGTCAAAAAAGGAATCCTCGAGTGCTCGATTTTATAAGGAAAAATATTAACGTTGAAAAAAGAAAAGGCGTTAGTCAATGCGCGTTAATTCTGGATCTGAGAATAAATTCTGGATCTGAAAATAAAGTCTAGATTTGAGAATAAATTCTGATTATTGATCAAAACGTTTAAAAAATAAAAACGTTCAAAATTCAAATTTGAAATTCAAATCAGTTTGGAACTTTTGAATATTTAAAAATAATTATTTTATCGAAATAATTATAATCTCGCACACGCACAACACGTCACGGTCGACGAGCGGGCGGGCTGCGGCGTCGCACGTGTGTTGAACCCATATTCATGTAAGTCCTCTCCCCTTCACAAAAGAGTCATACCCCTTGCGGCGCACCCCCTAGGCTCAACAAAAGCCTTATATACTCCTCCAAAGTTTTATTTCCAAGCAATGTGGGACTAAACTTTTTGGAGGGAAAACCAAGAGAGTCCAAATTCAATTGAAAAATACAAAAAATTCCAACAAAAGCATGCAAAAGAATTTGTTGGATTTAATGGCCAATGGGTCGGATTCATGCAGCGGATCCAACCTGGTCCGCCCGCTTGGTTTAGGCAGTGGAGCAAACCCTGTAGGGATTGGATATGGGCAGCGGATCCAACAAGCACATGTGGCATTATCTAACAATGTCTCCACACGGCATGACTATGAGGCAAGTCACTACCATTCGAAGGTATAAATTAATGCACTCTGGTCTAACTGGAATATCAATGTCCTGTCTCAATATTCCTTCAACCAGGAACAATACTGGACTTGTGATCGACGAACACATTGGCCCTATTATCATGATCTCATCATGATCCCAATGTTCATCTCATAAGGCCTGAGACATTATCCACGCATTATATAATCAAGACTATAGAAAGAGGAGAACGTGTTGAATAATGGCATGCCTTTCCATTAATGTTACGAGGTATTTATAGGTTTACAAAAGAATCAATTTGTTACAAATCTGTTAACTAAATAATAACAAAAGAATCAAAATCTGTTAACTAAATTATAACAAAAGAATCTGTCAACCTTTGGAAGATATGCACAAACTAATCTATTTTAGGGGAGAATACTAGGTGAGATAATTATAATTAAATACATTAATTTAATTCTCTATTATGCTTCTACAAGTTGGAGCTCCTTAAGGAAAGACCAATCTTGATCATCAAGTTTTGAAAACGCGTGCACGGTAGTGGTTGGGTGAGTGCATTTGTTAGTTGATCCGTCGAAGAGACATGAGTGATTCTTAAGATGCCATCTTGAACTTGTTCACGAATGAAATGAAAGTCGAGAGCCACATGTTTAATGCGAGAATGGAAGCCCGGATTGGAGCAAAGATTTGTTGCGCCCACATTATCACAGTAGACTACCGGCTGTTGTGAGGATGTGAAACCAAGTTTGCTAAGAAGATATGTGATCCATCTTATCTCGACAGATGTCGAAGCGACAGATTGGTACTCTGTTTTAGTCGAGGAGCGAGCTACTGTTCTTTGCTTCTTCGAACTCCAGGATATTGGGTTTCGCCAAAGGTGGACAATATACACACTAGTTGAGGTGAAGTCGTCTTTATTTCCTGCCCAGTCGGTGTTTGAGTAAGCGTGTAGAGCAAGAGGTGACTGGCGATGTAACATGATGCCATGATCAATGGTGCCATACAGATATCGAAGAAGTTGCTTGTCAGCATTCCAGTGTTCGGTAGTTAGACGATGCATGTATTGAGACATTTTGTTGACTACATAGGCAAAGTCTAGACGAGTAAGTGAGAGGTACTGAAGATTGCCAACCACAGCTCGAAATTCAGTTGGGTCAATAAGTGTCGTCCCAGACTGAAGAGTGAGGATAGGAGAGGTGGCAAGCGGAGTTGTGACGGGTCGAGCATCAGTTATCTTTGTTCGAGCTAGCAAGTCGGTAATGTATCTTCGATGTGAGAGGAGAAGGCCTTGAGGTCGTGGAACAACTTCAACACCAAGAAAGTATTGAAGAGTGTCGAGGTCTTTGAGCGAGAAGTGACGAGCAAGGTCCGAGATGAAGTCCTAAACTGATGTTGCGTTGTTACATATGATGATGATGTCGTCAACATAAACACGTAACATGATAGTTATGCCTTTTTCATTGAGAATGAATAAAGAGGTGTCTGCAACTGGGTTCAAGAAGTGAGATGCGAGTAGGAACTGGCGAAGTTCATTGTGTTGGATATGGAAGACGTTAGTACACCCTTGTGGGGGATGTACGAGGGAATACGGACCTCGAACGTCGCGTACACGAAGTCGTGCGCAAAGGGAATATGTTCCCTTTCGGAGAGGATCTCTAGATTGATGGGAAAGTCGCATTATATGTGCATAAGTGCATGCGACATATGGCTAATAAAGGGGTAATATCTTAAGCTTATATTGTACCATGCATGTGGTACAACTTAAGCTTATAATATGCCATGTACGATGGTACACCTTAGTTAAATTGTTCCAAAGGAACAATTTATCCTAAAATAACTACCTTGGGGGCTATAAATAAGACCCAAGGGTTAGCCATTTTCCTTACACCTTTTGCATGAAATTCATGCATGCAACTTCACCCTAGCGAAGCTCTGCAGAAATCCTTTCTCTTCCTCTATCCAAGTTCTTAATCTAAAGTAGAGATTTAGATTGTGGATTTAGTAGCCTTACTCCGTTCGTGAGAAGACTCGATCCGTCGTGGCGAATCCGAAGGCGAAGTTCGTAGACTACCGTGCCGCATACGCAAGCATAAGTCTAAACTTCATATTATCGATCCTAACTCTGTTTTGGCAGGATCCTACACATTGTACCAAGCTCTGGGAGCTTTCTTGAGACTGTATATTGCCTTTCACAATCTGCAGACATGGTGTGGATTGTCAGTATCAACAAACCCTTGAGGCTGAGCCATGAAGACATCTTCAGTGAGCGTGCCTTGGAGAAAGACATTGTTGACATCGAGCTGACAAAGATCCCAACCTCGGCTGAGGGCAAGTGAGAAGACAAGACGAACTGTGGTCGGTTTTACAATCGGACTAAACGTCTCATGGTAGTCCATACCTGGCCTTTGGTGAAATCCATTTGCCATTAAGCGAGCCTTGTACCTATCAATGGAGCCATCTGGTAAACTTTTAAGTCGAAAAATCCATTTACAACCCACAATATTTTGCACACCATTGGGAGGTACCAGTTCCCAAGTGCCATTTCGAACCAAGGCATCAAACTCCTCGGACATCGTCGATCGCCATCTGCCATCTTTGATGGCCTGAGTTACACATGTGGTTCAATTTTTTAGGCAAGTTGGGTCGAGAGGCTAAGTTTAGTGATTGGTTTGTGGATGTTGTTTCGGGAACGGGTGAGGATATGTGAGGTGCGGATCGAGGGTATTGGTAATGGATTTTCTGAGGTTTGGTCAAGAACATGAGGGGGTAAGGTCAAAGGGACATGTGGCGACGTTTGAGAAGCGGGTTCATGTATTGGGGTGGGTAGTAGGAGTGGAAAGGTGTTTGTGGGAGTAAGCAGAGTGTGAGGTGGGTCTGGAAAGTAAAGGGTGAGAGCAAAAGGCTTGTTGTTCTACCATATCCGTTTGTGTGTTGGAGTCGACTGGCGAGGAGCCACTAGAACTAACTTCCGATGATGTATATGAAACCGAGAGAATGACATGTTATGGGAGACATGTGTCACACGTCAAGTCATCAGGATGGGTGAGATGTGGATCGACTTTAGACATGGGAAACTCAAACTCAATAAGTCGAACATGGCGTGAGATGAAGATCTTTTGAGTAAACACAGTACGCACTCTGAGTGAGGGAGTAACCAAGAAAGACACATGGCATAAAGCGACTGGAGAGTTTGTGAGGAGAGTATGGAAGAAGCCAAGGATAGCACAAACAGCCAAAGGCTCGAAGCTTGGAGTAGTTGGGTGGCAACTCGAAGAGTTTATGATAGGGAGAGGTCATATGGAGAGTGGATGTGGGAAGACGATTTATTAGATAGGTAACAGTGGAGAAGGCATATGACCAGAAGGTGAGTGGTAAGAAAGCTTTAGAGAGAAGAGAAAGACCTGTTTCAACAATATGGCGATGTCTATGTTCCGAGAAGACATTATGTTCTAGAGTGTGAGGTGTTGAGGTAAGGTGCGAGATGCCATGTGTGGATAAGTATATGTCGAGTCCAGTAGATTTGGAGAGATCCATGTATTCACTAATAAAAAATGCTTTTCCCAACGTTTTATGCCGGCGTTTTAAAGAAATGTCGGCAAATGTCAATTGGTATTTCGACATTTGTCGGCGTTTAAAAGAACGCCGTCAAATGATGGACTTTTCCCGACGTTTATAAGAACGTTGGTAAATACTGGACTTTTTCCAACGTTTTTCGTACAACGCCGGAAAATGCTGGACTTTTCCCGGTGATTTCCTAAAAACACCAACAAATGTGGGACTTTTCCCGATGCTTTACTAAAATGCCGTCAAATGCGGGACTTTTCTCAACGTTTTTCACGAAACGCTGGTGTTACGACCTAAAGATCGTAGGAGTACGACTCCCGCCCAGATCCACTGACATACCCCATTAACTCACCCCTTCGCGAAAGGGCCGCCATCCCGGAGGTCCGTGGCTACACGGGAATGGGCGCACCTCGCAGCACTCCCCCCTCCCGGCCGAGGCGTACAACCGCAGTTGCTCGTCCCGCCAGGGGCAGCGCGCTTGGGGAGCGCCCAGACAGTGCCGCCGGGGATGCTGACGTAGGCATGTGCATATCCCTCCTTGCCAGCGGCCCATGACCCGCGACCAAAAAGGGGCGCGGCCGGGCCGGACAACCCCCGAGCAGGTCGGCCCGGCTGGTCCCCATGAACCATGGCACCGGGGATAGCATAGCCAGACCTTTAGTTCATCACGTACGACAAACAACCTAGTGTAAGGACACGACTTACACTAACGCCGCTCGACCATCTGACAAAGCGCCCCCTGGCCGCTGAGCCCCCTGACACTTAATGCTTTCGGCCCTGACATCCTGACAAAAGTGCCCATGGCTGTTGCACCGTTTGACAAAAGCAGGGCAGGCACTCCTGTTCCTGACATCCTCGTCCGAAGCTTCCGTTGACAACCGAGCCAGCTCAGCACGTCGAGTCAGCATGCCAGGTTAGCCCCACATAGTCATCTCTCATAGGGTATAAATACATCCTCACTTCTTACGGTAAGGAGGTTGGCAAATTCTCTCTCTCAATCCATTATTCACACACGAGGGCAAAGGTCGTCCACATCTTTGTTCTCCCACTTATAGCTCGCCACGTACGGTTGACACACCCTCAGTCCGACCGGCGTGCCTAGCCCCCGCTTTAAGCCCTATTACTGACTTAGGCATCGGAGGGGCTAAGGGTTGGATCCCAACCCCGCTCTTCTGACGAGTTGCTCGTGGTGCAGGAAAGCTCGCCCCTTGGTCGACGTCAACCTCTGGCTCCCGCCACCCGATCTTCTTCCGTCGTGTCCGGTGAGATTTGACTCTGTGGCCACCCCCGGCGGTAAGTCTAGCCTCTTCACCCCACTATTCACTTGTTAAATAGCTCACCTAAACCCGCGTATCAATATAACCACCGTGCCCTTGGTTCCCCTCAATACAAATTCATTGTACGCGAGTTCCACCTTGTAACAATTGGCGCCGTCTGTGGGAAACGAAGGGTCACACCCATGTTAGACTCCATGCCGATCACTCGGAACCCTGACCACGGCAAGGATCCCGCGGGTCAGGAGCCACTCTCTTTACTAATCACCCCTGCGCCCGACCCCCCTCCGGGGATGGGCGCCGAGACAGACCATACTTCGGCCTGCGTAATCCTGAAGATCTTTGAGGCCGTCATTCAGGTGATGGGAGGCTACGCGGCGGCGGGAGCGGAGCCACCGCCTGGCCCCTCGGAGCCCCCGAACGTGAGACGGAATCTCCACCCTCAGTTCGAGGAGGAGGGGGGAGACAGGGGGCTCGCCAAGGAGGTTGCGGCCCAGCAGAAGCTCCTGGAAGAGGAAATGGAGGTCGCGCGGCTGTGGAGGCGCCGTGAGGACGCGGCCACCGCGCAAAGGCATTTGGACTAAGCGGCCGAGACCGCCAAGAGGGCCTACCAGGATGAGGAAACCGCCTGCCACCAGCTCCGCTTCATCATCGCAGAGCGCGAAAGGCTAAGGAGGGAGAACGAAGGCAACCGGGAAATCCTGGAGGTGACGGCGACGGGCCGGCGGCTCGGGGACGGGCGGGGCCCGTTGTTGGCCAGATCCCCACCAGGAGGAGGCAGTCCGCCTCGCCTGCACCACTCCTCCGATCGCCTGCACGAGGAAGCCGTTTGTCGACAACTACGCTTCCTCACCGCTGAGCGCGAAAGGCTTCTGCGGGAGAATCAGGAGCAGATGGAGATCCGGGGGAGGCGGCCGGAGGGCGATGGTACTGGGAAAACCGTAGCCCGCAACCCGTCGAATCCTCGACCCGGGGAAGGAGCCCCGCCAGGCGACCGTCACGCTACTCCCCGGGGCGGGAGGACCGTCGGCAGCCGAGGCACGACCGGAGCCAGACCCCCGAATGGCGGAGAGGAGATGCACCTGATCGCCCTACCTATCCGGAGGAGGCCACGCCGCTTGCATGGTGGATCACGTCCTCCCCGAGGCCAATAAGGTTCAAACCTCCCCACCTGGCCACATACAACGGAAGAGGCGACCCCCTCACACACGTGCAACAATACCGGGGGGCAATGGAGGCGCAGGATGTGGATGAGGCGTTCCTGTGTCGGTATTTCTCCCAAAGTCTAAGGGACACCGCGTTGGACTGGTACTTCGGCCTACCCACAAGATCCATTGGGATCTTTGGCGAGCTGTCCCACAAGTTCTGCTAAGAGTTTCGGGCCGGGCGGACGAAGAAGAAGCCCTTGGACTATCTCAGCACGATAGTCCAAGGAGAAGGGGAGACAACGGGCAGATACCTCCGCCGCTTTCAGGATGAGATACAGGCGGTGGTGACATGCAGCGACGAGGTGCTTATGCTGGCCTTCAAGACGGGATTGCGGACTCGGAGCCTCCACAAATCCCTGCTCCGAGATCCACTGACCGACTATGAGGCACTGGTTGCGATGGTAGAGAGGCACGCATTGGCCGAAGAGACTCTCGGCACAAATGCCCTATTTCCCCCGGCGAAGCCACTACAAGGCGAGCCCCGGTCACACCCTCGGCCAAGGCAAGAAGAGGGGCACCGAGGTCGCGACCAGTTGGCCCAACCAAGGCGCGAACCGACGGGGCGACGCCTGCAAGATCGCCCTGGCCTGGCGCGCGAGTTCGCCCCGGCCCAAGGGCCCACCCGAGTCGTCCCGAGACAAGAAGGCCCCCTACGGGCGCATTACACGCAGCTCAATGCCCCCCTGATCGAGGTGATGGCCGCGGCGACGAGAGCCAGACTGCTGCCGGAGCCGCCTAGGGAAATGAAGTCGGATCCGACCCGGAGAGATTTCAGAAAATACTGCCGATACCACCGGGACCATGGCCATGACACCGACGACTGCTTTACCCTCAAAAGGGAAATCAAGTGGCTGATCCAGGCAGGCCACCTAGGGGGCTTCGTCGGGGGTAGGAAACCAGACCGAGAGGAGGGGAACCACCGGAGGGCACGGAGAGCAGACCCTCCAACACACGGTGAGCGGGAAGAGCCTCTCCCCCCGAAACCGGTCATGCGCATAAACACGATATGCGGTGGGCCATCCTCCGGAGGAGCGTCATCCTCAAGCAAAAAGGCGTATGCGAGGCAAGTGATGACGGCGGGTCTTGGAGGGGATCCGAGGGGGAGAAGGATAACCTACCCTCCCATTACTTTCAGCGACGAGGATCTAGAGGGAGTCGAGCTGCCCCACGACGACGCCATTGTCATCGAAGCCCAAATAGGGACGGTCATCGTCAGCCGCCTCCTGATCGACACGGGGAGCTCCTGCGACATCCTGTTCATGTCCACAATCGAAAAGATGGGGTTAAGGCCGACGGACCTGAGACCCTGCACCGGACCCCTCGTCGGCTTCACCGGTCACTCGACCCCTATTGTAGGAGTGATCACCTTGCCAATAACCCTCGGAGAAGAACCGAAGGTCGTCACCCGGATGACTCTGTTCGTTGTGGTCGACGTTGCGTCGGCATACAACGGGATCATAGGACGACCCTACATGGCGGCCATCGGAGCACTCCCCAGCCTGCTCCACCAGATGGTCAAGTTCCAAACCCCCCGAGGGGTTGGGTTCATGCGGGGAAGCCAGAAGATGTCTAGGAGCTGCTACGTGGGATTAACCAAGCACAAGGGTCCAGAGCAGAACCTGAGGGTCGACCTAATAGGGTGGGGGGACGACTCCTACCATCAAAAGCTGGCTCCTACTCAGGGCACCGCGGAAGGGGGACCAGACCTACCGCGCCCACCCCAGCCCCCCTCGACGAGGGCGGGCTAATCCCTCGGAAAAACGCGGAACACCAGTCGTGATGTAGTCGGAAACTGTAAGTCTCGAATGAAATACCCTTTTCCCTTTTGCATCTTCAAATTTCGCCATCTCCACATGAAAATTTCAGCCCAGAAATGAAAGACTCCGGGGCAGGACCAATCCTCGCCACCCAAACCGGAGAGGGGCATGGGCCGACCTACACGCTCGCTCCCCCCACCAAAGAAGACCTCCGGAGCAAGCTTACGGAGCTTAGCGACCCAAACCGGAGCGCCATATGCGGAGTAGGTGACGGCCCAATACCCGTCCAACTATAGAGGCTGCGGGGAGGCGACGGCCCAATACCCGCCCTCTCAAAGACTCCGGGGCAGGAACAATCCTCGCCACCCAAACCGGAGAGGGGCACGGGCCGAGCTACGCGCTCGCTCCCCCCACCAAAGAAGACCTCCGGGGCAAGCTTACAGAGCTTAGCCGCCCAAACCGGAGCGCCATATGCGGGGTAGGTGACGGCCCAATACCCGTCCGACTATAGAGGCTGCGGGGAGGCGACGGTCCAATACCCGCCCTCTCAAAGACTCCGGGGCAGGACCAATCCTCGCCACCCAAACCGGAGAGGGGCACGGGCCGAGCTACGCGCTCGCTCCCCCCACCAAAGAAGACCTCCGGGGCAAGCTTACAGAGCTTAGCCACCCAAACCGGAGCGCCATATGCGGGGTAGGTGACGGCCCAATACCCGTCCGACTATAGAGGCTGCGGGGAGGCGACGGCCCAATACTCGCCCTCTCAAAGACTCCGGGGTAGGACCAATCCTCGTCACCCAAACCGAAGAGGGGCACGGGCCGAGCTACGTGCTCGCTCCCCCCACCAAAGAAGACCTCCGGGGCAAGCTTACGGAGCTTAGCCACCTAAACCTGAGTGCCATATGCCGGGTAGGCGACGACCCAATACCCGTCCGACTATAGAGGCTGCGGGGAGGCGACTGCCCAATACCCTCTCAAAGACTCCGGGGCAGGACCAATCCTCGCCACCCAAACCGGAGAGGGGCACGGGCCGAGCTACGCGCTCGCTCCCCCCCACCAAAGAAGTCCTCCGGGGCAAGCTTACGGAACTTAGCCACCCAAACCGGAGCGCCATATGCGGGGTAGGCGACGGCCCAATACCCCTCCGACTATAGAGGCTGCGGGGAGGCGACGGCCCAATACCTGCCCTCTCAAAGACTCCGGGGCAGGACCAATCCTCGCCACCCAAACCAGAGAGGGGCACGGGTCGAGCTACGCGCTCGCTCCCCCTACCAAAGAAGACCTCCTGGGCAAGCTTACAGAGCTTAGCCACCCAAACCGGAGCGCCATATGTGGGGTAGGCGACGGCCCAATACCCGTCCGACTATAGAGGCTGCGGGGAGGCGACGGCCCAATACCCGCCCTCTCAAAGACTCCGGGGCAGGACCAATCCTCGCCACCCAAACCGGAGAGGGCACGGGCCGAGCTACGCGCTCGCTCCCCCCACCAAAGAAGACCTCCGGGGCAAGCTTACGGAGCTTATCCGCCCAAACCGGAGAGCCATATGCGGGGTAGGCGACGGCCCAATACCCGTCTGACTATAGAGGCTGCGGGGAGGCGATGGCCCAATACCCGCCCTATCAAAGACTCCGGGGCAAGACCAATCCTCGCCACCCAAATCGGAGAGGGGCACGGGCCGAGCTACGTGCTCGCTCCCCCCTCACCAAAGAAGACCTCCGGGGCAAGCTCACGGAGCTTAGACACCCAAACAGGAGCGCCATATGCGGGGTAGGCGACGGCCCAATACCCGTCCGACTATAGAGGCTACGGGGAGGCGACGGCCCAATACCCGCCCTCTCAAAGACTCCGGGGCAGGACCAATCCTCGCCACCCAAACCGGAGAGGGACATGGGCCGAGCTACGCGCTCGCTCCCCCCACCAAAGAAGACTTCCAGGGCAAGCTTACGGAGCTTAGTCACCCAAACCGAAGCGCCATATGCGGGGTAGGCGACGGCCTAATACCCGTCCGACTATAGAGGCTGCGGGGAGGCGACGGCCCAATACCCGCCCTCTCAAAGACTCCGGGGCAGGACCAATCCTCGCCACCCAAACCGGAGAGGGGCACGGGCCGAGCTACCCGCTCGCTCCCCCCACCAAAGAAGACCTCCGGGGCAAGCTTGCGGAGCTCCGCCCTCTTCTCAAACATCGGGAAACAAGTCAGGACTCACGGATTGAAGCAACCCTCGAGCAGGGCCATCACTGATGAGCAACATCTGACACCAATAAAGCCGACAACCGAAAGGACCTGTCAAACCAAAAAAGACGCTCGGGGCAAGTGCCACTGACTACAGCACACCCGTTAAAAAACAGGAGTTGACGAGTCATATCGAGCACCACCCGTCAGGAGCAGTTTCCAAGGGACACGACTCCAAGCTGGCTCCAGCTCGTCGCGTTAGGGGGAGGGGGAATGCAAAAGCTACACCATTATAAATACGCCCCTCAGCCCCTTCAAAGGAAGGGGACGAAAGAAATAAATCAAGGGATGCCCAACCCCTCAGCCACGCCCTCCCCCCAAGAAGGTGCGGAAAATGCGAGGAATGCCTACTGCTCTGGTAGGCAGTCTCCCCCGATGCGATGACCCCCGATAGGATACTCCTCTTACACGAGGGGCACCCGGCCAGCAGCTCCCCGCTTTCCCTTGGACAACTTGAGACACTGAAACAGGGGCTCCAATGGCATACCGTGCCCCTCCACGGACGCCCCGAGGGCGCAGGCGCGGCTGGCCGACAACCCGATGGACGAGACTAACCTGCCAAATCACCCCATCGGGCACCCCAGCACCCGCCGAAATCGCCCCAGCATCAGGGGACTCGCCCCCCCGCACCGGAGCATGCCGATAGGCTATTACACTTACATCAGTAGCACCCTGCCTTCCACCCCTCGGCTTCTCCTGTACCACATGTGCCAGGGAGAGGTACGGATCGGAGGAAGACCACCCCTTCCCACACCCGCCCCACGGCTACTCCAGCCGACAGGCGGGACAAAGCCCTGCGGGATAGAACAACCACCAAGGACTCCCTCTCCCCCCAATTCTGGAACAGAGTATAGAGCAGCCGCAACCGCCCCCGACGTCGGCACGACACTCCCTCTGAAGCGACCCAGCGCCCCTTCAGGGGCACGACGATGGAGAGGGACACACCAAATGAAGCGAGGGCGTCCACCCAACAAGAACGGCTCGACAGTTCGCCCACGGACCGACCTATACACCATACCCGGTACCTGTCTTGTTTATTGCATTCTAATAAAAGCTAATGAAAAGACCACTCCCAGTAGACAACTAGCAGTAACTTAGGCGCACTCAGGCACGGGAATGACCCCCGAAAAGAGGGGGGACGAGCTCTACGCCACGCCCCTCACTGCACCCCGCCACCCTGGTGCGGGCGAGGGAAAAAGTATATCCGGCCGAAAACTTTGAGGGCGCACTACCCTAAATAAAGGGAATAAACGCGGCTCGACCAACACCGGGCTAAGAGACAGCAATACCAAAACCTAACCATGAAAGTGAATTTCCACACACTCAAAGTTCGAAGATTACAAAAAAGTACGGGTATCAACCCCACAAAACTTTACTTTACTTTCTTTCTTTCCTAACACCTATACAAAACTACTCGGTTACATTCTCCGCGCCGATGGCGCACCCCCTAGTCGCGACATCCTTCCCGTCCCCTTCGGGGATATCCACCCCCCCGCCTCGCCAGTCCCTACCTCGACGTCCTCCTCTCCCTCACCGACCTCTGCCTCGCCGTCCCCCTCCTCGTCGCTGCAAGCCGCGAGTCCGTTGAGGTCGAGCTCGACTGGCAGGGACAGGCTCGCCAGCCTCTCCTTTATCCGGACCAAGCAGGCCTCCCACCCCTCCGCCCGTCCTGTCTCCATGCCCCGGGACATCGCATCTGTGAGGGCAGAGATGACGGTCGTGTCCTGGTACGAGCGAAATTCATCGACCTTGCGAGCCAACTCCTCCTCGGCGGCCTTTGCACGACCAGACAGACCCACCGTACGCTCTTCCTCCCTCCCAAGGGCCTCCTCCATCTCTTTCAACCTCTCTCTAGCCGCGGTCGCCTGCTCCTCACGATCGGCTAGGACCGCCTTCAGACGCTCTACCTCCGCCTCGAGCTGACCGCACCGCTCCCTCTCCTTGGCCATTCCCTCACCCGCACTCTCGCGAAAGTCGGCAAACTCGCCCGCCACTCTAGCTATGGCACCCTCGGCCTTGTGTATGGCCGGCACGTGCCTCATCACTCCAAGCATTAAATTGATGGCCTGCAAAAAATATATAAAGAACCTCTTTACGGCATTCAATTAAACGCACTGGCAAACATCACCCGGCTTGCAAAACCTACCTGGACGCCACGCAACACCGCGGTTCCACACAGCCCCTTGGGCTCCACCGCCTCCAGCGCCACCCTATCGCGAGGCAGGAAAATATTCTCCGCCAGCCTCGCCGCCACACCCCCATCCTCGAACACGGACTCATCATCCCTCACCTTGAATGGCGCCCTATAAAGAGCTTCATCAGGATAACCCTCGACTTGAGTCCTCTTCGCCTTAAAATGGACCAGCGAGGCCTCACAGCTGGGTTTGGTGGCCCTCTCCAGACCAAACACCGGACAGCCGTAGGGCCAACTGTCCCAGCCGGCAGACTCAACCGGACCACCCGACGTCTCAGCCCTCCCATGCTGATCGGTAATGGCTACCCCTTCCACTTCAGCGGGTACTCGGGGGCTAGATGACCATGCCCCGGGGGCCTCCACCCCTCCCCCAGTCGACCCTTCGTCCCCGCCCTCCAGGTCGATGAAGGGGGTTGCGATCCCATCCCCGGACCCACCCCCCTGCCGACCAATTTTCCCCTGCCCCGGAGCATCGGGGACAGACGAGCTCGCAGGCAGCTTCCTCCTCTTTGTGGATGCCTGCACCCCCGTTGAACTCCCCACCGCACCTTCCTCTCGCAACCTCTTAGGGACCGTCCTTTTCGACGTTCGCCCCGCCTGCTCCGCGGCTCGTTTCATCATCTCCTCCAGGGACAAACTCATCGTGCGACCTGCCAAAGAAAGAAAGTTCAGGGTAAGCACTTCAGATGCACTAATACCAAAATCTGTTGTACCTTCGGGCCAGATGTTCGACGCTATCATCTCAGCCCGGGCGAGCATCTGGTAATCTCGGCCCTCCACCGGTATCGCCATTAGAAGCTGGGCCACCATTTTCTCCTCATCCCCCAATTCAACCCCCTCCTTCGCCTCGGGATTCAGCTCCGCCCAATCAAATCTCATCAACACATCCTCCGGCACGCTCACAAACACATACTGCTGGCGCCACAACTTAATCTTCCCGGGCAACCCCCTAATGAGCGGATGGCTCTTCTTCGCGGAGAGATAATAGCAGGACCCCAACCTCTTCACCGAGAAGAAATAGCGAAATAAGGACAGCGAGGGGCGAACCTGGTTGCTCACGCACATCACTAGGAATCCCACAACGACACTAATGGCATTGGGCATCAGGCGATACAAGGGCAGCCCCAGGAAGTTCAACACATCTAGCAAGAACAGATGGGGGGGGGGAAAGCGCAACCCTTGCTCGAACGAGGACACATACACTCCCACCTCACGGTCGCCCGCGAAACATACCCTCTCTTGCGGCTCCGGTTCGCGAACATAATACGGTGGCCTGACATACATCTCGAAGATCTCCGCGATGGACTTCTTCAGCACCGACTTCACGTCCGCAATCTCAAGGGGCACCTCTACAGTCTCCGCGGTGGAGATCCCTTCCCCAACCACCCTCGACCCCTGACCACGAAACGAAGACGTCGAGGAAGACATCTATAAAACGGACCTCTTACCTAATGGGCTCCGACGACTCGGACGGCTTAGCTACGTCGGCGCCCGCTCCCACGAGGACGACTCCGACAAGGATAATGAAATCTCTGACAAGCTCCAGCCGCTTGCAAAACCTTCGCCCAACAATCATCTTTGCTTCGCTCCCCTCCCTGACATCTTTTTACGCGACTACGCAAAGCATCGTGACCGTCGACCTCGTGACACGTGTCATCAATCCGTTCTCTATCCAGCGTCGATCCACATGGTCTGACGCCTCACATAATGGCAGCCGTCACTTCTGCCACGCGTCCGCTTTGAAGTGGTCGGGTCGCTTCGATTCCCGCCCGCCGTCGATTCGCCAGGCTGACGTCTAGTCACGCGATCGCCAACAGGCCCCTTCAATTCCCGCCCAAATCCCGGCGAAATGATTACCCCCATTCGAAATTACTCCACCCTTCGCCTCTTCTTTCTATGCGCCGCTCGTCTGGAGGCTGAGTCCGACCTCCGTCGGGGCGGTCAAAACAAGAATGCGCCGCTCATTCCAAGGCTGAGTCCGACCTCCGTCGGGGCGGCCGAAACAAGAAGGCGTCGCTCGTACCAAAGATGAGTCCTACCTCCGTCGGGGCGGCCGAAACAGGAATCCACCGCTCAATCAATTCTGGATCTCGGTTTCAATGCTTAGCAAACATTCGTACGGACCAAGCAACCTCGCCCCGCCTCTGATCCACCGGGAATCACACTGGGTTTCCGAGCAAACCCCTGTTAAACGCGATATATCTCAACTTCCCTCTCCCGACGACCCGAATATCCTCGACAGAGCGAAGTTGGGGGCAGTTACGTCCCTCACAAAACTGGCGGTCTACGGACACAACAAGGAAGAATACAGTTCGATACAAGACCAATACAATGTATTTGCCCAAATATCAATGCTATACATTGAACCTTCCACACACTATAATAAAACATTGGTTATAACCCTCACACAAGAAGGCACAGGATTCCCCAAACCCACTTTCTTAGCGGCGCCGTCTCTCAGCCGACCGAGCCCTCACATCTCTTGCCACCTGGCGAACTCCCACATCCCAAGCCTCTTGCAACATCGGCACAACATGCTCGTTATGATAGCGGCGGATAGCGGCCTCGATCATTTCGCCTTCAACTTCCCATTTTTCCTCCAGCCGCCGTGCCACGACACCCCTCTCCCTTTTCTCTGCCTCAAGGGCCTCCTTTAGGCCTGCTATTTGCCGCCTCTGTACCCCGATCACCGCCTCCTTGCTAACCAACTCAGCGGCGTGCTTCGACCAGAGGTCATCCCTCTCCCGCGTTACTTCTAGGCGTTGGCTCTCAACCGTTGCTTTTGACGAATCAAAGTACGCGGCCCGCCCCTTCTCCACCTCATAGGCCTTCCTAACCCTCTCCAGCTCCGCTTCTGCATCCCTCAGCTTCGCCTTGACCTCGCCGAGGTTCGCCCTCGCTACCTCAAGAGACGCTCTGGTGACGGCCACAGGAGTGCGACCCCACAGGGCTACCAGTTCCGTAACCATCTACAGAAGACCCGAATTAGCAGGGCATGAATAAAGAAAGCCTAAGGGCGAGGCAAGAGAACCGGCTTACCTGCATGACGTGCCATATAGCAGAGCCACACAACCGTTCCGCCCCCATGCGAGTCAAAGATTCGCGATCGCGCGGTAACACGCAATACTCGGTGAGGCGCGCTGCCACCCCTGCATCCTCGAATACCGACTCATCGCAGCCTACTCGAAAAGGGAACTTATGGAGACGGTCATCTGGATACGCCTCGACCTCCTCTCGGGTCCTCTTGAAACGAAGGAGGGCACCCTCACAGCTCGGGCTCGACGACCCCCCCATATCCCACGAAGGGATCCCGTATGGCCATTTCCGAACCAGAGGCGCTCTGCGAGGCTCGACCACCTCTGATACTCTCGGCGGGACGGAGGGACCGGCCTTCCGCGCGGATGAGCCCGCATGAAGATCTTCACCAGGCCCATCGGCAGAGATACCTGATTCAGCTGCCCCCCATCCCGGATGCGCCCTCTCCCCACGGGGGACCCCGCCTCCCAGTTCCCGGGATCCTGCCTCGCGCGCCACCCCCTTACCTTTCTCACGAGGATCAGTGTCCTCCGAGACTGGGGCTCCGGCCGATCCTGATACCTCATCCGGCCCCCGCATCACGTCTCCACCTACAAAAAAAAGAAAAAGATTAGGGTAAGCCTAGCCCAAGGTTTACCAAATATCAAAGATACCTAGGGGCCAAAAGTCCTGGGCGAGCCGACTGCTCCGCGTCAGACTCGCCAACTGACGGTACGCCTCGGGCAGTTCCATCAGAATCTGAGCTTTTGCAAGATCTTCCCCAGTCAGATCCACCCTTTCATTCACTAGGGGATTCCACGCCCCCCAGTTCGACATCAACGCCACGTCGCTTGGCATCATCATGAAGGCGAACTCCCTCATCCACTCACCGACATCGTCGGGCACCCCGCGGATAAGTTCTCGTCCTCTCCTAGCGCAAACACAATGATACATTCCCCTCTTCCGGACTATGAAGAAATGCTGGAATAGCGCCAGTGAGGGACTCAAGGAGCAGGCAAGGCACAAAACGACAAACCCCACTAACAAGCCCCAGGAACGGGGCGCTAGGGCAAATATCGGCAACTCCAGGAAATTAAACAGATAAAGCAAATACGGATGGATCGGGAAACGGAGCCCCAACTCGAATGACCGAACATAGACCCCGACCTCATTATCTCTAGGCGAACACACCGTTTCCTCTGACCCGGGGACCCGAACCTCATAGGGTTGTCGCACGAACCGCACGCGAATCTCCCTAATGTTAATCCTATCCAATCTACATCGGAGGGATCCAATCGCTCTCGGGACAACGGAACGCCATGACCCCATCTCCCTAGGCCACCGCACCCCCCGCGGCGACGCCCCCTCTCCCACCAACTCCTCCTCCCCCACTCGGTTACCGCCTCCGACCTCGAAACGAGAAGCCATCGGTCGGAAAGGAAGGAAATTAATTATTATTACCTTGCTGATCCGTCAAATCAGGAAGACTTTCGGAAGAAGATGACCGGCGGCGGAAGTCGCAAACTAGCCAGCAAGCGATAGACAGGAGTATCGAACGCCGGAGAAGAATCGAAGGTGGATAAAAAACTCCCGCCGACCGCCTTCCAAACCTTTTTATTTGTAAAGTGGGCCATCGGGTCATCACGGCCGTCGGTCCTCCACCACGCGGTACCCATCGGGATGTCCTTGACGCCTCGACTGGCGTGAGTGTCACTTCATCCACGCGTCACGAACCCAATCGTGGAGGCGCTTTGTTTTTCTCTACCCCCCTTTCGAATCGTAATAATGACAAGTAAGGCGGGAGTTCCGAAGCTGACGCCGCCACCCCCGGGCGTGGGCCAGGGCCCTTACCGATGGTCCAGAACGTCGGCGATGGTTTGCCCTCTGAGCCGAGCCGGGCTCCCGCCTCAGGCTCGAAGGCCGGGGGCAATTGTTACGACCTAAATATCGTAGGAGTACGACTCCCGCCTAGATCCACTGACATACCCCATTAACTCACCCCTTCGCGAAAGGGCCGCCATCCCGGAGGTCCGTGGCTACACGGGAATGGGCGCACCTCGCAGCACTCCCCCCTCCCGGCCTAGGCGTACAACCGCAGTTGCTTGGCCCGCCAGGGGTAGCGCGCTTGGGGAGCGCCCAGACAATGCCGTCGGGGATGCTGACGTAGGCATGTGCATAACCCTCCTTGCCAGCAGCCCACGACCTGCGACCAAAAAGGGGCGCGGCCGGGCCGGACAACCCCCGAGCAGGTCGGCCCGGCTGGTCCCCATGAACCACGGCGTCGGGGATAGCATATCCAGACCTTTAGTTCATCACGTACGACAAACAACCTAGTGTAAGGACACGACTGACACTAACGCCGCCCGACCATCTGACAAAGCGCCCCCTGGCCGCTGAGCCCCCTGACACTTAATGCTTTCGGCCCTGACATCCTGACAAAATTGCCCCTGGCCGTTGCACCGTCTGACAAAAGCATGGCAGACACTCCTGTTCCTGACATCCTCGTCCGAAGCTTCCGCTGACAACTGAGCCAGCTCAGCACGTCGAGTCAGCATGCCAGGTCAGCCCCACCTAGTCATCTCTCATCAGGTATAAATACCTCCTCACTTCTTACGGTGAGGAGGTTGGCAAATTCTCTCTCTCAATCCATTATTCACACACGAGGGCAAAGGTCGTCCACATCTTTGTTCTCCCACTTTTAGCTCGCCACGTACGGTCGACACACCCTCAGTCCGATCGGCGTGCCTAGCCCCCGCTTTAAGACCTATTACTGACTTAGGCATCGGAGGGGCTAAGGGTTGGATCCCAACCCCGCCCTTCTGACGAGTTGCTCGTGGTGCAGGAAAGCTCGCCCCTTGGTCGACGTCAACCTCTGGCTCCCGCCACCCGATCTTCTTCCGCCGTGTCCGGTGAGATTTGACTCCGTGGCCACCCCCGGTGGCAAGTCTAGCCTCTTCACCCCTCTAATCACTTGTTAAATATCTCACCTAAACCCGCGTATCAATATAACCACCGTGCCCTTGGTTCCCCTCAATACAAATTCATTGTACGCGAGTTCCACATCGTAACAGCTGGCAAATGCTGGACTTGTCCCAACGTGTTAATGTAAACGTTGGTAGAACTATTAAGAAGGAAAAGGTTTTAGTGGCAGTATTGTAAATTTTTAATGGCAAACTTGTAAATAAATGATTTTCAATTACTCTTAGTGCAGGCTTGTAAATATTGTAATGGCAAACTTGTGAATAATTAATATTCAATGAACTTTAGAGGCATGCGCTAGGAGTTAATGAAAATCATTACCGCTGCTGCGAAAATTCCCCCACAATATTTGTTGCGGCTGCAGAAATTTTCCCCCAAAATTTTCCCCCAAAATTTTGCAATCCTCGAAATTTTCCCCCGTGGTGCTGAAGAAACCCCATTATCTTCAAAAATTAAGTCTGTGCGCATAAGTTATCTCCAGCATGAACACATCGCCGCCTCCATCACATTGAATAGAGCGTCGTCGTTGGAGAATTTGCTCAGTTGAGGCCACCATCGCCGACTTGAAAACCACCGTCACCGACGCGATACCGACACTGACCCCGCCTAACTCCGTAAAGTTCTAACCCTAAGTTTGTTTCTAACCACTTTCCTTACTCTGCAAGTGGTTGCTTTACTTGCTCCTGCAATTTTGTTGTTAAGGTCTAGGCTTGTTGTTGTGGTTGAAAAGAATAAGAGTACTATTGTTGGAAATATTTTATGGAAGAACTTTCAAGATTTCATGTTTTCATTAAGAAACCCAAATGAAAATTATGTTTCCCATGGATGACCTGGAATGGTGTTGTATCATTTGGTAGTTGTTTGGGTTGAAGGGAAATTTTTCTATCTTGTTGACATTGTAATTTAGCTTTTGCAACCCATGGTTGGAGTTGGCTGGATAAAAAACTGAAAGAGGGCAGTGAAGTTGTTGTCATAAAAAAATTAAAGAACTCCATATAAATTTTCCACAAACAATTTTAGTTCAATCAAGACTATAATAAAGAATGCTTACAACATAGACAATGTGTGTTTGTGACCAATTTTGACATAATGAGACCCCTTTGCATGTATGTGCATCATCACTAGCGTGATATATGTATTTAATCGTCCAAAATCTTTGTTACCATGAGTCATTCATATCTAAGTCTCTAGCAGCCAAGGGACGTGCTTGCTTTGATGGATCAAATATACACATGCACATACTAAACTCTTAACATTCGATAGTTAATATCATGTCGAGCCCAAAGATGGGGGAACTCAATCTGGGAAAAATTGCAGATTTAAGGAGGATGGTGCTATAAAAACAGAGAAAGAAAGGACTTATCGGTTTGCCGAGGCGTGCTAGGCACTGTCCTTAAGAGTAGATTTCCGCCCCTCAGAGTATGAACTCGGTGCAAGTCAGGTCCAGCGTGTTGTGATATGATTCCCCGGATTTGGTTTTGGATGATGAGCAAACATAAATAATGTATACTAACTTATTTGTGAGCGCAGTTATGGAGATCGTCGCCAAAATACCACGTACATCAAAAGCGACGTCTCAAGACTTCTCAATACGCGTGATCGTGTGCCTGGAGCTTCGTTGAAGCTCAAGGAGCAATATTGAAGTCAAGAGGAATGAAGATTGAAGCTTTGAAGACGGCTCGTAAGGTTTATTTTATAGTCTTCTAGCTTCATAGATTAGAATGTTAAGCCTTGAGTAGGACTTACTTTATAATCTTCATTTCGCTCATATCTTAGAGCTAGGATTATCATAGAAGCCATTAGAAACATTCCTGAAGCCTATCGCTTCTTCCCTCGGCTTCTTGTGCATGTTAGTTGGTTCAAGAAGAGTCACCAACCGACTAGATGACGATCTAGTCGGGCGGCAACTCTACTTGAACCGACTAGTTTGCCTTCTCTAATTCAGCTCTTTCTATGACTACAGTTAGTCGGTCAAAGAAGAGTCACCGACCGACTAGATGACGATCTAGTCGGTCAGTAATCCTTCTTTGACCGACTAGTTGTGTACAGTCATTTTCTGCCTGAGCTACTGTTTCGAGTTAGTCGGTCAAAGAACGTTTAC
This sequence comes from Scilla litardierei, assembly GCA_030789695.1. Classification (NCBI taxonomy): domain Eukaryota; kingdom Viridiplantae; phylum Streptophyta; class Magnoliopsida; order Asparagales; family Asparagaceae; genus Scilla; species Scilla litardierei. The sequence goes on from CM061134.1 coordinate 41,467,730, forward strand.
CGACCGACTAGTTGAGAAACTAGTCGGTCAGCATTTGTTCTTAAACCGACTAAGTCATCTTGAAGTCAACCTATTCTATTTCGACGTTAGTCGGTCAAAGATCATTCACCGACCGACTAGTTGTGAAACTAGTCGGTCGGCAAGTCTTCTTAGACCGACTAGTTGTCTTTGCCTGTACTACGACTTCTTGGCTGTTCTTCCATTAGTCGGTCTACATTGATTGACCGATCGACTAGTTGATGAACTAGTCGGTCGGTGGTTGTTCTTTGACCGACTAGTTGGGTTCAGAAAAGAGCCGTTGGAGTTTCTCTTCAAACGGGTTTCTCTCTCTCTCTCTCTCTCTCCTCTATCCTATATATAGTTGGAGGGGCTATTTCATAAGATCCAAGGCTGCCATTTTAGAGATTTAGAGAAATCTAAGAGAAGCTATTCAACTCCATTCTAAAGCTTTCTCTTCCTCACAAGAATCTCTCCCTCAACTCTTTGAGCCATTTCCTCAAGAGAGATTCTCTCCATTGTGAGCCTTCCAAGCCAAGAGCTTGATCCAAAGTCACCATCCTCCATCCTAGCCTTCCATTGCTGGTCATCTTCTTGAAGCTAGGGTTTGGTGGCATCATCTTCCTCAAAATCCCTCCTTGCCCTAATTTGGTAAGTATACTCAAGGCATAGGATTTTGTAAGGTAAGAGTTTATTTCATTTCATATTTGAATTGTAAGTTTCACTCTCGGTTGTGAGAGTGTGGTTGTGATCCCGGGTTGTGGGAGTCACAAATTACTTTGTGTATGATTTGACTTGTGAAGGTTTTTCACAAGTACTTCATAGTGGAAATCTTGAGTTAGGGTTGCTAACTCAAGTATCCGGAGGGGATCCGGGTGGTTGGGACGTAGGATCACCGGGAACAAGTCGGGAAGACTTGGGTGGATCCGAACCCAGTAATATTGTTTGTTTGCGTATGTTTTAATTCTTGTTGATAGTTGTTTAATTCTACATTGTCGTTTGTTTCTTGCACAATAATTAGGAATAACTATCTTGATTATTTTAAGTACTATTCACCCCCCTCTAGTACGTGTTCAGTAGCTACCACAGGGCACTACAATTGGTATCAGAGCCAAGGTTAAAGCTACAAGTTCAAAGCTATGACGAACAACGACTACAACGTCTTCAAGAACCGCGATGGAGCTTCTTCAGTTATGGAAGGACTATCCTCCGTCAGGCCTCCACACTTCAACGGTACCAACTACGGGTACTGGAAATGCCGGATGCAAATTTTCCTCCGGAGCGCTTCACTATGGAGAGCCACCATGACGGAGTATGTCGAGCCTTCCGAAGAAGATTTCGCAAAGTGGACCCCCGTGGAGGTCGTCGCGGAAGTAGCCAATGCCATGGCAATGAATGCCTTGAATTGTGCGTTAGAGCCCGATGACTTCAACAAGATATGCACCTGTAAGAGTGCATATCAAATATGGAACCAACTCCTCATATTGCACGAAGGATCGAGTAAGGTAAAAGATTCTAAACTCGTCGTTGCTAATAAAGAATTTGAGTTGTTTCATATGGAGCAGGGCGAAACCATGAAAGATTATTACGCTCGCTTCGTGGATATATCAAACGACTTGGAAGCTCTTGGGAAGACCTACACCCAAAAGGAGAAAGTCTCGAAGATAATCGATGGACTTCCTTCTTGTTGGGAGAAGCGTACCTTCGCCATCGAGGAAGGTAATGACATGAATAAATATACCGTCGTACAACTAATGGATACCTTGTTGTCTTATGAGGTACGCAAGGATAGTAAGATCCGGATGAGGGAAAAGATGAAGGCGTACTTGAAGCAAGACGAGCCAAAGAAAAAGGCAATTGCATTCAAGGCCGCTCCATCTACCGATGATGAAGATTCGGAAGAAGAAGAGGACGAAGAATTGGACATGGAAGCATTGGCCAATATGGCAAAGAAATTCATCCGATTCTTCCGACAAGGTAAGTTGAATCGTAAATCAAAATTTATTTCGACTAATGCTTCTACTCCCGTGTGTTATAAGTGTAATAAGCCAGGACATATCAAGCCGGATTGTCCTCTCTACAAACATAAGGGGAAGTGGAAGGCATCCAAGCACGACAAGTCGAGAAAGCACAAGAAAGGACTTTTAGGTACCTTCACCGACTCCGACTCCTCAAGTGGAGAGTCGGACGATGAAAGAATGGAGAATGCACACACGTGCTTCATGGGAAAAGAGGATTGTGATGAAGAGACTTCCTCCGATGAAAGCGAGGATGGAAGCGAGGATGAAGGCGAAGAGGTAACCAATGATGAACTTAGAATAGCCAATGAACAACTATGGAATAAGTTTTCTAATATGGCTACTAAGTTTATGAAGACTAAAAATGAATTAGATAGTCTTAAAAACTCTCCTAAGCCTTTCATCGTCAACAACGACACCGTTGTTGATGGGTTGAGAAATGAGATTGAAAATCTCAAGTCTCAACTTGAGCATGTTCATATCGAAGATTCGGATGAACATGTGATAGCGGATTTGACGTCTCAAATCTCAACTTTGAGTATTGAGAATAAAAATCTCAAGTCACGTGTTTGTGCACTCGCATCGCAAGTGTCCACTTTGGATGCTTCTTTGCATTCTCTCACCGAGAAGCATGAGAGCACATTAGGCCGAATTCATGAATTCAACAAAGGTAAGGGCAAGTTGGATGATATCCTAAATGACTTACCTCCGGCCAATCATCACATTGGTTTGGGGTATAAGATGGGAGAGTCATCCAAATCGTTCGCCACCTTTGTTAGGCCATCTTCCGATGCTTCTACTAGTGGAAGTAAACACGTCATGGGTAGATCTTCTACCAATGGTGCTTCCGCTAGGAACACGCCCCCATTTGGAAAGAAACCCACTTTGGGTGGACCTCCTAAGAAGGGTCATGCTTACATGTATACCATGCCTCGTAGGAACACACATCCTACCCCACATGTTAGCACATATGCCGATTTCTATGCTCCGCATCCATGAGCACGTGCACACCATGTGAGACACACTCATGCACGTGTTCCTCCACATTCATATGTTCATCCTCATTCTCATATGAATAATTATCGTCATGCACCATTGCATCGCATGCCATATGCTTACCCACGACATGCATCACATAGAAATCAACAACGTATGCATGTTCCCAATAGGATTAGGACTCCCAAGACATACACTATTTGGGGTCCGAAGAACACAAGCATGCATAATAAGAATTTGTATGTGCAATCTTTTATTAATGATGTTATTTTGAATGATGATTATGTCGGGAAATCAAGTTCCTCTTGGACTTGGTTTCCGAAGGGTTAGTTTCCTTTGACCCTTCATTGCTTGGTACCATAAGTTTAATTTCATTTTTATGGGTACCAAACCAATTGTGGTATGTATGGGTTACATTTAATTTGAATTTCGTTAGCTAAATTTATTGCCTAACCCATAGGATCCAAAAGGATTTTTGGATTAGGTTAAATCCACCATGAGATACCAACCCTACCAACTCCGTGATTTGCAAGGATTTTCGTTCGATTGGAGTTGTTGGTGCTTGAGTGATGCACCAAAGTAGGGGGAGCTTAATGTTGTAAGTATGTTCATACTTTTGATTCATATTGGTATCCATTGGTAGAATATATTACAATTGGTATCATTTTGCTTCATTTGGTATGCTAGATTTGTGTATGCCATTGTTATATGATGTTCTATCTATTTTTTGGCATAACATTCTTGCATGCAACATTTAGTATGCACATCGGATTATTTTTGTCTCTGATGTTGATTTCGTCGTTCGACGATTTTATGGATTTAATAGAATTCTTTCTATGGAAACATAGAATTGTTTTCCATGCATTCTATTGATTTTGGAGAGTATGTTCCAAAACTCAATAAGTGAAATTGATTTGAGTTTTGATGATTTCGGATTTCGTTTTTCGCCTATGGCTTGATGATTTCGTATTTCGATATTCGCCTATGGCTTGGTGATTTCGTTTTCCGATTTTCGCCGATGATTTTATGATTTCGGTTTTCGAGTTTCACCTATGGCTAGATGATTTCGTATTTCATATTTCGCCTATGGTTTGATGATTTCGGTTTCCGATTTTCGACTTTGGTCTCCTTGACACGCTTTGCTTTTATTCAGTATTTTACATTTGATATTTTGCATTGGTGTTATTTTGGACCTTGGTCGTATTCTTCGACTCCCATGCATTATTTTTAGCCATTGGTTGTGTTGTTGTTCTCCTCCCGCTCTTTTTTGCTAATGCCAAAGGGGGAGAGATATAATAATGACAATGTGCTAACTAATAATTCAAAGGAATTTACCATGAATCTAATTTGATGTGTTAGATTCAGGGGGAGTGAAGATATAAAATGGATTTAGATCCTATATGTCAATATGTGGTTCATATTTCATTTCTTCCTCATCTGCATGATGCGAATGAATTTTATTGAATATGGAACTAACGTGTCATTAATGCAGGGAGAGTAAGTAAATTTCTATTGAATCATTATTATTGATTATTATTTATGTTGGTTTGTCATCACCAAAAAGGGGGAGAATGTTGTGATATGATTCCCCGGATTTGGTTTTGGATGATGAGCAAACATAAATAATGTATACTAACTTATTTGTGAGCGCAGTTATGGAGATCGTCGCCAAAATACCATGTACATCAAAAGCGACGTCTCAAGACTTCTCAATACGCGTGATCGTGTGCCTGGAGCTTCGTTGAAGCTCAAGGAGCAATATTGAAGTCAAGAGGAATGAAGATTGAAGCTTTTAAGACGGCTCGTAAGGTTTATTTTATAGTCTTCTAGCTTCATAGATTAGAATGTTAAGCCTTAAGTAGGACTTACTTTATAATCTTCATTTCGCTCATATCTTAGAGCTAGGATTATCATAGAAGCCATTAGAAACATTCCTGAAGCCTATCGCTTCTTCCCTCAGCTTCTTGTGCATGTTAGTTGGTTCAAGAAGAGTCACCAACCGACTAGATGACGATCTAGTCGGGCGGCAACTCTACTTGAACCGACTAGTTTGCCTTCTCTAATTCAGCTCTTTCTATGACTACAGTTAGTCGGTCAAAGAAGAGTCACCGACTGACTAGATGACGATCTAGTCGGTCAGTAATCCTTCTTTGACCGACTAGTTGTGTACAGTCATTTTCTGCCTGAGCTACTGTTTCGAGTTAGTCGGTCAAAGAACGTTTACCGACCGACTAGTTGAGAAACTAGTCGGTCAGCATTTGTTCTTAAACCGACTAAGTCATCTTGAAGTCAACCTATTCTATTTCGACGTTAGTCGGTCAAAGATCATTCACCGACCGACTAGTTGTGAAACTAGTCGGTCGGCAAGTCTTCTTAGACCGACTAGTTGTCTTTGCCTGTACTACGACTTCTTGGCTGTTCTTCCATTAGTCGGTCTACATTGATTGACCGACCGACTAGTTGATGAACTAGTCGGTCGGTGGTTGTTCTTTGACCGACTAGTTGGGTTCAGAAAAGAGCCGTTGGAGTTTCTCTTCAAACGTTTCTCTCTCTCTCTCTCTCTCTCTCTCTCTCTCTCTCTCCTCTATCCTATATATAGTTGGAGGGGCTATTTCATAAGATCCAAGGCTGCCATTTTAGAGATTTGGAGACATCTAAGAGAAGCTATTCAACTCCATTCTAAAGCTTTCTCTTCCTCACAAGAATCTCTCCCTCAACTCTTTGAGCCATTTCCTCAAGAGAGATTCTCTCCATTGTGAGCCTTCCAAGCCAAGAGCTTGATCCAAAGTCACCATCCTCCATCCTAGCCTTCCATTGCTGGTCATCTTCTTGAAGCTAGGGTTTGGTGGCATCATCTTCCTCAAAATCCCTCCTTGCCCTAATTTGGTAAGTATACTCAAGGCATAGGATTTTGTAAGGTAAGAGTTTATTTCATTTCATATTTGAATTGTAAGTTTCACTCTCGGTTGTGAGAGTGTGGTTGTGATCCCGGGT